>OX422217.1:102778602-103321102 GCA_949130495.1 Sambucus nigra | reverse complement strand
CACCACAAAAAATGAATCTCTCCCCATCTTAGTCCTAGGTAAACCCAAAACAAAATCCATAGAAATATCAGTTCGAGGTTCATTAGGTATAGGCAAAGGGGTGTACAAACCATGGGATTTCAACTTTGACTTGTCCTGTTTACAATTGATACATTTCTCACAAATTCTTTCCACATCACGTTTCATATGAGGCAAAAAAAAATCATCATGTAAAATTCCTAAAGTCTTAGCTACACTAAAATGACCCATTAAACCACCACCATGAGCTTCTCTCACAAGCAATTCACGCAATGGATACATAGGCACACGTAATTAATTTTCTTGAAACAAAAATCCGTCATGCCTATAAAACTTTGCAAATACCACTTTTTCACATGCATTGAACACATCACAAAAATTAGAATCTTGCTCATAGAAATCCTTAATGTATTCAAAACTAAGAAATTTTGTGTCTAAAATGGAAAGTAAAGCATACCTTCTAGATAATGCATCAGTCACCACATTTTCCTTACCTTGCTTGTATTTGATCACATAAGGAAATGTTTCAATGAATTCCACCCACTTGGCTTGACGTTTATTCAACTTTTATTGTGCCTTCAAATTCTTCAAGGATTCATGATCTATGTGAATCACAAATTCCTTTGGCCATAGATAGTGCTGCCAATTTTCCAAAGCCCTCACCAAAGCATACATCTCCTTATCATAAGTGGGATAGTTTAGGGATGCGCCACTCAACTTTTCACTAAAATAGGCGACTGGATGACATTCTTGCATCAAAACAGCTCCAATATCTATTCCTGAAGCATCACACTCAATTTCAAATGTTTTAGTAAAGTTAGGTTAAACAAGAAAATGGGCATTAATTAACTTCTCTTTGATTAGATTAAATGCCTTTTCTTGCTCCTTTCCCCACTTAAACGACACATTTTTCTTGATGACTTCAGTGAGAGGGGCGGCCAAGCTACTAAAATCACGCACAAACGGTCTATAAAAGATATCTAGGTCATGGAAACTCCTCACTTGATTTATTGTTGTAGGCGTTGGCCAGTCTTGGATTGCTTTCACCTTTTGATCCTCCACTTCAATTCCTTTAGCACTAACAACAAAACCAAGAAACACAAGCTTATCTGTGCAAAAGGTGCACTTTTTGAGGTTAGCAAACAACTTTTCTTTCTTTAGCACATCTAAAATAAATTTCAATTCTACTACATGTTCTTCCAAGCTTTTGCTATAAATTAGGATATCATCAAAATATACAACAACAAATATGCCAATAAATGCACGTAAAACATGGTTCATCAAACGAATAAAAGTACTGGGAGCATTAGTTAAACCAAAAGGCATTACTAACCACTCATAGAAGCCATATTTAGTTTTAAAGGCAGTTTTCCATTCATCACCTTCTTTCATCCTAATCTGATGATACCAACTCTTAAGATCAATTTTTTGTAAAAACACAATAACCATGCAATTCATCTAGCATATCATCTAATCTAGGAATGGGATGAAAATACTTTACCGTTATATTGTTGATGGCTCGACAATCAACACACATCCTCCATGTTTCATCCTTCATAGGAACTAGCAACACCGGAACCGCACAAGGACTCATACTTTTCTGCACATACCTTTTCTCCATTAATTCACTTACTTGCCTCTGAAGCTCCTTTGTTTCTTCTGGATCGATCCTATAGGCAGGTCAGTTTAGAAGTGATGCACCAGGTATGAAATCAATTTGATGCTCAATTCCTCTAATTGTAGGTAAGCCATGAGGTACCACTTCGGGAAAGACATCTTCAAAATCCTACAAAAGAGAAACAATATTGCTTGATAATGAACTGGACAAATCATTAGTACATAAAAGAGCCTCCTTGTACATGAGTACAATAAGACATTGATGTGAAAATAATGCTCTCTTGATCTCACTTTTTTTTGTAATGTAATTAAATTTCTTCCCTCTTTCTTCATTTTCAGATTCTTTTTTCTCAACTTCTTTTCTCTCAATTTCTTTTTTCTCAACATTTTTTCTCTCATTTTCTTTTTTCTCAACTTCTTTTCTCTCATTTTCTTTTTTCTCAACTTCCGACTTCCTTTCTTTTTCTCTTTTTTTTTTTTAATTTGACCTTTGTCATTTCAGTTGGTCCTCCATAACCTCTTTTGGAATTAATGGCACAAGAGTGATAAGTTGATTTTTAAGAGTAAAAGAATACTTATTTGTGAACCCATTATGCGTTACCTTCCGGTCAAACTGCCATGGCTTCCCCAATAATAAATGGCATGCGTGCATAGGAACCGCATCATAAAACATCTCATCCTCATATTTGCCAATGGATAACGCCACCAACACTTTCCTCATCACCTTGATTTCACCACATTCATTCGTCCACAGAAGTTGATAAGGACGAGGATGTTTCAAGGTCGTTAATGCCAATTTCTCAACCAAATCAGTGCTGTACACATTTGTACAACTCCCCCCATTAATAATAATGTGGCAAACTTTGTTATTTACAAAGCAACCTAGTATGGAACAAGTTCTCCCTTTGGTTACATTCTTCCTCCTTAACCTGCACATTGAGAACTCACCTTGCTACTAATAAATCTCCCATAATAGTATTTTGCTCATCATCAATGTCTTCCAAATGTGGCATGTCATCATCTACTTCTTCTCCATTCTTCGATTCAAGCTCTCCTTGCGCATTAGTCACCATTGCCCTTTTATTTACACATTGGTTGGCTATGTGACCTCGTCCCAAACATTTAAAACACTTAATATCATGTGTTTTAGAAGTAGAAGAATCCGTGTTACCTGAAGTTGTGGTTATCGCGAACTTGGCAATTTTAAAGGGTTCAAATTTAGGCTTATTTTGTACATTGTCATCTCTTTTAGGGGCTGTCTTCCATGTGTTTTTGGTAGATAAAAATTTTCCCTTCCTTATTAACCCCTTTCACTTGAGTTGTACCTCCACCTTTATAGCTTTATGCACCATATCTGACAACTCAACATAGTGCTGCAACTCAACTATATCAGCAATCTCACGGTTTAAACCTTATAAAAACCTAGCCATAGTTGCTTCCTGGTCCTTTTCCACACTAACTCGGATCATAGCTACCTCCATCTCCTTGTAATACTCATCCACACACTTGGAACCTTGAGTTAATCTCTGTAATTTTTGAAACAAACCCCTATAGTAGTGGTTGGGTACAAATCGCCTCCTCATAAGCATTTTCATCCCCTCCCAAGTGTCAACGGGTGGCTCTATATTCCTCCTCCTATTAATTAGTAATTAACCCCACCCAATAATGGCATAATCGGTGAATTCAATTGCCGCTAACTTAACCTTCTTCATCTTTGAATAGTTGTGGCAATCAAACACCATCTCCATTTTAGTTTTCCACTCCAAATAAGCTTCAGGATCATTTTAACCTTGGAAAGATGGGATTTTAATCTTTATGTTTCCTAAATCGTTATCCCTCCTAGGTCTAGCCATCCTAACATCTCCATGCCCAAACCTTCCCCGATTCACATTTGGCCCATCAAACTCCTCCAACTCTACTTCTTCCTCAATATTTCCCCATGGAACACGCCCGCCTTGTCTTCTATTGGGAATGTCTTATTATTGCCCCTAGGTGTTCCTGCTTCTACCCTATCCAACCTCTCTTGAATAGGTTCTAATTCTTCCCTCAACATACACCTCATCTCCCCTATCAATGCTTGCATTTGAAGGTTTGGAACGACTGGTTATTGAACTTCTTCGGTTGTGTCTTATTCTTGAATATTGGACATGTCTAGAATTTGCAAAAAAAAATTAGAAACCTCACAAGCACTCCCTTGTGTGTTTCACTCACACTCATGTTTTCACTCAAAATGGCTTTTACCCTCTTATGATCTCACACTCTCTTGCCTTTTTCCACTCTTTTGTGTCCTCTTTAGTTCTTAATCGAACTCAATAAACAAATTCAAATTAAACACCAACAATTTAGATTGAGGAGCAACCAAAACTCGTCACAATGTAAGGAATTTGATTGTGGGAAAAAAATGAATGACTCACACAGTTTCTAAGGTTTCAACAATACGAAAAAAAGAACGCAAACAATTTTTTTTTTGTTTCAATCTTGTTTCTCACCTCCTAAAAGCCCTTTTTTTTTTGTTTTCTTTTTTTTTTTTTGTTTTGTTTTATTTCTTTGTTTTTTTTTCCCAAAAGGAGGAAACAAGGGAAAAAAAGGATACTCAAACTTGCCTTAGAAATAGGCTCTGATGCCAAATGATATGAATCTCACCAACAATTGTGCTGAAACCTAATAACAATGATGGTTGAAGAACCCAAGATCATATAAACGAAGTTTGTTGAGCCTTGACCCGTTACCTAGGAAGATAAGAACCAAGATTACAAACGATTAAAACGTCACACCAAGAAATTAAAGAATCTCTCACGAATCAAGGTGATAAGTTTGGTTGTTTGAACGCCACAAGATTAACTTGATAAGTTCATAAAATTTTCTTAAGAACCAAGAGGAACAAAAATACCTCACAATAATATTAGTTTATCTCAAAAAGTCCTTACAAAATTAGTAGCTACCCTAATTTATACTTGGAACAACCCTCAAAGAATAGAAAATGAAATAAATACAGCATTAAAACAACACAATTGTTAAAGTAAACAAGTTCCCACGTTATTTAGGCCACTTGGACTTGGCAAACAACAAAATATGACTAAATGACTAAGTTCAATATATATAAAGATAACCAGCCAAGACTAGATTCATCCCCCATTTATTAACCTTCAAAATAGATAAATTCATGCCCATTTATGGTGTGAACATGATGGTCACATTTTTGCATGATAATTATCTCCCCAAATTGCTTTAATGACATGGACTAAGCTTTGATTAAATTTGGGCCCATCTTGGTCTTCATCTTTCCATAATCAACTCACTTCTCTTGGATCAGCCCAATAAGTGATTCCTTAAAATGTTGGGCTCTAAGTCTTGTAATTGAACCACTAGAAAGTGACAAAGGGTCTTGTGCAAATTTATCTCCACTCGCATGTGTATGATCAACCCCGCGTTCATCTTCAGCATATTCAGCTCCTTGAATTTCATCAAAGTGGTATAAAATGGGAACCAACATCCAAAAGATATGAAATGAGGGTCCAAACCCATCTTCGATTAAGGAAACAGCTCGCAAACCAATCTGACATGAGGCACACACAGGGAGATGGCGACATGAATTGCAAGGCTCCTCAACATAGAGTGTGGTGGGGACGACACAAAGAAGAGGGAGGAACGAGAGAGGGGAAAATGGATGGAAAGCAGATGCAAACCAAACCCTAGAGAGAGAAGCTCTCAACCATCCGAAAAAGGACCCATGTATTTGTATTTCTTTATATGACAAAAAAAGTTACATACATATATATGTATTTGTCAAATACAGTTACAATTTTTGTGAAGCAATTGCATTTTGGGTTTCGTAAGAATTTACAAAGAAAGTTAAATAAATATATATGTAATTTCAAATATAAATACATTTTGGGTTTAGAAAAAATAGAAAGTTAAGCACAATTTATAACCTGTAAGAATTCTTATGCTGTTAATTTTCTTAGTTACTATTAGTGAAACTAAATACACATTTATAAAAAAAGAAATTCACTCACATTTATGTAACATTATTTACTATCAGAGTAATTCTATGCAATTCAATTATGTATATATTTATCATTATTATACTTAAGTAGTGTGGTGGCAAGAGGGTGATGCGGCTAGTTAGGAGGGGTAGCTTAACTAGGAAGGTCAGCAAGCCGGTGTTAGGTTTGCGCATTAGATGAGGGGTGAGCTATACCTCAATAGAGTACGATACTAGCTTAAATATGAAACTGATCAATGGCGAAAAGTAGCGCGTGTAAAGACGCTAATCGTTGTTTTCATTTCGCCAACCTAATATAAAGGAAACCTAAATCACTACTACACTTGTGGGGCAAGCACAGCGGTAAATTGGGTATCGAAAATCCACAGGGACAAGATGCTAGAATTTAGGTGATTTAATATTCCAAATAAAAAGTGTAATAGGTGATTACAAACTAAAAAGTAAAAGATGCATAAAGGAAAATGTTTAATCTACGCGAGGGAAATGAAACTAGGTTAATAAAGCGAGTAAAACTATAGGTTGCGTCGAATATCCCTCACCCGAGTTAATTTGTATAAAATGGTTACATGGATCGATGAGTTATTTAGAATGCGTCTCATTTAGAAAATTAATTAAACCAAGGGTTGTCACACCTTAAATCATCATAAAAGCCTAAAAAGATTTTGGCATAAAAAAATATCCCAAAAATTACGCACAAAAGGTCGTAAGCACGGGACATACATGATATGCCCCGTCAAATCTCCTAGGCATAATAACTAGGACAACACACCCGAAATAAACCCGTAAACACTATCACCAAGCAAAGCAACGCGTTAACTCGAGTGAGTTCCATTCAAACACAACTTAATTTTAATTACCTAGAAAGCATGTTAAAAACGTGGTAAATAAACGCAAGAAAGAAACGCGATTAAACTATGCTAGAAAGCAAGGAAATAAAGCATGTAAATTAAGCATGTAAACCTAAATTAGAAAGCTTGTAAATTACACTAAAAAGCAAGAAATGAAGAAACACAACTATATTAAATGGTAGGGGAGATGAATAGTCAACTTACAATCAAAATGGGGTGTCAAACCAAAGAGAAATGAAGAAGAACCAAGCAAAAACCCCAAAACCCTAAGCTAAACTAACCTAAAATCGTGTATCTACTGAATATTTTCTTATTACAACAAAATTGGCTTATATAGTAAGTTGGAATAAAAGAAAAGAAGAAAGAAAACAAATTCAAAATATCTGCTGAAAAATAGGGGATCGATCGATCGATGATTTTGGTCGATCGATCGATCAAGGCCAAATTTCGGCATTTTATAATGGTCGATCGATCAACCAAAATCGTTGATCGATCGATCAAGCAGGGGTGAGCCAAGCAGCAGCTTCTGCATCTTTTCTTCCTCTTTTCTTTTTCTCTTTTGCTTTTCCTCTTTTTTGCTTTCCTTATTTTTCCCTCCGATGAAATTGCCATAACTTCTTCATACGGACTCGGAATCGCGCACCGTTCGTGGTCACACGAAGCTAGAGAGAAGGTCTACAAATTTTGTGAGATGTCGGTCCAGATGCCCAAGCTATGAAAAGAATAAAATGCCGTTGAACGTGCGATTGCGTACGAAACTTCATCGGAATGCGTCCAAACTTCGTACTTAGTACCTAAATACTTACAAAAGCCCAATTATACCTCATATAACATGTTAATAATATAAACTGAGGTTGCCTGGTTAAAGGTCTTAAATATAGAGATTAAAGCACCCGAGGGGGCTAAAATGTGTAGGTTCGACAGATGAAATATGCAATATTTGTGTATTATCAGAAACATGTGCATGCATATTTAATTATTGCAATTTAACTACTAGCTAAATATTTTTAAAATGTTTTACTTGGGTTGTGACCAATGTTAATAATATTTTCCAAAGCCTTTTAGGTGTCCAGCCATAGGGACATCCAGTTTGAGGACTCTATCCATGAATGCTCAACTACAACTCACGTGGAAGTTGTAGGACTTTACTATAGCTTCCTTATTCATTCATTCCTTGTGTAGGATCTATACTTTAGTACTCATTTGTCCATGTCGCCCTCAGATTTTATATTCAGTTATTTATTGGACTTTGTGTATCCAGTTTATCATTTCATTTTATTGTTGGATTTTATTTTTTAACCGATCATTGATCCGACCGTCTTTATTGATATTATTCATCTGTGTTGGATTCAGTTATCAGTATGTATTAATGATTTAATTATTATTTAATTTTGCATGTTGTTTATTAATGAGAGATAAAATTTGGCACCGGTCTAATTAAATTACTAGGTTGTTAGTAACTTTAAAAAGGTTTTCGATAGTGATGCTGAGAAAGAGCCATATGAGACCCACAATTTATTTTGATCACAGAGTGGCCACTCGGTATTTTAGTAGGTGGATGTTATAATGCATTATTTTATAAATATACATTTATCCCATTCCCATTTAGTATTGTAAGGACAATTTGTCCATCATTATGTATATGATATGTCATACGCCGTTACAAGAATGATAGTTGAAAAGATCACATCGTCATCAACAAAATCCGAAGATCAAAAGAAAGGAAGAATTCAGAAATCCAGAATACCGGACCGGTCCGCCCCAAAATAAAAAGAACCGGTCCGCCTAGCCTCGGACCGATCCGCCTGGAATTTAAAAGAACCGATCTGCCAGCGGACCGATCCGCCCAGACCCGGACCGGTCCGCCTTGCTCTTTAATTCCAGAGAGCATCAGATCGAATGAGAGCCGAATCTGCTTCAAATAAAACGAACCGATCCGCTATCGGACCGATCCGCCTAAGGCCCGGACCGGTCCGCCCTGGATAGAATTTCCCAGATCGTGTATCAGATTTTCTCAGCCAAAGAGGTTCTATTTAATCCCACTACGGGGAAGTGGTTTGATAAGACTTACACACGATTTTCTAAGTTCCATAACTCTTAAGTCTTCATGGTATTTGAGTCCATTGATTCATACCCTTGATTCACACAAATTCCATACATTTGTGAGTCACTTTTGGTAACCCTAGAACACCATTGATGTTCAACCCTTTGTGAAGTGGACCGCTTCTTCCTCTTCATTGCAGCCCTACTGGACAGGGATAGTTCCAGCCGCCAGCCCTACTGGAAAGGGTTTCTTCCAGCCGTGACTACAGAATCCGATACCCGAGGGTAATTCTTAGTCAACCTGTATTTCATTGTAATCCGATTGTAAACCGTCTTTTACAAATTATAGTGATATACAAATGGTTTTGCCCCTGTGGGGGATTTTTCCTTAACTTTGTGTGTTGAATTAATCTTGCATGATTTCATATTGTTTCATTCACACCTAGTTGCATGCTTAGGGTTAATTTGGGTTAAAAATGGCAGTTATTGTATTATTTCTTAATTGAACGCAAGCGCCAACTCTTTCAAGTATTTTTCATCTTCTCTACAAACTATCATCATACATTAATAATTTTTAAACTTTTTTTTGTCAATAATGGTTAGTCATATCAGAAGTTTGCAAGGTTATTTAGATATGAAAAGGAAATAGAGAAAAACCTGAAGATATCGAAAAAGGTCTAAAGACCACTTTACAATAGTATTTTTATCCTTTAACTATGTCAGGTTGCTCATGATCGAAAGGAAATACTTGTATGAAAGCAACATCTACATTTGAATGGAGATAGTGGTTTTATACAAGTAATTCCTTCTGAGCATCACCCACCTACTATAGCAAAAGGAAGAAGCTATTATCATGAAACCAAGATCCTCGTCTGAAGTGCTAAAGTTTCTTAAGTGTTTTTTAGACCTTGTTCAAGAGAAACTGAAGCACACCAAGGGCAGATTTTTCGGTTACATTTTTTAAATGAATTTCCAATTTTGTTGTTCATGTTCCAAACTATAGCAAGATATTGTATCAAAATTTGTAACACGTTATGATTATGTTCCAAACAATAACAAGATATTGTATCGAAGCTTGCAACGAGTTATGATTATGAAAAGGTGTAATTTAACTTCTAACAAATTCTGTTACACTTAAAAAAATATTTTTTACTTGTTCACAAATTCAGTTATAAGTATTCAAAAATTCAGGTACACTTGTGTAAAAAATATTTCATATACAATTGTTTAAAAATTAGGATACACCTATCTTATACTAACTCAAAAAGCATGTAAAATACAAATTACCCATTTGGACCATTATATCTCCAAATGATCAAATAATCACAAAGTTTCCATTCATATTATAACAACCCGTCCTTTTGGAGACAATAAAATTTCATAATTAAGTAGAAATTGACAATTTGGAGGATTTCTTAGAATAGTGATTTTTGGGATTTTCGAGGATTTAATGATTTTCGATGGGTGTTGTAATTATTTTTGGGATTACATAGGTCGAAGTATTATAATTATATGTCGTCATGGAGTAAAACAACAAAAAGGTAAGATTTTGATTAGAAAACCCGCATTAAGTTATATGGGTTAGAATAGTGATTTGCGGTGAAGAACCTCGGATGGAAATATCGACTGCGCCATGAGTCTCGAAATGTCCGAGATAGTCAGAAAAGAGTGTTCGATTATCGAAATTGAGTTTCGGGGAATTTTAAAGTTAAACGGGCTCATAATTGAGTAAACGAGTTGTTTTTGGGTTTTAAGGGTTAAAACCCTTTTTCTTTCTATATAAAGAGGGAGATAGAGAGAATAGAGAAGGAAAAGAGAGAAGAGAGAGAGGAAGGAAGAAAGAGAAGAGAAAAGGAAGATTTCGGGCCAAACTCCACCGGACTCGACTCGGGATCGTCGGATTGTATCCACGAGGCAAGTGATTACTTGATTTATTTATTTTGAGCATTAATCTCATATCGTAGTTTGGTAACAATAAACCCTAAAGATTTTGGGTTGGGCTTTCATGGATAAAACGGGTTTTCGGGAGTTAAAACCAATAAACCCCAATAATTTTCTAATCGGAGAAACTGAGAAATTAATCAAAATTAATTGGTGATTTCGGGTTCTAGGATGTTTAGATTCCAATTCACTTTTTCTAGGGTGACTTGGATGGGATAGATTCCAATTCACTTTTCTTTGAGGCTAATTATGGGTTAATATGAAGGACCTTTTAGGATAATTTGGTCCTCTAATTAAGGAGACCTTGGAGGACAAAGTGAGGGTTTTAAATGTATAACCCTTAAACTATATTTTCGAGGATAATAGAATAAGTGTAGAATTTGAAGGTTTAGGGTTCCTAAGTTAGGGTGGGGACCACTAGGTGAGCATATGGATGATATGTAGTCCTTGGGTTCATGGAAATAAAATCCATAAACCACAAAATTTATGTTTATTGGGGAAAGGATAATCCCTAGGATATTTTAGTGGGCAATTAGGCCTATATAATTATGCGTATAGGAAACATAATTATAAACGATGGTGGATTGAGTATATCCTACGAGATAGTTTGGATAAATTGGGAATATAGATAGATATTCATTTAATGTAAAATGGTATAATTGAGATATCCAATAAATCCTTGGAAGGGATTAAGGTATGTATTGTTTATTAAAGTAAGGAAATACTTTGGGTTTAGTATCATGCGTATATGAATGCATGATTATGATTCTTTGAGAGAATCTTTGGGATTATTGGTCATCGCTAGATGTAATTGGCAAATATGGCCATTTATATATATTCGAGGAGGAATATATGGTATATGTATATACTATGTGAATAAAGTATATATATGATATGATGTAAATGACTTTTGAAAATATAAAAATGAATGTTTTCAAATGGAAAAAGAAATGATTTTTATAAATAATAATTTATGGATACACATCTCTCAAAATCTCTATCATAAGGGAAGTTGTGTGCGTATGGTGAAGCCCCCTGGCTCATGAATGCAGGGTGGATATAGTCCTATAGGCCATATGAGCGATTATTGTATGTTTTCTGCGCTGGTGAGGAAATTATGGGTGTGGTTATGACTCTCCTGCGGGCATATGGTCACTTCCCGACGTCTTGCATTGTAAGATCCCAGGTTTTCTTGATGATAGACCCTTGAAGATGATAGCCATTTAGGGGCGCGCACAGTGGGGAATTCGGACGGTCGATCTTAGAATGCGTTATATGTTATGTTAAAACAATTTATGATAATAAATTGGCTTTAATTACATTTCCTGGATGGAAGAAGGGAAATGGGATAAATGATTGGATTCGGAAACACTTCCCGGATGGAAGAAGGGAAATGGAAGAATATGATATGAAAAGCATTTTTATGATAATAAAATTGGCTTTTAAATACATTTCCTGGATGGAAGAAGGGAAATGGGATGTTATAAAAGGGAAAAGCATTTTTGTGATAATAAAACTGGCTTTTAAAGAGTTATATGATAAGTTAAAGCTACTCATGATAATGAATTGGCTTTTAAATACATTTCCTGGATATAAGAAGGGAAATAGAAAGTTTTGAAATGAAATTTGTACCTGTTGCAAATGAATTCTCATTTCGGGAGATAGATCCGGAAGTATATTGTAATACGAGTATACATGTATATATTGAGTGCCGAGGGTCTAATGGATCCCGACGATCGACCTTGCCGCGTAGTAGTGTATCGGGGGGGTTCCTTGTTTGGATTTTGCTCTGCGAGACACCCCACGCACGAACATGGCACAGTGTTGAGACTAGGTAGAAGTTTAGCCCTTAGTACTTGGACTATCTAGGGTTTATAGTAGTTGGGTGATAGACTAGTTAGGCAGGGTAGCTTGACTAGGGTATTCGATTAGGATGAGATAGGAGTGAACTATTAGAAGAGAGGTGAGGGGTATCTCATGGGAGTGCGATACCAAATTTAAATATGAGATAAAACCTTTTTATAAAAAAAATAAGGCATTTATGCACTTGCTAAATATTTTTAAAACTCGGGCTCTGACCCGTTTATCTATTTTTCCTCTCTTGCTATATATTATATAGGTGTCCAGACACAGGGACTCCTGGATGACACTTCTTTCGAGTCAGACGTCAGCTGCAGCTGCTGTGGATGCATACAGGTTATCGATATATGCTTCTATCATTGTACTCTAGATAGGAGGTGTTGTATAAACATTCGGGTTAATAACCGAATTGCATTTATTTATTATTTTAGTGCGGCATTCGATATGGTTGTATATTCTTGGCCGAGTGTTCGGTTATTTTATTCCATTTCAGTCTCATTTACGCAAACTGTATGGATGTTTTATTGGTAATTGTTTAAAAAGAGTAGTTAAGTAAAAACTTTCGACGCCAACCTAATAGGTTATTAGTAATTAAATGGATTTTTTACAGTGATGCTAAGAATGATCCATATGAGACTCCTGTTTTAATTTGATATAGGAGTGATCGCCCGGTATTTTATTAGGCGGGTTGTCACACGTATAACATTAAATAAGAAACCCATTTACGAAAACTAACAAGACATTTATTATATTAAAATATCCTACCTCTCTCGATGTCTTAAATTCCATGCCTTTTCATATTCTCTATCACTATATTTACCTCGAACAAACCCTCACCATGGAAGATCAAAGATCTAAACCCAAAATTTACATTTACAACCCATTTGAAGAGCCCCATAATAAATCACCAGAAACCCTCAAATGGAGGATCAATGTAATAACCCTAGATTTTTGAGACAATAATTTATTTATTTTTGGGAGAAATAAATATTAATTTAATTTTAGAATAATTAAATTAACATTTGAGGTCAAAAATTTGAAGATGTTAGAAAGTAATTCGAATGACAATTCTGAGGGTGCAGTTGATTTCGGAAGGGTCGAGATAGTCGAAATGACTATACTTGGGTCTTATTTGGGTTTCAAAATATTTTAAGTTCGTTTGGCTCGAATTAGAGTGACAGAGTCATTTAAAGTGTGTATTATCATTTAAAGTTGTGTATTTTGGGAGATAAGGCTTAAAAGCCTACGGGAGGAACAAATCTCCTTAGAAAGAAAGAGAGAAAGAAAGAGAAGAAGAAAATAAGAAGAGAAAGAGGAAAAAGTTGGTAACTCCATCCAATCCACGATTTCGAGGGTGATCCAACCTCTACAAATTTTAGGCAAGTGATTAAACTTGCTAAATAATTATTGTGTACCGTTTATTTCATGATTTGTGAATAAAATTATGAATTTTGGGATAAAATGTCAAAACCTAGATTTTTGGGAAAATGTTGCATTTGAGGTGTATATATGGATTTGAGGGTATAAAAATAGTTGGGTTGAGTTATATAATGAATTTTGATGTTATATATGTTTGGGTTGAAGAGAAATGAAGAGAAGATGATAAATATGATTTTTGGAATTTTGGATTTTGGAGAAAAATTACCATTTCCGCAGCTTCTGAACAGGCCGAATCGATTCGGCCCCAACCCGAATCGATTCAGAATGTTCCAGCTTGATAGGTCTTTTGACCCGAATCGATTCACCTTGGAGGCCGAATCGATTCGCTGGGTTGAATCGATTCGGATTGGGCCCGAATGGATACGGAAATAGGACTATTTTCTGGATGTTTTTCTTGGGTGAGTTTCGTTTCGTTTTGTTTGGGTTTATCGATCGGGAACCTTCACATAAGTTATGAGAAGCATGTTTTGTAGACTTTTAGGAAGTTTCCCTTATAATAAATTGTTGGAGTCATATTGACTTAATTCGAGAAAATATCGATTGGAGAGTATCGCACCGACTAATGGGGAAACCCACTATCATTGAGATTTCTATTTGGAGATAATTATGGATTTATAAGAGAGAGTTCAGATGCACTTAGTGATAATGGATTTTAGAATTAAATCCCAAATGGGATAACTTTAAAGGTTCATATGATAAATTGAACCATATTATGGATTGAGAATAATAAATGCTGATCAATGTGCATACGAATATAGAGAATATCCTTAACATAAATTGAATTGGGAGATGTTTCATATAAATGATAAATGTTGATCGATGTGTATAAGGATATAGAGAATATCCTCAACGTAAGTAGAATTGAGAGATGATTCACACAAATAGAAGTAAGGTGTAAATTTCAAGTGAGAAATAGTATAGTGTATACAAAGTGGGGAAGTCATGTGAGCTATTGACGAATAGTATATCGAGAGTAAAATATACTAATAAATGATATTATTTCATTTACGCCTAAGAGCGTAATAAGAGTATCTAAATAGTGTGATATATATATATATATATATATATATATATATATATATATATATATATATATATATATATATATGTGTGTGTGTGTGTGTGTGTGTGTGTGTGTGTGTGTGTGAAGCATACCCCCTCTATGCTATCATGGGAAGTTGCGCAATGTGGGTGAGGCCCCTGGCTTGAGGAGCAGGGAGCGTATAGTCCCCAGGTCATAGCGTCCATTATTATTGTGTGATTTTTATTAGGGGTGAGACGTGGTGTGTATGTTTCTTCTCATTTCCGAGGAGGAACTATGACCGCTTCCCGTACATTGTGATTTGTTTTTTACCAAGGCGGTGTGAGATTCCGACCGTTGGTACCCAGGATAATATGTGAGTGATTCCCAGGTAGATGATAGCGTTGAAAACCTACATCCTTGAGTTATAGCTCGATGGGATGGTTATTATTATCCTTGTGTGAATAGTATATTATTTGTATATGATTATGAGATATCATATATTTGTCTCTAGAGTAAAGAGATATAAGAAGATTGATTGAATCTCATTCCGGGAGATTTTATCTGGACAAATTGTGATGAATATATTAAAGTGAAAATGAAGCGTATATATATATATATATATATATATATATATATATATATATATATTACTTTGGGTATCAAGGGCATAATGGACCTCAACGACCAACATTGTCAAGGAGTAGTGTATTGGGGGGTTTCTTTATTTGGATTTCGCTTGCGAGATGTTCCACGCACGAAACACAGTGCAATGTTGGGAGTGGAGAGAAGTTAGTCCTTAGTGCTCATATTTATATATTATTATATATATCTCGACGATCGATAGTTCCAAGTAGTAGTGTATTGGGGGGATTCCTTATTTGGATCTCTTGCGAGACGTCCCATGCACGAAACGACGTGCACTGTTGAGAATTAGGAATAATAAATCATTTATTGTATATAAGAAATTTGGGTTATATGTGTCATGCATTGAGGTAATAATGAATCTTGATAATCAATACTGCAAAGGAGTAGTGTATCGGGGGGTTCCTTATTTGGATTTCGCTTGCGACATGTCCCACGCACGAAACGCAGTGCAGTATTGAGAATTGGAAGAAGTTTAGTCCTTAGCACTTAGATGCTAATATATATATATATATCAGTTACAAAACTTATGTATGTCATAAGCTTAACCTATGATGTCACAAGAAATAATTTTTTCTGCAATACCCATTTTAGCCTTGAAAATTTTGATTTCCCCCTTTTTTTAAGACTTTAATTTGTTTCCCCCTTATTTTTAAAATTCAAAAAGAAGGGCATAATAGAAATTTTTATATCTCCCCCCCCCCCCCCCACACCTCCTATTTTATTTTTGCCCTATCTCGATTACCTCATTCCCCATTTTCTTCTCTCACAAATGCATGAATGAAAAAACTTCTCATCCAGCCATTCCAAATGCATCCCCCCTTTGGACGGCAAAGGTAAACTCTCCCCCTGCTATCTCTCTATTTTCCATTTTGAACTCATCTCTCCATTGTCGATCCTAACTTTTGTGACATTCAAATAAATCCCAGTTTTTTTTGTAAATTTCAAACGCCCAAATCATGATTGTTTGAGGGTTGTCTCGATGTTTTTATTTCAGATCTGTTAACGATTACCTCTGTAAGTTTTTAAAACTTCTTATTGTTCATTATGTGTTTGTTTTGTTTAAACCCAAAAATGTCAGTATTTGTTTTGTTTAAACTTCCATATTACGGATCGGTTTCAACACTCATCGTGTTCTCAGTTGTTTACATTTTGTGTACAGTAGAGACTTTTATTGCTCAATGGGTTTGAAACTGTGTACAACACTCATCGTGATAAATGTCATACCTTTAATTCGTTTGTAAACCTAAACCTAAACCTCAAGCTCTGTTTGTAAACCTCAAGCTCTGTTTATAGAGTACCGATTTCTCAACCGATACACAAATAGAGAGAAAGAGAGAGAACCCATTAGTTTCTATATTTACCCAAAAGCATCGTATTCTCTATAAACAGAGCTTGAGGTTTAGGTTTACAAACTATTGAATGCACATCGACTACAGTACACACATCATCCATGTGTCGGTGTTCATCTACAGTACCTACACCACCATTAAAACGCCAGCACAAGAAGACGATTGAGGTTTGCTACCTTTTTGGTTTAATTTTTGCAGATAGAAACCTAATGAGGATTGAAAATCATTTTTTTCCAGATAGACACTTAATGATGTATACGCTCTCTCTCTCACTTTGATTTGAATTTTGTTGTTTATGTTTTGTTTTACAAATCTTTTTTTTTTTTCAGATTGACAAACTATTCTTGATTGTGGATTCATCAAACGTCCGTGTTCCAAAGATATGGAACTGATGACAGATCGTTCAGTGGGTTGCTTGATGCGTCTATATAATATTCAATTGCCACCCCACAACTGTTTCGGTAATAGATAGATCTCCAATTAGAGCATTATCAAGGGTGGTGATGGAGAGTTCAGTCAATGCGATACAACAGAATTACAGAATGGGAAAGAAACTTCTGATAGAGAATGCAATGAAAACTGGCAAGACAAGGATGATCAGAAGGTTGAGAATGATAGTGTACATCTAGGGGATCGTGAAGAATCGGAGATGGTGAAGATGAGTGAACATGAAAATGCTTTTCATATAGAAAATCTATTTTCCACTATTGATGTAGATTGAGGTGATGATGGTTCGCATAACAGTGACCAAGGTTAGCTTAATAGTCCCTTTTTGTATGTGTGCATTGGGGGGTGAATGACAGAGAATTTTGTTAGCATGTAAATAAAATTTTTATTTTATTTTATTTTCTTGATGTGTAGAGTGTCAATTTGATCTTTAGTTCGCTACACAGGGGTTTTGTTCTTAGTTCCCGAGAAAACTCTTCTCTCACCTATATTTGTCTCTCTTTATAGTTAAATTTTATACATTTTTATCTTCTAATTGTTGCTAGAGGAAAAAAAAAAGGTTTGTGGCGCCTTTTGAATTTTTCTTTTCTGTTTAATTTTTTTTTGAGGGACATGTTTATTATCGAATTTGTCTCTGTGTTAGACATGGGTTTATAGATTTTTAAATCAGATTTTTTTAAAGGTTTCATTTTAAATTTTGGATGCAAAGTGGGTTAGAGCCACACATGTTTAATATTTTTAAAGGTTATGTTGTGTTTTTTTGGATTTTTAATTAGCTTTTTGTTGAGTTACGACTGTAAAGTTTTCATTTTGGGTTTGTTATTTCTATTGGTTTTGTTTGTTTAACTTTGCTAACTATTTTTTTATCTATTTTTTTTAGGAACACACTATCTTGAGGTTTGTTTGAAACACTCTTTTTTTTTTGCAGGTACACACTATTTGTTTTCTAAAATGGATGTCTTGATTAAGAACGGTTCGTTTCAAGATTTATGGGAGTATATATGTTTTGTGGTAATCATGACAAGGAGATGGCAAAGTTTGCTCAGATGGTTGTTTTTACATTTGGCGAGCATGTTAAACTATGGGATTACTGGTCTAAAAGATTCCAAGTTATTTTAAGGATGGGATTCCAAAAATACGATCCTACAAAAGTTCCAAATTTATCATAGAGAGGCTGACGGGGCACTTCAACCTTTAATGGATCATGGGTTAATATTTTATTAGGCAATGTAAAACTACTATTATTTTGTCATTCGCTTTTATCTTTATGTTGTTTGGGAGATTTCCTTTTCATACAAAAGTTCCCATTTGTTTTTTTGACCTATTAGATGTTTTATATCTTTAAGGTTCATAAACCTGTACCTCATAGATGTACACGTATCAAACTCTTATTTGACTTAAAAGATTTGTGCAAAGATAAGATACAAAGTTAAAAGGCACTTCAAATCGTGGAGCCCAACAATATGTAAGAAGCAATATGTATATAAAAACTGTTTATTTACATAACTTATAAAAACTTTTATGGTAAAAAGAACCAAAAAATGTATAGAATTCAATGAAAAAATATTCAGCATAAAATAAATAGATTATATCTATATGATTTAAAACGTTTAAATAAAAAAAATATTTTTACTGCTCAATGAAGTAGGCGTGTGTGTAAAGTAAATAAACAAAAAAAAGCTGGTTATAAAATGTTTATAAAAACTAAGCATAAATTTTCTAATTTATTTAAACTTATAGTATATGAAAAATGTATTAATTACATTGTGTACAACTTTATAATTTTCAAAATTATACATTTTTTTGTTGGGGATCGAAATTTTTTCCATTTTTAAATTACGTATTTTAAAATTTTTTACTGTTTTGCGATTACGTACTTTGGAAATTTTCGACGTGCCTTCAGGCATGGGTTTTTTATTGTTATGATCTGAGTTTCAGAATTGTTATGATATTGTTGGGTTTTTTGTTGGGCGCGTGATCAGAGTGAAGAAATCTATGCGGCCTTACGGGAGTTTTATCAACGCTTTCTAGAAACGGGGTACGTGCACGATAAGAATTTTGTTCATGTTGTGGAGGAAGAGCAAAAAAAGAATGAGCTTTTATTCCATAGTAAGAAGACTGTTATTGTATTTGGGATTATGAACTCACCGAGTGGATCACCTATTCGAATTATGAAGAACCTTAGAATTGTGGTGACGACCAAACTTTTATGAAATTCATATCGGACATTACACAACGAATTTGTACTTGTACATTTTCCGCCATCCAAAGCCTTTTGCTTTTCATTTACCAGTACTCATTCATTTTTAAGTACTCATTCATGTTCCATACTCATTCATTTTTCATAACTTATTTGTATTAAAATTAAATTGGGTCGATAGTTTACAATTATTTACATTATGTAATAAATCTTTTTGAATTAAGTATTGGTGTTATTTTCACAAATTTAGTTGAATTTGATTATACGATGTTTATGAGAGATTATTAGTAGTATTGTTGGATTATTTTTTCTTTGTTAAATAAGGTGGGTAGTTTTATAAACAAAGTAAACTCTCCAAAAATTTAAAATTGTGTAACGCTATATGTATTATATATAAAACTATATAACTAAAATTATATACGACTTAACACTTTGTTTTGTTGGGTGAACGAAATATTTTCCATTTTGCAATTGCATACTTTGAATTTTTATGCCGTTTTGCGATTAGGTACTTTATACACGACAGATAATCCTTTGATATTTTGAAAAAATTTCTTCATGCCTTCAGTCAAAAGGCAATACGCTTAACTGCAGGATCTTGAATAGGCGGATGTCGGCTTGCTTATCCGCATATATATGAAGAGACTTCTCCCGTATTTTGAACTCGAGACAAACCGTAGCTTTGTCGAGGGCACTTACCATCACACAAAGGCACGACTTTATGATTTTCAAAATTATCAGCGTGCCTTCAGGCACGGGCATACCCTAGTGTGTGTGTGTGTGTGTGTGTGTGTGTATATATATATATATATATATATTTATGTCAATAACTAGAAAATGAGAAATTCCTGTAAAAGATAATGTTTATGTATATTTTATATGTGAGTAAGTGGACGAATATTTGAGATTCGTAATAGTAGAAGTTGAGGAATATGATTTAGATGAATTTTGAATGAGTATAAATTGGGAGTAAGTTAGATTACTTTGCCCCTAGATAGATTTGGGAAATTATTTGGAGATCATGTGCATATGTTTAGTTGTGCGCTTCAGTTGAGAGGTGAGTTGAATTTTATGGAGAGTGCGACTCAACTTTAATCATGTTATAATGCATTTATAATTATTATGCATTTTAATATACTTGCTAAAAATGTTTTCACACCTCGGGCTCTGACCCGTTTATATTTTTCTCTTGCTATGTATATATATTGTATTATTCTAGGTGTTCCTCCGCAAAGACGCCATTGATGTTATCCATCCAGTGTATCCGTGGAGCTGTGGCAGTAGTGGACTGTTTCTGTATTTTAATGTAGTCGATTCCTATCTTTTGTGCATTTAGATCAGGATTCAATTAGTGTGTCGGGTTTATACCCATGTTTTGTAGAGTAACACTTTTATATTTTCCTTCTCAGATTATTGTATTGTTTGTGACCCGACAGCATATTCGGGTATTTTATTTTGTACATTTTTTTGTACTCTTTCATTAGTCTCTTTTATATTATTTGAGCACGTGTGTGTATCTTATCATATTTAGAAGTTATGTTGTTGGATAGCTTGTTTTAATAATGTTTTAAAATTTTTGACACCCTCTTTTTGTAGTAATGGGTATTTAGCCGTGTTTATTTCAGAATTGTAAGTAGATGCTAAGAATGATCCACTTGAGATTTCTGATTATTTTAGTATAGGGTTGGCCACCCGTTATTATTCTAAGCGAGTTGTCACAATCAATCACCTCAAAACCTTAATTCACATTTATTTCTCACTATTATTTACCCATTTCAACAACCTCATAAATCATTCTTGTATATTCATAAACTCATCTTCATTGTACTTATCATAGAAACTGCTGGATACTATCTTTGTCGCTCGCACCTTAAAGCCGAGAAGGAGAATTTTTTTAGTACCTCTTTTATATGTCTGTTGTTTGACATTATATTTGTTGTGCATGGTGTAACACCCCGCCCGCCCGGGGAGAGCGAACGGAGCGCTAATGCGATAAAATAACTAAATCCACAAGTAACAAGGTATAGAGCATCTAAATAAACCCACAATAATATAAATCCACTAATCTCAATCTCTTCAATTACAACAAGTCTCTCGAATTACATACAACAACTAACTCGAAAATAAAATACAAATCTCCAAAGCTCTATACATGAAAAATAATACAAATCTTTCCCAAACAATCCTCGCTAAAATCAATCTCCATAGCACCCCAAAATCCGCACTAACCTGCCACTAAAAGAAAATATGGGTAAGTACACAATACGACAAGACAGATGCTCAACAAATATATTAACGATGAATAAAGCGTAACAACACGAGTACGAATATTCAAATCAAAATGAAAATCTCAATAGCATTTCATTATTATAATTTTTCAACAACACTTTAACCGGGTCACCAGGTCTCACCACATCCGTATATGCTTTATCAAGCCATAGCCCGGGAAAACAGGAATTTTGGCGGGTGCGCAACATCCGTGCCATATTAAAATCTCATGACAACGTACTCATCAACAATATAATGATACCACATGAATCAAAATAATTCAACAATTATTTCTCCGGATTTCAAAGAATTTAACAATTCAAATATGAGTTCAATTAACATGAATTCAAAGAGAATGACACTCGCGAGATTTAAGGAGCATATTGTGTAAAACTCCATACCTAAAACCATGATGAGAAACCAACAATCACATCCTCAAGATAAACACAAAAGATCTACAAAAGCTCTTCCAAGAACCTCCAACAAAATAGCCCTAAGAACACCTCTAATCTAAGGATGGAACTCACAAATCTCAAGGGCCAATGTGTATATAAAAAGAAGAGGAATATAAAATATATTTGCTGCCAAAAGTTGTGTCAAAAGTATGTTAAAAGGATTGACCATGACTTCCTTTTATAATACAAAGAAATGAAGAGTTTGAATCCAAAAGACTCCTTTAAATAAGGCAAAGAAATGAAGAGTTGGAAGTCAAAACAACTCTTGGAAATTACTTAATGTTCGCCGACTTAGAATTCCAAGAGTTAAAAACATTTAAAAATAATTTTAAAATTCGTTTTAACTCCGATTTTGAAACCATTTGAAATTCTCTCCTTAAAAAAATAATAACCAACATATTTGAGCAATAAAAATAATTTTACCAAAAAACTTTATTTTCCTCCATTTTCCAGAAATTAATTAAAATAGCTCAAAATTACGCGGGTTGTTACACATGGTTTGCAATCATTTACTCTAAATCTGTCTTTTTATTATTACAAATTTAACATGAATGGAATATTGTTGATTGATGTTTAAAATATTGTTTCTTGATAACCATAGTCTACTCTCGTTTATATACACACCGATAATTGAAACCAACCCTCTAATTGAACCGGGTGTTTAAATTGTGAAAACTAACAAATTCATCTTTGCCTTAATTTATTTGTTAGGTTGTTATAAATTTTCATTTTAAAAATTCCCCCACAGATGAAGGAGATCACTCTCAACTATTACATGTCTGAAGAGACCACCTGTTTACATTATGGAGAAAGATATATAAACTATTTTATTCTTCTTTTTGGACCCATTAGCGGACAAAGTGTTACTCTTTTTTTTTCGAGTTCTATTTCCAGTTTACTTTGACACATTTAGACATAAATAGAAATATGATTATTTATTTCCTTGTTCCTAAGTTTGCAATCCAATAATATCGAGGTCATTTATGAAATTTATCAAACATGTATGAGCATTTTATTATTTAGTTCTAGTAATAGAGGTTTGTGGAGATGGTGTTTTTGAAACTTTGGCTCATATCAAACACAAAATATCACTTTTTTACTGTTATCAATAAGATAACATGTACAAGTACTCACAAAATTATGTATTGGGAGATATGGACCACCAATTTTGAACTATTTTAGTGTGTATGTTAGTCTTTTCTTGAGGTTGCTTCCTCACTGGTTCTGAATATTTTATCACAATAACCCTTCTATCTAATTAGACAATAATGAAGAATACTCCTTCATAATATTTTTGTAAACATCTTTATCCCATTATAAATTAACTTCTTCCCCGTCTTGTCGAAATCATAAATTTCAGTGGTTTTTTATGTCTACGTTTTAGCATATTATAATGTTTCTTTCCACGATTATGTTTATGTTTGGATGGAGTACTTTAGTTCTACATTTTGGTATACTAATCTTATACTAACTTAAAAAACAAGTAAAACACAAATTACATCTTTGGACCATTATACCCCCAAATGATCAAAACCATTCTACTCAAAGGTTTGAATGTATCTATATTTTTTCTTCTAATGTTGACAGGTATTTGGGGTAAAAATTATGTCTATATGTTTTCTACTAATGTTGACATGAAGACGAGGTGAAACTTATGCCTGTCAATATCGGATGTTATAGACGAGAGATTTATATTAAGGTTCCATACGCATTCTTTAAATATTTCAAGTTTTGTGATCTTATATATGTATTCATAATTTTTAACTTTTTTAAAACCGAATATACAAAAATTCTAATCTTTAAAGGTAAAATTTATATAATTTTAAATTCATTATTTCAAATTTACACCCTTTAAATAATTCAAGTTATTTGACCTTATAAATGTATTTATAATATTAAACTTGTTAAAAAACACTTGGACCATTTTTCTGTACAAATGATAAATATAGAATTCAACATGGTATTTTAAAGTAAACCAGTACACACACACACACACACATAATAAAATATATTATAGTTTTTTTTAAGTTACTAAAGTGTGGTGCCCCTTAGTTCCTTCATTTATTTCAACCATCTCACTTTTCCTATTTCTCCCGTTGTACAATTTGATAAGTGATGTTCCAACATTAGTTCAGTTATTCATAGTCCTTACACTTTTTTACATATTTAAATGCTTTTTGATTAGCCCATGGTTTAAGCCCTTCACTTGATGGACTTCATCAAAGATATCTTGCAAAGCTTCACGGTTTATTTCCAAAAAACCAATTGAAGTTTTCTTATTAAATTATATACGTGTGAGGATACATATTTTATGATTATATTGTTCATTCAATTCAATGTAAACCAATCCATTGTATGAGGAAATGTGTTTTGAAACTATGGGAAAGGGGTGTGTGTGTATATATATATGCTATCAATTTTTTAGAAGTTAATTAGATGATTTATTCTTTATGCATTATCCTTCTATATTTTTTTGTTCTTTCAAATCTATTATTAGAGTTACCCACAATCCTTAATAATTTACATAAAAAATAATTAATTCTCCCTCTCTCTCTCTCTCTCTCTCTCACACACACACACACACACACACACACACACACACACACACACATATATATATATATATATATGTGTGTGTGTGTGTGTGTGTGTGTGTGTGTATATGTTTGAAGAGCCTATAATTAAAGTATTATGACTATGGTGATCTGATTTTTATCGGTTAAAGTGATTTCCATTCATTTCTTTCCTTATGCGGTAAACAAGAAGTTTGTCTAATGATGTGTATAACAAGAAGTTTTATTTCAAGTTTTTCGTTTATGGGTTTTTAGGTTTATTGTATTATGTTTCTTATTATGTTGAGCAATTAGATTTTAAATGATCATGACATTATCATTTTTGTCCATCATTTTTTATCAATATCTTTTTTCATCTAGAATGGAATTTCACTCTCCTTGAATGGACGTTGCTTGTAATGAAGTCTTTTTTCATGCACATGTTTTGTTTTATTGACTGTTATTGAATGCATTTACACACCAAAAGTAATTTTGTTCTACATGCATACTGAATTGAATATTAGTGAAAATCTTTCAAAATTCGTTTTAACATGTCTTTTGGTTGCGAAATATAACAATGGGATTGAAGTTCAGAGTAGTGGACATTTTCTTTGTTTTGTGAGTAGCATTACAAAATGTCTGGTTAGGTGATTCTATTTCTTTGGAATGTCCCCTAGCTAAATATCAATTATCACAGTTTTGAAGATTCATTCTGGTCTCAATTTCAAAATTATTTGCCTTATTCTTTTAATTAGAAAAGATTTCGCATTCTACATCAAAGTCAAGAAGTTAAGTTACGATGATCGAACAACAGGATGCTTCATGTCAAATCATGTGGAAGAAAAAAGGGTCCTCACTTTAGTATGAAGAAGAAGTTGAAGAAATAGCTTATATCTTTCATTAATATCTCACTTCTTCATTTTCAGGAAGCTTTCTAAACTACTTGCATGCACATCCATCCAACGTGCGTTATACGTACAACGCACGTGAGTGCATACTAGTGTATTAAAAAATAATTAAAAATTTTGTGTCTACATAAACATTTCTCAAAATCACTCAGTTACATTTGTACAAACAGATATGGCACTAACTATTAGTGTAAAAATAATTCAGATACACTAACATTAAAATTCAGTTACACATGGGTGTCTATATTTGTAAAACTAGATATAGTAATAACTATTATTATTTTTTGCAGTTGTGTAAAAAATAATTCGGTTAAACATGTGTAAAAAATCAATTATATTTCTGTATGAGAAAAATAGTTATAATTGGGAGTCTATATAAACAGTTACAATTGGGTGTCTATATAAATAGTAACATAAAACATAATAGTAAATAAAACATAAAGTACATTAAAAAGGAAATAGATTATCTGGAAGGTCAAGTAAGCATCCGAAAATCATAAATGTAAAAAATAATTTAGCTACACTTGTTTGGTGCATTTTACTAGTAATCCACATTATGATTACATTCAGTAATTTATATATATTTTCACTTGTAATTATAGACACAGTTATATTAATTAATCTATATGCAATAACCCTTGTAATATAGGTATTGTATATAGTTACACTTAATGACACTTAGTGATGTAGATATAACTACACTTGTAATTACATATACAGTTATATCGATTAATGTAGATACATTAACATTTAGTATTGTTCATAAATTAATGTAGATACACTTATACTTACATTTATGATTATAAGTGTATATACAATTACACTTATAAATACATTTATAATTAAAATTATAAGTGCAAAAAAATATTCAATTACACTTTGGTAAAAATTCAGGTATTTATATATATATATATATATATATATATATATATATATATATATATATATATATATATATATATATATATATATATATATATATATATATATATATATATATGTAAAAAACATGCAGATACAATTATTTATCTATATAAACTTTTATAAAAAATCAGTTTCAATTTATACAAACAAATATATCAGCATATGTAGTTGATGGAAAAGAAATTTTTATTGCACTATGTGAACGCTTTTTAATCAATTTACACCTAATCAATCAATACTTTACGTGTTTTTTTTTGTGGTTACCTATATTTCCACACCTATTACACTTGATTCTTCTTGTTGTTTCTCCCATATTTTTGTACCTATTTCGCTTTGTATGACCAAATATGTTTTTTTATTGGGAAGTATTTCTACATCACCTTTATTTAGTGGCACGTATATTGTAGGTATTGAAAAAATTAGGAGATCATAGGATATTCTATAGTAAGATGTATGGAAATACAACTCTGCAAATTTATCATGTCTCTTGACCACTATTACGTATTAAACATACAAAACGAGCACATAGGAAATCATGTTGTGACACCCCGCCTATTTTAATCTGGGCTAATCAATCCTTTATCAAAATAAAAACGAACTCTCATAATCGATCATTCTCAGCATCATTATTAAAAGCCAAATTAATTACTAATAGCCTATTAGTCCCAACGTCAAATTTTATACTTTCTAATCTTGTTAACTAAAACACACAAGAAATCCATCCACACAATTAATATACACATCAACTGAAATAAATAAACAATAACCGATAACTCTCGATAAAACATTAATACAGCCATATCGAATTGGCACGATTGAAAAAGCGACAAATAAAATAAATGACAACAGTTGGGAAACATTTCCGAATATAAAACACAATACCTCCTCTTTAGACCACAAGGATAGAAGTGTCTAAACAGTCCCTACTAACATCCACAAGTGTTGCGACATCGTCTGACTTGAAGGAATAATATTATCGAGGCGTCCCTGTGTCTGGACACTGTGACACCCCGACTAATTAAATACCGGTTAGCTACTCCTTTATTAAATTAATTCAAAATGCCAAGTTGGTCCAGTTAATAGCATCACTGTCGAAAACGTTTTAATGATTACTAACCACCTAGTATTTAAAAAGTAAGTGCCAAATTTTATTTAAAGTCTGATTAACATGCAACAAGTGTAATGAAGAATAATAACACCATTCACCATACTGAAGTAAAAAGAATAACCATCACATAATGTAAATAAAGTCTGGAGGAAAACTCCTCACTACAAATCCCACAACTGAAATAAATAAACCGAATACTAAAACAATACATGCCAAAGTCTGAAAACTGTAATGGAAATGTAACTCTAATAGAAATGGGCAACATGCCCTACAACTGATGCATAATGAATCTGGAATCCAAGTGAAAGAAGCGTCTACAAGCAAATCCCTGTAGCTTCCATAAACAGCTACAGCTCATTACCAGAATGAGTATCCTATGCATGGTGTCCTTGTGGCTAGGCACCTAAAATGGTTTTACAAGAAAAATAGATTTGAAAGCAAACGGGTCAGAGCCCGAATGTGGAGATATTTTAAAAAAAAACCTGCAAGTGCTTTAAAAACATTTAAAACATTAAATGCAAAGTACATGTTAGGACGTGCACTCACATGATATTCTCACCTCTCGTCTAACTGTGCACTCCTAACGTAAGTATCCATTTACAACGACACAACCCACTAGCTAAGTGACATCATATCTAGCTAGACTATCATAGGTCCTACCCTTATTACTCGGCTCTATTAACATATAACGCTCGTAATTAAATAGGGATTTAACGTAAACTCAGATGCTCAATATGCAATATATTTCACTATCAGCTAACTCGTTATGTTTCTCGAAACAATACCGTAATTATATTCACAACATGAACATGAAGGTTCCCATTAATTAAGTGTATATTAATCACAATATAAATATACAATACAAGTACCCCGAGAACTAAGCTGTGGTGCACACATACTCTGCTATCCATCCCGGTACATCACGTACATAAGGATTACATATTTCGAATCTCTCAGGAATAGTTCACAGATAACAACATCACAAATAATGGAGGCGAACACAGTCACATCACATGGGTCACGCACATACCTACGCTCCCACGATCAGCGGACTTATTAACATCCCAATAAGTCTTTCTCTGACCTATGTTCATCAAGGTAACCAGTCTAAATCCAGGCAACACAAGGATTAGAGGGCCCTAAGCAAACGCAAACCTCACGTGATAGCAAGTATGGTAGGTATGTCATACACACAATTCATATACCAATACTAAGTAAACACACGTCTTAGTAATCCCGTAGTTTAATTGTAGCACTATTCTCATTCTAGTACCAATATATACTTTATACACTTTATACGATTTCGGTTTATAATCATACGCGCCATAATCTATTCTCACGTCGTAGCAGACACTCACGTCTCAACCCAAACGGTTCATTGATTTAAATCACTCGTATATAATTTACTCCTCATAATAACCCAAAAGTCCCAAATCTAGCCATATATCATCAAAGGAATGTTAACTCTACCCTCGAACAAGTTTACGGGACTCCCAAAATCAAAACAGGCCAAAAAGGCCTAAACTGTCAACTCGTTAGAAGTCTCGTTCGAACGAGACTGTTCGAACGAGATCAAACTGTCAGCTCGTTAGAAGTCTCGTTCGAACGAGGCTGTTCGAATGAGATCCAGTTCGTTCGAACGAACTGTACCTTCTAACGAGATCTCGTTCGAACGAAGTTATCGAACGAAGTTCCCTTTCGTTAGAGGCGACTGGTCAATTCGTTAGAAGCTCGTTCGAACGAGCTCGTTCGAACGACTTGGGTAGGTCTTCTAACGAACGACCAGTTTCGAGCCCAGATTTCCCTAGTTTCGTTTTTCACCAATTTCAACACCTCAAAATTCATCTAAACATCAAACCAACGATACTTTAAGGTCTCTAATCATCCCTAAACGTATTTAGGTCACATACTAACATATTTTAAGGAATTAATTCATCCTAATCATCATTAAATCATCAAGTCTCTACATTTTCCCCCCAAATTTCAAGAACATGAACCCTAAAATTTTAACTCATCAATTTACCCAATTAAATCCGTTATAATTTCCTCCAATTTATATTTTCATCAGAATAATCATCTAACTACCATTCTACATGCAATTTCTCCTCAAGATTCCAAGTTCAAATTCCAATATACATGGGTTTTCATATTACTCCAAGAACAATACAGTTTTATTAAATTCCTACGCATGGAAAAAGCATTCTCTAAAATACATGAAATTAAACCACTTGCCTTGATTCTATCTCTGATTTTGGTGTCGATTTGAAGAAGTTCACTCTCTCTTTCTGCAGAATTCCCCCCTCTCTCTCTCTCTCCAAGCTTTCTTCTCCAATGGTGGCTAGGGTTTGCTTAGGAGACTTTTAGAAACCTAATTCTAATACCCTACGTAGCCCATTAGGTTAATAGTGGGTTTAGTGGGTAAAGTCCACATCAGATATAAAATCCTAATTTTCGTCATTTTTAATTCCCAAAAATACCAAATTACCAAACTACCCTTTATGTTGCCGGTATGGCCTAAAAATGCCCCGGGACCCAAACTAAACCCCCGGCTAGTGTTTTCTGACTATTTCGACCCTTCCGGATGCGTTGGCGCACTCAAAACGACCACACAGTTAATGGAAATAAAATTCACTTTTATAATTAAAATAATTATATCCTGACGCGACTATCACACGCGTTCCAATAAAATGTCCAAATTGCCGTATTTCAATCTCACGACAAATTTCATAATCCAATATTCAAATATCATCATATATACACATTATAGTCAAATACCAACTCACGTCTCGTTAGTATATTATCCGGATTAATTCCCAAATTATTTCACATTTAATTAATTAATCCCAAAAATAATTATCACAAAAATACGGGGTATTACATACTTCTCCCCTTATAACAGAATTTCGTCCCGAAATTCGGAACTAGAAAGTACCTGATAAGAACAACTCTGGATAACATTCGCGCATCTCATCCTCGCGCTCCCATGTGGACTCCTTGACATTATGATGTCGCCACTGAACGCGCACTAACGGAACTATCCTTGACCGCAGCTTCCGCTCACCTCGGTCCAAAATAGCAATTGGCCCCTCCTTGTAGGAGCTATCAGGCTGGAGATCAATGTCCTCCAAAGCAATGTGGGAATGATCCAAATCGTCCATAAGATATTTCCTTAGCGAGGAAATATGAAACACATCATGTATCCGGTGTAAATGCTCCAGTAACCCAAGTCTATACGCAACCGGTCCGATCCGCTCAATAATAGGAAATGGCCCCACATATCTCGGTGCCAACTTCCCCTTCTTCCTGAAATGCATAATCCCCTTCATAGGAGATACTCTGAGCAAAATCTGGTCCCCCACTTGGAACTCCCTGAAGGATCTCTTCGCATTAGCATAACTCTTCTGCCTGTCTTGAGCTACCCGAATACGACTCCGAATCAACTCAATCCTCGCCGAAGTGTCCTGAATCACTTCCGGCCCAAGTAGTTTGTTGTCCCCCACCTCTAACTAACATGTTGGGGAACGACAAGGTCTACCGTACAACGCCTCAAACGGATCCATGCCATTGGTGAACTGGTAGGAGTTATTGTAAGCAAACTCCACCAGTGCAAGATACTACTCCCATCCACCTCCAAAATCACTGATGCACATACGCAACATGTCCTCCAACATCTGGTTTGTGCGCTCGGTTTGCCCATCGGTCTGCGGATGATAAGCCGTACTCAACCGCAATTTCATGCCCATGGCCTCCTGAAAACTCTCCCAAAACCGTGAAACAAATATCTTGTCTCTATCAGACACGATATTTACGGGCACACCGTGAAGTCTCACTATCTCTGCAATAAAGAGTTGGGCATACTGTCCCGTAGTGTAGTCGGTCCTTACGTGTAGAAAATGAGCGACTTTGGACAACCTGTCCACAATTACCCAAATGGAGTAGTGACCCCTCTGCGACGTAGGCAACCCCATGATAAAACCCATGGATATGCTCTCCCACATCCACATCGGGACCTCCAACGGCTGTTGAAGTCCTGTCGATCTCTGATGATCAACTTTTACTATCTGACAAGTGGCGCATTTCGAAACAAACACAGCAATATCTATCTTTATACCGCTCCACCAATACTGTCGTCTCATGTCTTGGTACATTTTGTCCCCTCCGGGATGTATCGCGAACCGTGAACCGTGCGACTCTGCCATCACCTCGTGTCACAATTCCTCCCCTTCTGGGACTACCAATCTCCCATTGAAGCGTAATCCCCCGTCTAAACCAACGGTATAGGAATCGTCTCCCTCGGTTAGTAATCTAACTATCTGCTCCTGACAGAACGAGTCATTTGCCTGTGCCCGTATTAACTTCATGACAATATGCGGTGTAACGGTCATAACAGACATGAAAGATCGGGCCACTGCATCCTGGTGTCCCAACTCCTTCCACTTGGCCTTCCACACCCCTGCCACCTCATCTACTGGCCTACGGCTCAACGTGTCTGCTACCACGTTAGGCTTCCCTGGGTGATATTGGATATCGAACGGATAGTCCTTCACAAACTCAAGCCACCTTCTTCCTTTGATTTACACCTTAGCAAATCAAGATGTCTCTACCCCTTACAACTCGATCATACATTGTAATTATAACATTGCTATACCACTTGGGCATTCTCAATCGCTTCAGAATTTGAAATCCTAAATCCTCATTAACCTCAATGCGTCTTTCAACGCACAGTGGCAAAACCAACATTAATAGTATTTACATCATAATTCATTAACAACTAGCTCTAATGGCCATACATCATAATTTACTCCTTGTCACTTCCAGTTATAACTACCACTGCCCTAACGATTTGGGGTACCCAAATCATGAACGAATGGCCACACATATCCTTACTACCAACCTTACGCTAAGTTTCATGCGTGGGGTGTCTCGCAAAGCGAAATCCAAACAAGGAACCCCCCCGATACACTACTACCTAACATTATTGGTCATCTGGATCCGTTAAGCCCCATCCATAACATGTACCCCGACACTCCCGTCTCTTAACAACAAGGTTATATCTCCGATCGCAATTACACATAAAAAGGAACTCCTTCCGAAAGATTATTTCTCTTGACCGTGATGGAAATCATATTTCATATACACATGCGAATAAAATCGAGACTCTCAAATCCCCGTCTCCAGGTACACAACTCTGAGTATAAACTTCCAAATCTCTAACGGGTAATAAAACAATGTACTCTTCTCATTACTGCCTCTCTGGCGTTAATTATAAAACCAGCTAACTCTTAGTTGATTAGTAAACCAATTACGTACGACTCATAACAATTAAATCCCTATGCATACTGGGATTTAATATCCGAGATCCTTATACCTTTTTGAAATCATAACAGATTTATATATATATACGAAAGTACAATTGCGAACCCGACCCTCTCCCAGATGTGGCCTCGCCAGAACAAAGCATGCTACCCCAAGGTAGTAACCCCAATAAACTTGTAATACCAGCACACTATCGGTATAATCGTGTATATAAAACCATAATTAAGATCACATCATACTCGTATAACACAACATTTAAAGCGAGTAATTTCGATAAAACATAGACTGCTATCAATATAGCCATTCATCCTCCGTGGATGAAAATAAAAGTAACCCCCACACTATAAGGGAAAATATTCTTATATATAATAAAATTACAGATATACTCACGAGACTCGACTCTCAAGTGAGAATAACAATTATAACAAATGTAGCAACTCATTCATGCCACAAATAACATGCATCCTCGTCTGAGGATATAACTCATACTTCTATCCTAACAATCGTCCCGACTGCTTAAATTATTCCCAGACTTACCACACATGTCCATCCCAAACCGAATACTTCGATAACTGTTGCCCTCGCCTGGCACAATGCTTTGATCCCAACTCTTGCATCAGAAAAATATTTATAACGCACGGGTTTCACTCCCACAAAAATGCCTCTACACATACTCCACTTATCTTTGGTCACACTGACCATGTTATAGTGGTCCTTCTCTCGGACGTTGGTAGTCTCGACTCTGACGGCTACCTCCGTTGCTCCCTTATCCTTGACGGCCCTAAGGAACACGCTACTAATTCCCACATCTCTTACTGAAATCACCATTCTTCGGTGGTAATTCAGCTATCCAAATTATTTTAATTAGTTCTCCGTTGGGTCTTCCCATTGTGGTGCTTCACCGACACTATTTTCCCCAGTTTTACTTTATATAAAGTCCTCAATTTTTGCATCTCCCCACCCGAGGGAATGTTTACCTCCAAATTAACACTACGCGACAATACCCTCTGGCTTAACCGTCCAAGCAGACTCCCACCAGAAGGACTAGCAATTCTTCCTGTATGTAAATTCTTCCTTTAATAGTCCCTTCTCCATTTCACCTACTTCACCCGGTGTAGGGTTCATTAAATAATTATATTTCTCCTCACAAAGTGACCTCTGTCCGGCCCTCTCGTGTGAGTTCAGAACGACATTCGCCTTTTACCCTGATCATCTGATCAAGGAACTTATGGTCAAACCATACGTGTACGCCTCTTCTCGACGTCACATTCCACTTCTAAATGTGGTGATTGTCTCTCACCATTGGAACTCCGCTCTCACAAGCCGAGGAAATTCTTCCTCAAATTTTCACTTCCGATTGGTCATACCCCGACACAAGTCCAAGCCCTTGGATGTCATTACGACTGTTTGGCTAGCACACGCCATCTTCGCCTTGTGAGTACTTCAACTGCTGGGTTTCCTCAATGTCCCACCTAACTCTTTCTCTCCCATTTCAGCCTGGTTGGTTGAGTCTCAGTTGACTTCATCTCCTACTATTGTTGTGCCTGGAGGTCACAAGTCGCGCCTTGGCCGTCTGTACCATCCAGGACTTCCGTGCCATAACATGGGTGACTTCAACTACGGTCATCCCTCTAATTAATTTAACAGCCTCAACTGATCCTTGCCTCCTGCTGTTCGTCCAACTGTCTTCACCCGACGTACTACACTGTTTAGCATACGAACACAACCGATTGCAAATAAGATTCACCATCATATAGATCGAAGCACAAGAACGAAATCTCACCAAATATATCAACAATCCTAAGCTTAGGGCTTTACATCAAAGAAAGCTTAGCGAAAACATAATAGCCGTACAGATCCTAAAGGACACTAGAACCTGATGCTCTGATACCACCTGTGACACCCCGACTAATTAAATACCGGGTAGCTACTCCTTTATTAAATTAAATCAAAATGCCAAGTTGGCTCAGTTAATAGCATCACTGTCGAAAACGTTGTATGATTACTAACCACCTAGTATTTAAAAAGTAATGTCAAATTTTAATATAAGTCTGATTAACATGCAGTAAAAGATTTATGAAAGAGATAATGAAACCATTCACCATAATGAACAATAGAATAACCATCACATCATGTAAATTAATCCGGAGGAAAAACTCCTCAATACAATCCCACAAACTGAAATAACTAAACTGAATACTGAATTAATACATGCCAAATAGTCTGAAAATTGAAATAGAAAATGTCTCTAATAGAAATGGACAACATGCCCTACAACTGAGAAAGACTGAATAATGAGTCAAGACGAATGAAGCGTCTAATAGCAAGGACCTGTAACTTCCACGAACAGCTACAGCTCGTCACCTGAATGAGAATCCTAAGCATGGTGTCCTTGTGGCTGGGCACCTAAAATGGTTTTACAAAAAAAAAAATAGATTTGAAAGCAAACGGGTCAGAGCCCGAATGTGGAGATATTTTAAAAACTGCAAGTTCTTTAATAACATTTAAAACATTAAATGCAAGGTACATGTTAGGACGTGCACTCACATGAAATTCTCACCTCTCGACTAAATGTGCACTCCTAACGTATGTACCCATCTAAAAGATATTAACACCTAGCTAAGTGACATCATATCTAGCTAGACCGTCATAGGTTCTACCCTTATTACTCGGTTCCCATTATCATTATAACAATCTCAATTAAATAGGGGACTTACTTAAATTCGAGTTCTCAAATATTAGCCATACAACTCATCACAATTTATCTTTTAAATTATCCGTATTATTGCACACAATACCATATGAAAGTTCTCATTAATTAAATGTATATTTTCCACAACATAAATATACAATACAAGCACCCCGAGACTAAGTTGCGGTGCACACATACTCTGCTATCCATCCCGGTACATCACGTACATAAGGATCACGCATTTCGAATCTCCCAGGAATGTTCTCAGATAACACAATCACAAACAATGGAGGCGAACACAGTCACATCACATGGGTCACGCACATACCTACGCTCCCACGATCACCAGACTTATTAACATCCCAATAAGTCCTTCTCTGACCTATGTTCTCGAGGTACCAGTCTAAATCCCCCCGTAGGCACACAAGGATTAGAGAGTCCTAAGCGAACGCAAACCTCCCGTGATAGCAAGTATGGTAGGTATGTCATACACATAAATCATATACAAATACTAAGTAGCACACATCTTAGTAATCACCGTAGTTTATTCGTGGTACATTTCTCATTCTCATACCATCTTGTAATGTAACACACTTTACATATTCCCGGTTAATATAATTATACGAACCATCAATTATTCTCACGTCGTAGTAGACACTCACGTCTCAACCCATAATGTCCATTTGGTTCAATTCACTCTTATATATATTTTTCTCCTCATTATATCCAAAATGTCCCAAATATATCATTTAATCCTCAAGGAAATGTTATCTCTACAATTGGACCTTCTATGTTTTACTCCACATAATATCCCAAATATCCTAATTATATCATTTAATCCTCAAGGAAATGTTATCTCTACAATTTGACAAGTGCATGGGACTCCCAAAATAAAAACAGGCTAAAAAAACCCAAACTGTCAGCTCGTTAGAAGTCTCGTTCGAACGAGGCTATTCGAACGAGAGTTCGTTCGTTCGAACGAACTGAGCCTTCTAACGACATCTCGTTCGAACGACCTGGGTAGGTCTTCTAACGAACGACCAGTTTCGAGCCCAGATTTCCCTAGTTTTGTTTTTCACCAATTTCAACACCTCAAAATTCATCTAAACATCAAACCAACGATACTTTAAGGTCTCTAATCATCCCTAAACGTATTTAGGTCACATACTAACATATTTTAAGGAATTAATTCATCCTAATCATCATTAAATCATCAAGTCTCTACATTTTTCCCCCAAATTTCAAGAACATGAACCCTAGAATTTTAACTCATCAATTTACCCAATTAAATCAGTTATAATTTCCTCCAATTTATATTTTCATTAGAATAATCATCTAACTACCATTCTACATACAATTTCTCCTCAAGATTCCAAGTTCAAATTCCAATATACATGGGTTTTCATATTACTCCAAGAACAATACAGTTTTATTAAATTCCTACGCATGGAAAAAGCATTCTCTGAAATAAACGAAATTAAATCACTTGCCTTGATTCTATCTCTGATTTTGGTGTCGATTTGAAGAAGTTCACTCTCTCTTTCTGCAGAATTCCCCTCTCTCTCTCTCTCTCTCTCTCCAAGCTTTCTTCTCCAATGGTGGCTAGGGTTTGCTTAGGAGACTTTTAGAAACCTAATTCTAATAACCTACGTAGCCTATTAGGTTAATAGTGGGTTTAGTGGGTAAAGTCCACATCAGATATAAATCCTAATTTTCGTCATTTTTAATTCCCAAAAATACCAAATTACCAAACTACCCTTTATGTTGCCGGTATGGCCTAAAAAAGCCCCGAGACCCAAACTAAACCCCTGGCTAGTGTTTTCTGACTATTTCGACCCTTCTGAATGCGTTGGCGCACTCAAAATGACCATACGGTTAATGGAAATAAAATTCACTTTTATAATTAAAATAATTATATCCTGACGCGACTGTCACACGCGTTCCAATAAAATGTCCAAATTGCCGTATTTCAATCTCACGAAAAATTTCATAATCCAATATTCAAATATCATCATATATACACATTATAGTTAAATATCAACTCACGTCTCGTTAGTATATTATCCGGATTAATTCCCAAATTATTTCACATTTAATTAATTAATCCTAAAAATAATTATCACAAAAATACGGGTTTCTGTGACACCCTGCCTATTTTAATCTCGACAGATCAATCCTTTATAAAAATAAAAACGGATTTTCATAATGGATCATGCTCAGCATCACTGTCAAAAGCCAAATTAATTACTAATAACCTATTAAGCCCAACGTCAAATTTTAAACTTTGTAATCTTGTTAAAAAAAACACATAATAAATCCATCCAAAAAAATAATATACACATCAACTGAAATAAATAAACAATACCCGATAACTCTCGATAAAACATTAATATAACCATATCGAATAGGCGCAACCGAAAAAGTGGCAAATAAAATAAATGACAATAGTTGGGCAACATGCCCGAATATAACTCACAATACCTCCTATCTAGATCACAGGGATAGAAGTGTCTAAACAATCGATGATAGCAATCCACAGCTGCTGCAGCATCGTCTGACTTGATGGAATAATATCATTCAAGCGTCCCTGTGTCTGGTCACCTAAAAGGTTTTTAAAATATTTGCAAGCGGGTCAGAGCCCAAAGCATTTTGAAAATACTTAGCAAGTGTTTAAAATACTTTTACATTTAAAATATCATATACTCCATATTTAAACTGCTGTCGCACTCACATGAGATACCTCTCACCTCTCATCTAACAGTGCACACCTAACGCATGTATTCTAAACACCCTAGTTACGCTACCCAGCTAAACTAGCATCTCTCAAAACCTCTTAATCACCATTACGCTGTCTCATACCCCGCGTATATAATATCCTAAGCTTTGACACAAGCTTAACTAATTCGTTCATTATGAATAACTTTCACCATTTATTATACACTATTTACATTTTAGTGTAATTAACCCCGTATATAATATTTTCATATATATATATATATATATATATTATATATATATATATATATATATATATATATATATATATATATATATATATCTTATATTTTATTCCAGATTTTATTCTCCTGGATGTAACCATAAATCTTTACTCAACTCATTCTTTATTTTGTCCGTATATATATACAATATACTATACACATGAAGTATATCCATACTTATATATCACACACTATATAAGTACAATAACCATTCCTCAGAGCTATAACTCAATGGATGTTGTCTCTAGAATGCTATCATCTTTCAGGGAACACACACATCATCCTGGGTACCACTGCTCGGGATCTCATACGACGTGATAAAATATAACACAAATGTAGGGGAAGCGGTCATAGTCCCTTACCTGAAAGTGAGGCTGAATCAAAACCTAAGACGTCTCACCCATGATAAAGAGTCACATTGCATAATAACTGGACGCTATGACCTGGGGACTATACTCACCCTGCACCTCAAGCCAAGGGATTCACCCATATCACGCAACTTCCCATGATATCACTAGAGGGTATGTTTCACATAAATATACAATTCACACACAAATATATTCATAATCATATCATATATATATACTGTCTCTATACCCGTATATATATATATATATATATATATATATATATATATATATATATATATATATATATCCTCAAATCCGTCTGTTCATGCCTATCTCACATGGCAATAGCCTATAATCCGAAATATGCCAATTCGTTTTAATTCATTAGTATACACGCACTTATTTTAAACCCATAAGTATTCACTCACTTATGATACAATTACCACATAAATAAATTTTCGAATATACGGTTATCACAACTATCTAGTATTCTAATTTCATCTTACTCACACATTCGGATTCACTCATATACCATCGGCATATATATTCTACACGCATAAATATATATATACCCGCCGAAATGATTTTCCCGAGTGCCGTTCGTCCCAAACACTCCTAAAATTTATAACCCGAATCTTATTCCCACTAACCCATGATTTATATATCACTCATTAAATCTTTTAGAGGCCCTCACACTCTATTTAGGGTCCTATATTATTTATATCCAAAAGGAATTCTTCTCCAATCCTTTTAGTCCAAGAAATATTTGTTAAATTTAACTGTCATAAACGAACCGAACCGATAGCCCGGAAAATGAACCGGTCCAATGACCAATGAATGAACCGAATCGATTGCCCCAAACATGAATCGATCCAGTAACCCAAACAGAACCGCATTTAATCGATTCTTCGTCTTCAAATTGGGGGTTCATTATTTTCTCCAACTCCAAAATTTATGGTTTCTAACATCACCAACCATAATTCTAAACATGTACACACTTATTTTTAACCAACACAACCATTTATTCATGAGATTCATCCATTTAACTAAGATTTTAAACCTTAACTTAGTTAAACTCATTATTTCTCATCTTTCCAAATTTCTCACCAAAAATTACACCATTAACATGGATTTGAGCTCGAATTTCATTTGGAGTTATTATCACATCCATTTATTTGAAATCATTTCCAAAAACCCCACTTTGATTCAAGAATCCCAATCCAAAATTCATATAGTTTTCACTAACTATAATATGAATTATAAACACACATATATAATTAAAGCAAGTTAAAGACTTGCCTCATTGGAGATATCCGACACCTCGTGTTGGGATCCGTCGGAGCTTGTCCGGAGTTCCCCTCTTTTCTCCCCTTCTCTCCTTATTTATTTTCTTTGTTTCTTTGTTTCCTTCTTTTTTTTTTCTCTTGTGGCTTATTAGAGATAAATAAGGGTTCTCCCCTTATTAAACCCAAAATTGACTCGTATACTCAATTGCGAGTCCCTACTAGTTCAAAATTGACTCGTATACTCAATTGCGAGTCCCTACTAGTTCAAAAAGTCCCCCAAACCCAAACACTACCCCGAGTACTCTATTTTGACTATTTCATCCCATCTAAGACCAATCGTACGCTCAAAATCCCCATCCGATTCACTTTTCAAAATTCACCTTTTTTAATCGAACACAACCCCGCATGTGTTTTCCGAATATATGTTATTTCTTGTCGCTTTGCCCAACTGCGACATGATATAAAATAATCCAACTTCATTTACTCATTCTCGTAAGTAAATATGGTAAACATCGATAATAATCCAAAAGTCGCCAATTTATATTTAACCCACACGTCAAATTCTCTTTCACTTAAAATTCTCAAATCATTAAATTACACCCACTTATGTAATTTAAATATCCATAAAGTATGGAGTATTACACTTGTATTTTCCATAACCCACAAGAACACAATTGTCTATATGGATCAATAGTAACTGATGGTAGACAGTGGACTTCAGAGATAAATGAACTTGAACATGAGACGAACCATGGCCTCCTATCCAATAAAAGATGGTATATAGATGCACATAAAACAAAAGTCCACTTCGCAACTGATCACCTTCTGTTTTCCCTTAAATCCATTATTTGTATCCTTATTTGATCAACCAATTTAGTTAACGGTAACTACTTCCCTTTCCCCATCCAAGAATTGAAGGACTCTATAACATAATAGTACATTTCTCCATATATTTTTCCTTCAAAGTAGGCATTACACCAATATTTCAAAGTGCATCATTTAAAAAATTAACAATTGAATTTCTTGCACAACGTATGAATTCAGTCAAATATTGATCACAAAGCTCTCATGTAGGAACACAAGCGCACCCTTTGAACTCAAACACCATGGGCTGTCAAAATTTATTTGTCAAATGTCCTCCTAAGAGTGAATTTTCGAGATTGAGATTCATGTGTTGTATATAATAGGAGTGGTATGATCCTGGGAAGATACTAGGGACATACACGTTAATCCCATCATGTCTATATGATACAAAAGTCAATTGTCTTTCATTTTTGGCGATTTTATATAGTTTTGTTAAAAATCAACTCCAATTTGCAATGGTCTCAGAATTAATGATACACATTGCCAAAGGAAACATATTTGTTGCAATATTGAAATATGAGTTACGTCGGTAAGTATTCGTGTTCAACAACAAATCAATAAAAGTAAATTTGTAAAATGTTTTAAGAAAAACTAATTTATTTACCTTGATATCTCCTTTGTTATTGCTACGAGTAGTGTTCCCTTGTAGTATCCTGTTAAGAAACTGCTATCAAGGTTTCATTGCAAGCATTGAAAGTGACAAATATATGACTTTGCTGAATCGTTTTTGACGTTAAATTGTAATTGATTTCAAATATAGTTCCTGGGTTAGATGACTTTTTTGCATCAATGTACCATCAAAACTCATTAAAGAAAAAGATTCGTTACCAAAAGTTTGTGAACATGCTTTTTTTACAGCTTTTTAAGCAACAAGGTAAAAATATCTTGTCCTAATTGTTGTAATTCTGGTGCTTTCATTTTTAGATATATGTATTTTCTCAACAACGCAGTTTGGATGTCTAGGGAGGGAGTATGTCACGTGTTCTGTCAAATCAGTACATTTGACCACAAAATTTGTCCAAATCTTGAAATTTTGTTATCGAGTCAACGAGTATCATTGTTGAATCCGATTATGATGACAAATTAAAATCAAAATGTCATCCATTATACCTAGATTATTTATTATTGGAACTTAATTGAAATAGGAATGTTATTATTTGTTGAGAAACTTATATTGATACACGTACAAACATATATTGATACAGTTATAAAAATATATTCATACAGTTACAAAGATATATTGATATAGTTACAAACATATATTGATACAGTTACAAAATAACTATAACAACATAGATACAATTATAGTTGTATGAATACAATTGGAAAAAATACATACAAATACAAAAAAATATATTTATTTACGAAAAAGAGATAGAGTTACATAAATAAATATAAAATTAGAAAACCAAAAGATAAAGTTATAAAAATAGATAGAGTTTGAAAAATAAACACACAGTTAAAATAATTTTAATATAGTTACAAAATATAGATACATTTACAAAAAATTACATATAGTTACCCAATATAAATACAGTTATAGAAAAATAGATACAATTACATGCAAAATAGGTATGGTTAGAACAATAACAACTATAGTTACAAATTTTTCTTTAACATACAATCCAGTTAAATAAATAAAAATACAATAACAGTCTCATTGATATAATTTTAATTTTCAACAATTAGTTACATTAATATATATAATTACAATGTTACACATAGAGTTGCAATTTTCATCAAACAATTACATTAAGAAAATATATTGCATATTTCAAATGTAAAGTTTGTAGTTACGAAATTCATAATTTGAAATAGAAAAATTTATATTAATATCCAAATTTTACTAACAAACTTATTAAAAAATAAACAGTTATAATTACTGATGATATCCTACTAAACCTTTGACATTCCAAAGACTCTTAAACCCATTCTAGCACCCCCAGATAAGAAAATAGTCTCCTCAACTGATCTCAGACCTCAAAAAGAGTGATACTTGGTTCGATAGACCTCTGTAACTCTCAAGGATAAGCCATGGTATGACAAGAGACCTTATTCGTGCATCCTGCTCTCTGGAGAGATCAGTCGTTCCAGCATACCTCCCCAAGCAAGCTAAGGGACCTTAGAACTGAAGTTCCACCTAGCCTGATACCCAGAACAGACCTCGATCTAAAGGAAAATGAACTCCCTAGGCTACTTAGACCTCAGCGCCAAGGTGTGTCACCTAAAAACATCTTGATACTAATCTAAGAACAACTTATTATTAGGGTGTTATTCTTAAAACCATTTTTATGATGTTTATGAACTATTTAGTCATAAAGGTTCATAAAAACCCATTTGAAATAGAAAATCATAATTTTAGAAATGATTTATATTAGTTTGTAAATATATCATCATGTTGGTCAATTATTCTTAGTAGGACTTCTGGTATTGGCACACAAGATTAGAATTTCAGCTCTAGCATGATTAAATAATTCACAACCTAGAGAGGAGGGTTGACATCCTATTATTAAGGTTGCGAGTATAGTATTAGTAGTTTATCTTAACTACAGGAACATTTATGATAGTTTAAGAATTTGTTATATAGTTCAAGGAAGATTGTACGGGTACTTTAAAAAAGTATTGAACATGATCAAAGATGAGATTCGAGTCTTGATGCTGACTTGATAAAACTTTCACATTATCATAGTTTGCATAGGGTTCATAGATACTTAATCACGAGGGATATGAGGATCGAAGTATTCATGTGACACCCCACCCAATTAAATTAAGGGTGATCAGTCCTGTACCAATTTAAAACAGAATTTTCGGTTGGTTCATTCTTAGCGTCACTGTCGAAATTTTTTTAACATATTAATCACATAATATAAAATTAAGCTAGGTGTCAAAACATTTCCAATTTTCGTAAAACCAAGTAAATCCATTTTCATTCAGCCTTAAAATATAAACCGTTCACTACACATAGGAAGATAATAACTACTGAACATCAATCAAATACTAAAATAAATAAGACTAGGTAAAACTCCTAGTTCAAAACTACAAACCATAAAATAACTGAATACAATATCTCTGATGAAGGACTAGAAGTGGGTGACACATGCCCTAGATAAGAAGTCTAGATGAAACTGAATGGAAAATATAGATGCGTCTACTACAAGAACCTACAACTTCCACAATAGCTGCAGCACGTCTGACACTTCAATCTCTAATTCTGGTACCCCTGTGGCTGAGCACCTGATATTATATATATATATATATATATATATATATATATAGCAAAAGAGAGAAGAGATACAAGAAACAGGTCAGAGCCCGAGGTTTAAAAATGATTTAGCAAGTATTTAAAATTGGTTTTTAAAACAAGTCTTATACGCGTGTTAGTTATCTAACTCTCACATGAGTTTCTCACTTCTCATCTATTGTGCACGCCTAACGTACATCTAATCTCCCCCTAGTTATAGCACCCAGTCTAACTAGTCAGAAACCATACTAATACTAACTATGCTCACTAGTAGTATTCTCGTATCGCCCATACAATACGCTATTCAAATAGTTTATCCCACATACTAAGTTTCATTATTCACCGTTTGAATGGTTAATCTTTTATCCACTAAGATTATTTTATTTCTCATCTCCACTTTATCTACTAGTTTCATAAAGTAGAAAGTTCTCCTAGTATACTCATATATATATATATATATAATCTCATCATCCCTATGTATATACACTAATCCTGCACCATTAGGTTAAGACCACTTGGCGCAATGTAATGATTATTATTATTACCAAGTCTACTCATTTCACACAGAAGAAATATTCACAAGTTCATATATATATATATATATATATATATATATATATATATATATATATATATATATATATATATATATATATATATATATATATATATATATATATATATATATAGTCACATCATCCCTATACATATACATATATATATACTGGCCCTGTACCCCCGGGCTAAGACCCATTAGTTCACCTTTCAAGAAAATCCTGCATCCCCGGGTTAGCACCAATTAATGCACCTATCAATAATAATCCAGCACCCCTGGGTTATCACCCATTAGTGCGCCTATCAAGAGAATCCTGCATCCCTGGGTTAGCACCCATTAATGCACCTATCAATAATAATCCAGCACCCCCGGGTTATCACCCATTAGTGTGCCTAACAATAATCATCCTTGTACCCCCGGGTTATCACCCATTAGTGCACTTAACATTAGAGTTTCTGAACCCCCGAGTTATAACTCATTAGTGTGCTTAACTATAAGATTCTTGCACCCCCGGGTTATCACCCATTAGTGCTCTTAGCAATAATATCACATAATAGGCATACACACGTCCTATTAAAATTTATAGGTATTTCCCAACTTACATATATACTTCTCATACGTATCTTAATCTCAACACTACGTATAGTATAAATATTTAGATTACTATCTCTCGCATAATCTCTAAGGTACATTCTCGATATCGAATATTTAAAGTATTAATGCTCACATACTTTCCTGAAATTTTGTCTTGTTTAAATTTATTATCTAGCAGTTTCTCTCACTCTAATAAACCGGTAAACTCAAAACTGGACTCTAAGAAAATGCTGAAAAATTCACCCTATCACTCGAACCAGAAGGTTTGTCGCTCGAACGATTGCCACGTGTCATTCGAGCGACTTCGCGCGAGATAGAGGTCTCGCTCGAATGAGACTTCGCGCGACGCCCACTGGTTCGACCCCTTTGCCCAGAATTCAGCGTTTTTCACCATTTTGAACCCAAAAACCTCTAAGATTCAACACCCAAAGCCTCATCATCAATACCCATCAGCACATAACAGGTTATAAATCATTCCTAACATCCTAGGATCATTAATTCGTCATTATTCATCATAATTATATAAAATCCTCAAATTAATTTATATGAACCCTAGTTTCCAAAATTTCAATTAAAGAACCTAATCAACCCAGATTCGTTCATCAATATATAATTCAATTCCGTGATTAATCCTCTAGATTCATGAAGGACTTTAAACTACTAATTAATTAAACCCTTAATCATAATTTAAATCTCCAATTTTCACCCAATTCATATGTAAATCATGATTAATTTCACCTACACTAACATGAGCATGATTATTGCTAAAATAAAGCAAGTAATAAACACTTGCCTCAAATAGGATGGTCTGATCCAATGGTGATGTCGGTATAGATGCGTTCCTCGTCTTCCGATCTATACCATGGTGGTGGTGGTTGTGCAAGGTGGTGCTAAGTGGTTCCCTTCCTTGGGACTTTGCTCTCCCTCACCCTTTGTGGATCTCCCTTGATTTTTGTGTAACTTAAACCTAATGGACCTCCCATAGATGATAAAATTTTTCTCTAATTTTCGTCAATTTAATCTCCCTAAAAATTCAAATTACAAAACTACCCCTACGGGGTGCCGGTTTGGCCTAAAATCTCCCAGAGTCCAAATAAAATACCCGGGTAGAGTTTTCTGACTATCTCGACCCTCCTGGACTCAACGGCGCACTCGAAATTACCATACAAATTAGATAAAAATAATTTATCTTTATGTTCCATTCAATTAGTCCCGACACGACTCACACGTGTGTCAGATTTAAATTAACAAACTGTCGTATATTTCACTCTCGGCAATTTATCAAATTTCATAATTCCATATTACATATCACACAGTAATATTCAATAATTATCAACAGTAAGTATGAACCCTTGGAACTCTAGTTAATAATTATTTTAATCCGGATTAATAACAAATTAATTTCTCGCATTTTACTTTAATTAATCCAACTACAATAATTAATTACATACTTATTCCCACAATAATAATTAATCACATAATTATTTAAATCATAAAAAATACAGGGTGTTACAATTCACATCATCATTACTTTGATTTGCTCATTGGTGTTATTCAGTTTTATATCAAGCCAATGAGCCCTGTAAGTTGGGCAGTGATCGTGTTAATATATTCGAGATCATATTCCAGAGGAATCTGCATCCAGGAAATATCCTAGAATGTGATACCCCTTGTTATAATTGTAAATTTTGACTCTACCAGTTAACCCGGATGGTGGATTTTATAATCCGATAGAGATGTCAAATAAGTTAAGTTTGAGATCAAGGAATATTTATAAGATGTTGATGGATGTTAATTAACGGCAAATTGGTTTCACTAAGCGAGTTAACGACAAATTGGTTTCACTAAGCAGGTATTGTATGCTTTATGTGGGGAATCATAATATGTGTCATCCAAGTGTGCAAACATTAGGCCTATCTATTGTGGTTATTTTGAGTAATTAAACTTGGAGTGCAATCATAATTATTGAGTAGAATTAATTTCGATTAAATGGAAAAATAATTGAATAACGGGAGAGTAATTTAAAATTTATTTTTCTATTTGGAAGTCAATTTTAGTTATTAGCCTTGGGGGTCCCTAATGTAGTCCCTAATTATTTTGAGCCCAAAATTATGTCATTTATATGCCTTAATTAACTAAAAACACATTTTAAGGAGATTTTTGAGGAGTCCATACTCGGTCCAACTCTTTCCACCATGTTTTTAGGCTGAGGATGATAACTTAGAGTCAACTAATGGGGCCAGAGTAAGTGGAAGACAATTGGATTTGTGCCAAATAGAACAAATAAGAGACATAATTTTTTTTCTCTAGAAAAATATACAAGGCCTGCTTTGAAGGGAGAAGACCAATCTTCTCTCTTATCCAAGGTAATATACATTGGAATGCAAATGGCTATTCCAAATTAGATTTTACATCAATTTGACTTAGCTTTATGGATCGATAATAAGATACTCAAGGATATGGACTCCCAAACTCTAGTTTCATGTATAGAATTTTCTATGAATTCTTGTTGTTCATTTTCATTCAACATTGATCAAGATCCTTGGAATTTTTTCTAAAAGGTCATCGCAACATCTAGATCTTTAAATTAAATCACCAAATTTATTTTCATAATACTCAACATATGTACTAACAATCTCCAAAACATATCTCGTCTCCAAAAAATTACTTATAAGTCTCTTCATTCGTAAAAATTCTAGCTTTATCCTCAATGCCTATAACTCTTAAATCCTCAAATTAAATCACCTCACTACACTAGAAATAGATATAATAAAAAATTAATAGAAACAATCTGCCAAAAAATATTGTCTCCAAAATAAATTCTAAGGATCTTCACATCAAAATTACTACTCTCACCTCAATGCTTATAATTTTCTTAGTACAAACTATTTTTATCCAAGATACATATCTAACATGTATTCTAGACTCACTATCTCTAGGATACGAGTCAACAAAGGGAATCAAAGATCGATAACGCGGAAGCTAAATGGATGCACAACCTATAAGACCTAAGACCATGCTCTGATACCACCTGTCACACCCCATTAAATTCTGGGATCAGCTGCCTCCAAAACTAAGATGGGTGCGAGTAAATAAAATACCATTCTTAGCATGCGACAGATATGAGACATATAAAATCAATCAACAAGGTGAATAACAACCAATCTCAATGAATAATTGTAATGTAAAAACTATCGCATGGTAAACTCCAATTTAAATCAATCTCCAAAATATGAATTTATTTAAAAATCTGAATAATAATCAGCGGTAAATATTTCTACTAAAATCCTCAAACAACTTTGGCACCGAATGGACCAATAAATACCCAAATGAAGTGTCATAATAAAATATGACTGAAAAGAAAGTTTAACTAAATAAAGCAATAAAATGAATAAACTCCACCTGCACCTCCTAACAATAAACTCCAATAATCCTATGATGCTTCTCCAAAATTTATCCTGAAAAAGTTAGTCAACGTACGAGGTCAGAGCCCCAAGCATGAATACATACTACTCCCCTCAAATAGGGTCCGTGAACCCAAATAGTAGAATTATATGCAATAAATATCACAATAGAATATTTTAATTAATATGAGATAATTAAACGCAAGAAAGGTAAATCAGTAACCACCCCAAAGATTTTTACTAAAATCATACCAATATCATTTTAATTATCCCATAGTCCCAAAGTGTTAATTCTATTAAATTAACCCATACTGTCATTATTGTTCTCACTTTTTATTACGGCGGTCCTCCTGCCCCGGGTGGTAATTTCCACCAAAGTTTAACACTTCCCCTTATCAAAACGATCGTTGATCCTTTTAAACTGTCGATCCCGTAATTTGACAAGGTTCCACGCACAACACGACATAAAATGCTGGCTGGCCCGTTTTCATCATAGGCATTAATTCTCATTTTCTCCATTTCATAATTTAACAAATTACCCCACCCTTTTTAAGCGATGTGAGATCCTCAAAATACCCCTTAGTCCCATACCTAAGGGTCCCCAAGTACACATGCGTTCCATCCTACATATAGGATGAATTACCAATATAAAATACGTCCTAGTCTCATGCCTAGGCTAACGCAACGATAATAAAATATAAAAATCATCCCAACCCCGGAATATAAAATCCCCACGAACTTACACTAACTAGTCCCATACCTAGCAAGCATAAATTATAACCAAAGCCTATCCACTAGTCCCATACCTAGTAAGCATCCTATAATAGAGGTGAGCAAAGTATTTTACCCAAAAGCCCTTCATCCCCACGATGGTAAAAGTGAATAAAATAATTCACACAATATCGCAAATCATAATCACAACATGGAACTTTAATCACAAATGACACAATTCCATTTAATTTCATTGATAGTATAGTCGTCGTTTTCAACATAAATATTTCCATTAAAAAATGTAAAATTAATTAACATGCGACAATATTCAATACGTCATAGTCGTTCTTTTTTATAAGTCATCTAATTTTTATAAATGAACGCGCCCCAATTAACCACGTAAATAACCTCCAAAAATTCTACATGAGAACCTACACCCCAAGCCCTAAAAACCCAAAAATCTAACCTAAGCGCCCAAGGGTTTCAAAATTAATTCATATTAAAAAAATTCACAAAAAAAGCCCCAAAATTTAGTGTCCACTTTCTCTAATTAAGTTACTAATTGATTTTAATAAAAAAACATATGATTAAGAGTTTAGGTGACACTTAAAACGCATAATACTAAGGGAAAGGAACAGAGTATTCATGCCTGTGATTTTTGAATAAAAAATCTGGGTAGACGGTTGGATTCTTCTCAAAAAAATTAGCAAAAGATCGTTCTTGAGTAATCTTGAGTAAACCCCTAATTAAGCCTTCAAATCTTGTGACAAAACTTTGATTATGTTGGAGGTTAATGTTTGGGGTTGAGAGGAAAATATTTTGGAAGAGCTCTGTGTTGGGAAACTTGTGAAAAAAGTGATTATGAGAAGTCCCCTTACAGATTAAAAGCATTAAATAACAATTAAGAGTACTAATCCCACTCAAACTCTTAAATAAAGGCCGAACTGAAGTTAAACTTGTCTTAATCGATCGATCAACTAAAAGAGTCGATTGATCGACCAAGAAGGAAATTAGAACTCTGACAGCAATTTTTTTTAAAAAGGGTGTAAACTTAAAACTCTCATAAAAACTTCATTTTAAATCCGATTTCGATTCCGTTTGAAGTTCTACTTTCCAAATAATAAAACCAACATAATTAATTAAAAAAAATCCAAAAATCTAAAATTTTATTTTTCTCAAAAATTCCCTTTTAATTAAATAAATCAACTATAAAAAAACACCGGGTCTTACAAACTTCAACTGAGCCCCGTCTCTTGCTGCTCTCCCAACAGCCCTCACTAGTCGTCCTTCATGTGTCGGCATTAGAAACACACCCGAATGCATATAAGATTCACTATAATTATACATTAAAGTAGGAGAACAAAATCTCACCATAGAAATCAACAATCATAAGCATAGGACTCTATATCAATTAGAAAATAATGATGAAAATGTAGCACGTCCGCACAGATTCCTAAGGACACTACAACCTGATGCTCTAATACCATCTGTGACACCCCGCCTATTTTAATATTTCCTGGTCAATCTTTCATAAGAATAAAAAAGGATTTTCATAATGGATCATTCTCAGCATCAGTGTCGAAAGCCAAATTAATTACTAATAACCTATTAGGCCCGATGTCAAATTTTAAACTTTCTATTATTGTTAACTAAAACACATAATAAATCCATCCCCACAATTAATATATACATTAACTGAAATAATTAAACAATAACCGATAACTCTTGATAAATACAACTATATCGAATAGGCGCAACCAAAAAAGTGGCAAATAAAATAAATGACAACAGTTGGGCAACATGCCCGAATATAACTCACAATACCCCCTATATAGATCAGAAGGATAAAAGTGTCTAAACAATCCCTCCTAGCATCCACAGATGTTGCATCATCGTCACCTTAAAGGTTTTTAAAATATTTGCAAGCGAGTCAGAGCCCAAAGCATTTTGAAAATATTTAGCAAGTCTTTAAAATACTTTAACATTTAAAATATCATATACTCCATATTTAAACTAGTTTCGCACTCCCATGAGATACCCCTCACCTCTCATCTAACAGTTCACACCTAACCTATGTCTTTTAAACACCCTAGTTACCCTACCCAGCCAAACTAGCATCTCTCAAAACCTCTAAATCACCATTACGCTATCTCATACCCCGCGTATATAATATCCTAAGATTTTGCACAAGCTTATGCATTAAAATTTCTCACTTATAATTTATTTGTTCATTATGAATAACTTTCACCAGTTATTATACACTATTCACATTTTAGTGTCATTAATCCCATTTATAATATTTTCATCTATATATATGTATCTTACATTTTATTCCGGATTTTATTCTCCCGGATGTAACCATAAATCTTTACTCAACTCATTCCTTATTTTGTCTGTATATATATATGTATATATATATATATACACACAATAAGTATATCCATACTTATATATCACACACTATATAACTATAATAACCATCCCTTAGAGCTATAACTCAATGGATGCAGTCTATAGAATGATATCATCTTTTAGGGAACACACACATCAACCTGGGTACCACCGGCCAGGATGTCATACCGACCTGATAAAACATAACACAAACGTAGGGGAAGCGGTCACAGTTCCACACCTGAAAGTGAGGCCGAATCATACCCAAGACGTCTCACCCATGATAAAGAGCCACGCTGCATAATAACTGGACGCTATGACCGGGGACTATACTCACCCTGCTCCTCAAGCCAGGGGATTCACCCATATCGCGCAATTTCCCATGACAGCAGTAGAGGGGTACGTTTCACATAAATATACAATTCACACACAAATATATTTACAATCATATCATATATATATACTGTCTCTATAACCGTATATATATATATATATATATATATATATATATATATATATATATATATATATATATATATTATCAAATCCGATTATTCATGCCTATCACACGTGGCATTAGCCTATAATCCTGAATATGCCAATTCGTTTTAATTCATAAGTATACACACACTTATTTTAATCCCATAAGTATTCACTCACTTATGATACAATTATCACATAAATAAATTCTCGAATATTTGCTTATCACAACTAGCTAGTATTCTAATTTCATCCTACTCACACATTCGAATTCACTCATATACCATCGGCATATATATTCTACACACACACACACACACACACACACACACACACACACACACATATATATATATATATATATATATATATATACCCATCGAAATGATTTTCCCGAGTGTCGTTCGTCCCAAACACTCCTAAAATTTATAACCAGGATCTTATTCCTGCTAACCCGAGATTTATATATCACTCATTAAATCTTTTAGATTCCCTCACACTCTATTTAGGGTCCCCTATTATTTATCTCCGAAAGTAATTCTTCTCCAATACTTTTAGTCCAAGAAATATTTCCCAATTTTAACTGTCATACACGAACTGAACCGATAGCTAGAAAAACGAACCGGTCCGGTGACTAATCAATGAACCAAACTGATGGCCCCCAAAATGAACCGATCCAGTGACCCAAACCGAACTGCATTTCACTGATTCCCCGTGTTTAGATTGGGAGTTCATCATTTTCTCCAACTCCAAAATTTATGGTTTCTAACACCACCAACCATCTTTCTAAACATCTACACAGTTAATTTTAACCAACACAACCATTTATTCATGGGATTCATCGATTTAACTACGATTTTAAACCCTAACTTAGTTAAACTCACTATTTCTCATCTTTCCAAATTTCCCACCAAAAATTATACCATTAACATGGATTTGAGCTCAGATTTCATATGGAGTTGTTATCACATCCATTTATATGAAATCATTTCCAAAAACCCCATTTTGATTCAATAATCCCAACCCAAAATTCATATAGTTTTCACCAACTATAATATGAATTATAAACACCCATAAATAATTAAAGGAAGTAAAACATTTGCCTCGGTTGATAAATCCGACGACCTTGTGTCGGGATCCGTCGGAGCTTGGACGGAGTTCTCCTCTTTTCTCCCTTTCTCTCCTTATTTATTTTCTTTGTTTCTTTATTTCCTTCTCTCTTTTCTTTCTCTCATGGATTATAAGAGAGAAATGAGGGTTTTCTCCTTATCAAACCCAAAATTGACTCGTATACTCAATTACGAGTCCCTACTAGTTCAAAAAGTCCCCGGGACCCAAACACTACCCCCGAATACTCTATTTTGACTATTTTGGCCCATGCAAGACCAGCCATGCACTCAAAATCCCCATCCGAGTCACTTATCATAATTCACCTTTTTAAATCCAACACAACTCCGCACGTGTTTTCTGAATAAATGTTATTTCTTGTCGCTTTGCCCAACTGCGACATGATATAAAATAATCCAACTTCATTTACTTATTCCCGTAAGAAAATATGGCACACATCGATAATAATCCAAAGGTCGCCAATTTATATTTAACCCACACTTCAAATTCCCTTTCACTTAAAATTCTCAAATCAGTAAATTACTTATGTAATTTAAATATCAATAAAAGTATGGGGTGTTACCTATGTATTTTCCATAACCCACAAGAAAATAATTTCCTATGTGGATCAATAGAAACTATTGGTTGACAGTGGACGTTCGAGATAGATGAACTTGAATGTGAGAAGAACTATGGCCTCCTTTACAATACAAGTGGTTATATTTTCTTATCCACATCTGCACACAAAACAAAAGTCCACTTTGTAGCTGATCACCTTCTCTTTTCCTTTAAATCCATTATTTGTATCCTTATTTGATCAACCAATTCAATTAACGATAACTACTTCCCTTTCCTTATCCATGAATTGAAGGACTATATTACATTATAGTACATGTCTCCATATATTTTCCTTCAAAGTAGGCATTACACCAATATTTCAAAGGCGCATCATTTAAATAATTAACAACTGAATTTCTTGCACAATGTTTGAATTCTATCAAATACTGATCACAAAGCTCTCATGTTGGAGCACAAGCACACCCTATGAACTCAAACATCATGGACTGTCAAAATGGACTTGTCAAATGTCCTCCTAATAGTTAGTTTATGATATTGAGCTTTATGTGTTGTATACAATATGAGTGGTATGATCCTTGGAAGATACTAGGGACAAACACTTTAATCCCATCATGTTTATCTGATACAAAAGTTAATTTTCTTTCATTTCTGATGATTTTATATAGTTTTGTTAAAAATCAACTCCAATTTGCCTTGGTCTCATAATTAATAATACCCATTGCCAAAGGAAACATATATGTTGGAATATTAAAATATGAGTTACGTCGGTAAGTATTCATGTTCAACAACAAATCAATAAAAGTAAATTTGTAAAATGTTTTAATAAAACTAATTAATATACCTTGATATTTATCCTTTGTTATTTCTACGAGTAGTGTTCCCTTGTAGTATCCTTTTAAGAAAGTGCCATCAAGGAAGAGAAGTGGATGACCAAACTTGAATACCTTCATTGCAAGCATTGAAAGTGACAAATAGATTACTTTGTTGAATCATTTTTGTTGTTGGATTGTAATTGATTTCAAATATACTTCCCGAGTTAGATGACTTTTTTGCATCAATGTACCATCAAAACTCATTAAGGATAAAGATTCGTCACCAAAAGCTTGTGAACGTGCTTTTTTCACATCTTTTTAAGCAACATGGTAAAAATATCATGTCCTTACTGTGGTAATTTTGGTGCTTTCATTTTTGAGATATATATAGTGTAATCCTAACTATTTTGAGTATTTTGATAATGCAATTATGAATTGATCAGCTACACCATTGAATTCTTGGTTTACATCAGAATGTCACTAGACCAACTACCAGCTAATAAACTTGATGTACTAGTTGTTGACAAGTACCAGATAAGTCTATTTTTTTGTTATTTCCTTGTAGCGAAATCCTACGGACAACACTATCAATTTGAGAGGTACTCCTAACTTCAGTTGTTTCATAGTTAAAATCATCTTTAATTTCAACATCTATGGTTTTTATTCCTTCGATTAATAATGTGACAAACATTCCATAAACATCATAATTGTATTCAACAACGCAATTTGGATATCTAGGGAGGGAGTATGTCACGTGTTCTGTCAAATCCGTACATTTTGACCACAAAAATTGTCCAAGTCTTGAAATTTTGTTGTTGAGTCAACGAGTATCATTCTTGAATCCGATTATGATGACAAATTAAAATCAAAATGTCATCCATTATACCTAGATTATTTATGTTTGGAACTGAATTGAAATATGAATGTTATTATTTGTTGAGAAACTTATATTGATACACTTACAAACATATATTGATATAGTTATAAAAATATATTCTTATAGTTACAAAGATATATTGATATAGTTACAAACATATATTGATAGAGTTACAAAACAGCTATAACAACATAGATACAATTATAGTTGTATGAATGCAATTAGAAAAAAAAATACATTCAAATACAAAAATATATATTTATTTACGAAAAATAGATAGAGTTACATAAATAAATATAAAATTAGAAAACAAAAAGATAAAGTTATAAAAATAGATAGAGTTTGAAAAATAAACACACAGTTAAAATAATTTTAATATAGTTACAAAATATAGATACATTTACAAAAAATTACATATGGTTACCCAATATAAATACAGTTATAGAAAAATAGATACAATTACACGTAAAGTAGGTATGGTTAGAAGAATAACAACTATAGTTACAAATTTTGCTTTAACATACAGTCCAGTTAAATAAATAAAAATACCATTATAGTCTCATTGATATAGTTTTACTTTTCAACAATTAGTTACGTTAATATACATAATTACAATGTTACACATAGAGTTGCAATTTGCATCAGACAATTACATTAAGCAAATATATTGCAAATTTCAAATGTAAAGTTTGAAGTTACGGAATTCATAATTTGAAATACAAAAGTTTATATTAATATCCAAATTTTACTAATAAACTTAGTAAAAAAACAAACAATTATAATTATTGATGTTATCCTACTAAACCTTTGACATTTCAAAGACTCTTAAACCTCTTCTAGCACCCTCAGATAAGAAAATAGTCTCCTCAACTGATCTCAGACCTCAAAAAGAGTGACACTTGGTTTCATAGACCTTTGTAACTCTCAAGGATAAGCCATGGTATGGCAGCAGACCTTAGTCATGCATCCTTCTCTCTGGAGAGATCAGTCGTTCCAGCATAACTCCCCAAGAAAGCTAAGGGACCTTAGAACTGAAGTTCCACCTAGCCTGTTACCCAAAACAGACCTCGGTCTAAAGGAAAATGACCTCCCTAGGCTACTTAGCCCTCAGCACCAAGGTGTGTCACCTAAAAATATCTCGATACTAATCTAAGAACAACTTATTATTGGGGTGTTATTCTTAAAACCATTTTTATGATGTTTATGAACTATTTAGTCATAAAGGTTCATCATAACCAATTTGAAATGGAAAATTATGATTGTATAAATGCTTTATATTTGTTTGTAAATATATCATCATGTTGGTCAATTATGCTTAGTAAGAATTCAGGTATTGGCACACAAGATTAGAATTTCGATTGTAGCATCATTAAATAGTTCACATCCTAGAGAGGAGGGTTGGCAACCTATTATTAAGGTTGCGAGTATAATATTAGTAGTTTATCTTAACTATAGGAACATGTATGATAGTTTAAGAACTTGTTAGATAGTTCAAGGAAGATTGTACGGGTACTTTGAAAAAGTATTGAACATGAACAAAGATGAGATATGAGTCTTGATGCTGAGTTAATAAGACTTTCACATTATCATGGTTTGCATATGGTGCATAGATCCTGAATCACGAGGGATATGAGGATCAGAGTATTCACATCATCATTACTTTGATTTGCTCATTGGTGCTATTCATTTTTATATCAGGCCAATAAACCCTGTAAGTTGGGCAGTGATTGTGTGAATATATCCGAGATCATGTTCCAGAGGAATCTGCATCCAGGAAATATCCTAGAATGTGATACCCCTTGTTAAATTTATAAGTTTTGACTCTACAAGTTAACCCGGATGGTGGATTGTATAATTCGAAAGAGATGTCAAATAAGTTAAGTTTGAGATCAAGGAATATTTATAAGATGTTGATGGATATCAATTAACGACAAATTGGTTTCACTAAGCGGGTATTGTATGCTTTATGTGGCTAATCATACTATGTGACATCCAAGTGTGCAAACATTAGGCCTATCTATTGTGGTGATTTTGAGTAATTAAACTTGGAGTGCAATCATAATTATTTAGTAGAATTAATTACGATTAAATGGAAAAATAAATAAATTACAGGAGAGTAAATTAGAATTTATTTTTCTATTTGGAAGCCAATTTTAGTTATTAGCCTTGGGGGTCCCTAATGTAGTCCCTAATGCTTTTGAGCAAAAAATTATGTCACTTATATGCCTTAATTAACTAAAAACACATTTTAAGGAGTTTTTGGAGGACTCCATACTTGGTCCTACTCTTTCCATCACGTTTTTAGGCTGAGGATGATAACTAGGAGTCAGCTAATGAGGTGAGAGTATGTGGAACACAATTGGATTTGTGCCAAAGAGAACAAATAAGAAAGAGAATTTTTTTCTCTAGAAAAATTTACAAGGCTTGATTTCAAGGGAGAAGACCACTCTTCTCGCTTATCCAAGGTAATATACATTGGAAGACAAATGGCTATTCCAAATCAGACTCTACATCAATTAGACTTCGCTTCATGGATGGATAACAATATACTCAAAGCTATGGACTCAAACTCTAGTTTCATGTATAGAATTTTCTATGAATTCTTGTTGTTCCTTTTTAGTCAACATTGATCAAGATCCTTGGCATTTTTTCTAAAAGGTCAATCCCATCATTTGGTAGCGGAGCACAAGTTTTAAGGATCAATCATGGTTGAATAGGATTGGGGTTGTCCATAAGAATATAAAAAACCAAGTTTGTTTAAAATAACATGTATGCATGGATTTTTTGTACTCATTTTGTTTTATAGGGTTGTTATAATATATTCCCCTCCATTATGGTTATTTAATTTTGTTTTAAGATGCATAGATCCTAAGATTAATCATAGTGAGAAGACAAATTCTTACTTTTGTTTGCAGAAAACGTAGACAGTTTTTGCACATGTGTTTTTATGAAAAACGGAGTTGGAGAGTCCTATTTATAAAAGTCTTAAGGTGGTGGCTTGTTCAAACGATATTAGATGTCGTTTGATACATCGCGCGACATGCCATGTTGTTTGAACGACATAGGGTGTCATTTGAACAAAGTAATATTAAATATTTTTCTTTTTCTCTGTAAATGCACTGCCTCAAAAACTCCAAAAATTATATTTTTGACGAAAAACATTAAAAACTCCGCTCCAACACTAAGAAAATATTTTGTGAAAAATATCCCAATATCCTAAGTGAAATGCTAAAGGTACTTAAACACAACCTTACCATAATTAATCTCGAGGAGACTTCTTTGATGAAGAACCTTGATATTCGGATCCGTCTTGATGCTTGAATGATCTTGAATAATTCTTCGATAATTGTAGCGGTATACTCTAATGTAAACAGGACTTATAGAATATGTCCTTATAGATGAGGTAGTGGAAAATGGCCCTTGGTACTTTGTTGGCAATGCAGTGATGGTGAAGAAATGGAAACCTAACTTTAGCTACAACAAAGAAAACCATTGAAAAAGTACCTGTATGGGTAATATTCCACAACATACCTATGCAGTACTGGACAACTGAAGGACTTAGCTATATTGCTAGTGGTGTGGGTGTGCCAATTTATACTGTCTCTATCACAAAAGAGATGAAAAGTATCACCCTCATATCTGTGTGGAGATGAAAACCCCAAGAAGAGTACCCCAAGGTGGTGGAGATAACTATGGAAGATGGAAACACAAGTATTATTAATGTGGAATATCGAGCCATGCCCCTCTCATGCATCCACTACTTATCTTTTGGCCATAATATTTCTAAATGTAGTAAAGTCACACGTGTGTGGATAGTGAATAATACTAAAGAACCCAAGATGGGGAAGACTAATGAAGAACCCAAGATGAAATAGGTAATAACCCTCAATGGGGGAGTTAATACCCCTGTTACTCAGGAATGGACCATTATTAACAGTTTGAATGGGGATAATACTAGTAGTCATATCCCTATGGTTGGAACCAATGTGGTTAATGAACCCCCCTCATCAACAGTGGTTGCCACATCCAACCTTTTTGGTGATTTTTAAGAGTTTTAAAGTGAAGGGGATATTACACCTGAACCATGTCGGCTTGCTTTGAAAATTCTTAGTATTGATGAGTATGCGAAAACCAATATAGGGAAGAAGAACAAGAATAATCCTCATGGCCAAGTCAGAAGTGGGAAGGACAAGAAAAAATACAAATCTAAAAGATGATTAGAATGGCATCTTGGAACATAAGGGGTCTCAACTCCCCTCACAAGCAGAAGGAGGTAGCAAAAATTATTACAGATAAAAAATTGAATTTAGTATTTTTCCTGGAGACTAAAGCTAGGAGGAATGATCTGTAAAATATTAAGAATTCATGTTTTTTTCATTAGGATACATTGAATAATTATACTAGTGTTGGGAAAAGGGGAGTTGCTATGATTATTGTGGGGTGGGACCCTAATGTCTTAGCCATTGATCTAATTTCATCTAAAAAAACAAAACCTCTTTTGTAAAGTTGAACTGTTAGAGCACTATTGTTGTTTCTTTGCATCTTTTGTGTATGGGGAAAACTTACCTAGTAATAGAATCCAGTTGTGGAATTTTTTAAAGAGGGATTTTATCATAAATGATGGGGAGAAAAGAGGGGTTCATAGGATTGATAGAGTGGATTTTGAGGAATTTAACAACTATTTGAATGAGTTAGGTGTGGATGACATGGTGTCTAGTGGTCTTTCGTTCATTTGGAACATGAAACATGAAGGGGTTAATAATGTCCAAACTAGAATTGATAGGGTATTGGACAATAGGGAGTGAATGGAATGTTTCACTGAGGCCAATGTTGTTGTTTTGCCCCATGGTATCTCTGATCACTGCCTAATCGTGATCAACTTGTTCCATAAAGGTCCTAGAAAACCTAAACCTTTCAATTTTTTCAATTTTTTTATGGATCATCCATATTTCATTGGGATGTTAACTGATGCGTGGTGTTGTAATTACCAGGGAAATCCTATCATTAGGCTTAGAAAGAAGCTTAGCACGCAAAGAAAATCTTAAATTCTTTTATAAAAAGTTATTTTCTCAAGTGTCTAAAAGAGTTGTGGAGGTAAAGTTGCGGCTGGATGACATACAAAGGAGGTTGGATAGTGATGGGTACAATGCTAATATTCAGATGGAAGGGAAAGAGGCTGTGACCAATTACTTACTCTTAAGAAATGCTGAAGAATTTTTTTCAAGCAAAATTCTAGAACAAAGTGGTTGTAGTTGGGAGATTTGAATAATGGTTTCTTTCATAAGAAAGCCAATCAATAAAGAACCAGAAGGAAGATCCTTAGTATTGAAGATAAGAATGGGCAAGGAGTTGATGGGAAGACTGAGGTGGCTCAATTAGTTGTGGATTACTCATCAACCTGCTAGGCAATGATCAAGTTTGTGAGAACCCAATAAATATACTGCAAAATGTGATAACTAAGAAGGTGGATAGTGAAATTTCCACTAGTCTCATTAGTCCCATTACTTAAGAGGAAATTAAAAAAGCTTTGTTCTCTATTGCCTTAGACATATCCCTAAGACCTGATGGTTTCAAAGCTTTTTTCTTTAAGAAGAATTAGGATCTTATTGGCCATGATATTATTGAGGTTATGTTATTTTTCTTTAATGATGACCAATATTTATGGATATGGAACTGTACTTCCCTTGATCTAATTCCTAAAATTCAAAACCCCAACTTTATGAAATAGTTTAGACCAATCACTTGTTGTAATATTGTCTATAAGTGCATTTCTAAGGTCATGGCAGCTAGACTGAAGGTCACTCTTCCACATCTTATTAGTAAGAAACAAGCAACCTTTGTGGAAAGCAGATCCATTACTGATAGCATACTCCTTCTATAATAAATCATGAGGAATTACCATAGGGACTTATCTTCCCCTATATTCACCCTAAAAATTTAAATCCTCAAAGCATATGATACTGTCAACTGGGATTTTTTGTTCACCTTGCTCCAAATTTATGGATTTCCTCACAAATTCATTGGTTAGATATATGAATGCATCACCACTACTAGATTTTCAATTTGTTTTAATGGTGAATTACATGGTTTCTTTGAGAGAAAAAGAGGGCTTAGACAAGGGGATCCCTTTTCTCCATATTTTTTCCTCATTTTGATGGAAAGCTTATTTTACATGATTGACACTGCTTTCCTTAAACTAAACTTCCAATACCATCCTAGATGTAAGGAGATTCAGCTTAATCACCTATGTTTTGTTGATGACCTCATAGTGTTCTGTGGGGGGATACTACCTCTTGCAATATATTCAATGATTCACTGAAGAAGTTTGGTGAGATTTCTGGGCTCAAACCAAATTTGACTAAGAGCAGCCTATATACTTCTGGGATTAGGAGTGAGGAGATTGAACAACTAGTCAGCATTTTTGGCATTCCCCACTAGGATACCCCTTTCATCTACTTGGTTGTGCCTCTAATCACAACTAGGATTAATAATGAAGATTATAAGAGGTTAATTAATAGAGTAACCAACAAATTCAAGTGTTGGAATAACAAACTTTTAAGTTATGCTGGGATTTTGGAATTGATCAAATTAGTTATTTTCAACATTAAAGTGTACTGGTTAAGTATTTTCATCATGCCTAAGAGTGTGATAAGGTAGCTTGGCAGGATCTGTGCTGAAACAAGGATAAAGGGGGTCTTAATATTAAAACCCTTGAGGCTTGGAATAAAGATGCAATGATGAAGAATATATGGAACTTGTGCAGTAAAAAAGATAGCATTTGGATTAAATGGTGCAATGTTTACATGATCAAAGGAAAAATCATATGGGAGTCAATATTCCAACTAATTGATCCTGGAGCTTAAGGAAAATTCTAAAGTTAAGACAATTAGCTAGGGCCTTCATCAAAGATAAGATTGGTAATGGGATGGAGTCTTTCTTGTGGTATGATAACTGGCATCCGAAAGCTCCTCTTCAACCTTTATACGGGATAGGGTCATTTATGATGTTGCTAGCAATCACAAGGCAAATGTGGCTCACTTTATTCATGGTAAGAGGTGGAGATGGCCTGCTACCATTACTTGGGAGTTTCTTGACATCATGAATGATTCCCTTCCTACCATTTTCCCTGATATTGAGGACAGTGTGGAATGGGTTGTTAATAATTCAAAGAATTTCACTATTGGTTCTGCCTATAGTTTATTACTACCCTCTTTACCTTATGTAAATTGGAGTAATTTGGTCTGGATTAAAAGATACGTTCCTAAATGTTCATTCATTTTGTGGATGGTATGTAGGAAGGCCTTGTATACTAGAGACAAATTGTTCAACTGGGGTATTACAGATAATAATGCTTATGGATTTGTAACTTACATGAAGAGACTTTGAAACACCAATTTTCTAAATGCGTTTGTGCTAAACAAATTTGGAATGAAGTTATCTTCATGAACCTTTAGTATATAGAAGTTCTTAACTAGGAGGATGAGATTGAGCATTCCATACAAAACTATATTGGCAAGAGTTTCATTAAGAGAATTATATGCCATTCTTTTTCTGTTACCACCTACTGCATCTGGATTGAGAGGAATGGGAGAAGCGTGAAAAGAATGATATGATATTTTTTGTCTATAATCAAAGACATTGAAGATATGATAAGGGCCAAAGTAGGACAATGGGGGAAATCTAGGAGGAGCTATACTAACTGGATGACATGTATGAACTGGGGCCTTCCTGAATACTACATTGAGGATACTTAGTTTTGTATGGCTTATGGCCTTTTATTTCAAGTTCTTTATTTGCTTGATTGCTTCCATGTCTTGCCTTTCGGGTATGCCCCTGGGTGATTTTCTTTGATTTCTTTGTATGTTGTTTTGGTTCTATATATACACACCATCCCCCCCCCCCCCCCCCACACACACCCAACACACACACAAAAAAGTTCAAGATCTTGAAGTCCTTCTTTTCTCATCCTCGGAGTCACATGATCACATATAAGATGAAAGTGAATTGACCCAGAGGACTTTGAACATTTTAAATGGTTAAGGAAATAAATTAACATATTTCCAAAAAAAAATCAATGGGTTTATCCTAACTAAATGTCATAGTAATTTTATCTATAAAAATCCGTGTCAAAGACATTTGTGTAGAGTTCTAGGAAGTTCACCAACTCAAAACCTTTTCCTCGTGATCCATGAAACATATGAGACTCCTTTACAAAAACTTTGGTTATGTTCACAACTTTCTTCACTGAGAGTTTGCAAATGCGAATTTTGACTTCACCTCCACAAACTCCTTATCGATGGTTGCTCCCAAACCATTGATCTCAGAGAAATACCTTGGCATCCTCCGCGACCTTAGGTCATTGATCTTTGCAACTGTGAATACTTTGTTCGCGTCTGTGAATCCTCAAATAAAAACTTTGGTAATTAGACAATTGACATAAACACGCTTCTCATTTTAAGCAAGGTATATGTGTGTGGCTTGGCTTTGATTTGAGTATTGTCATCATTGATTTTTGTTTTAAATCTACATAAACACTGTTTGATCTTCATTGTAATTAAGCATCACATATCTTTCAAATGAGAAAATATTTAGTAGTTAAGACAAAATTTTATTTGTTCTTCATTTTTAGTAACTCAAAACATTTTTTAGTAAAATAAAGCGTTTATCCCCGATATAAGTCTTTACGAAGTTCTCATTGAGACTGTTTCATTAACCCGAGGTTGTTTCCCCTTAGTAGGTTTTTCCTCTTACATCTGGTGTTATATGTTCCGCATGATTTATAACTCAAATGATTAGTTAAGATCAAAATTGGATTTAGTTGTTAAATTATTTGTAAATCTTGTTATATAAACCTTTAGCTGTGCTCTTTGTTTAAGCAAAAATTAAAATTTAAAGATGTATTCACCGTTTCGGTACATAAAATGCACTCTTATCATGAATGATTCTCGAAAACAAACCTTTTTTATTTTGAACCTTAGGATCAACATGTCTTGAGTGATAAACTTTGGAGAGAGAAAATGAGTTATTAACAGTTTTCTTAATTGTAGTGGGTTATTAACCTTTTGTAATTCTTTGTTAACTATTGTTATAGTGGGTTTTTATTGTTTAATGGTAGATATGAATTTCGCTTACTTTGAACACACAATCTTTACATTGGATTTAAGATTGTCAATGTTGTTGGAAATGGGCATTGACTTCACTCAATTTGGGGTCTTGGGATTTTAAATGGTAATTTGTTGTTTGATAATGAATTTAGTATATGAGTTGGTTATATGTTGACTAATTTTTTATAGGATATTTAAGACATTTATTCAAAGAGCAGTATGATATTAAAATTCCTTATTAAAATATCGTATTGATTGAGTCAAAATGTGAGTGTGAATAGAAGGGTTAGGTGACCTCGTTAAATTGTCATGATACTTTGGGTTTACGGTTAGAATAATTGTAGAAAGACTCACCAATTTATACTCACAAAATAAACCCAAAGAAGTCATCAATAATGTATTAATTGATGTATGTGGTTCATATTAAACCCATGTATAAAATAACTAATACATTAATTTACCCTTTTATAAAACGAGAAGATTGTGAAAACTCCCTTAACTCTATCGTAATTAACGTTAAGGGCACATATTTTTTAAACTTTTCAATAAGTTCACGTGTGTTACAATTATTATTGTAAATACAATTATACTGATTGGTATAAATACATTTATACTTATCAATGTATATGTAATTATACTTATTAATGTAACACTTACGTTCATTATTGAAGATACAATTTTAATAGATGTAAGTGTATCTACAATAATAGGCATAATTGTTTAATTAATTGAAAATTTTATAAATTTATAATAGAATTCCAAGAATTTATAAGGTAATAAAAAAGGAGGAGAAAAGCGGTCCCTAAAACAAAGACAATGATAAGCAAGGGTGAGGATGAGGGTGAGGGTGTATCCATGGCAACGCTATCTCCGTCCTCACTGAATTTAATTGAGTGTTGCAATTGCGCCAGCATTAACAACACCTGAGTTTTGCTTCTATCTCACGGCCCACATCCCAATAATCTCATTGTTGTTAGCTACAAAAATGGAGTCAACAACAGTCTTGTTTCTATTAGAGTTTTATTTAGCATTAAGGGTACTTCGGTATTTTCCCTTTTATTGCTATGTGATTGTAGTAGGACATATATTTTATTTCCTTCTTTTCACTGTGTTGTATTCTAGTTTTATGTTAATATGAAACCCTATCCCCTCTTTTCTCTTTTCTATTGATTGTAATTTTTTGATTTGGCTGGGGGTTTCAGGGGGCAGCACCCCCGCCCGAGGTTCGGGGTTCGCGGCGGAGCCCTGGAAAAAACATTCAGAGGTATTTTTTTGCTCGCTTGACTATTTTGAAGGTATTGATGATCGTTTTCCCTCCTATTTTTTTGATTAATTATTTAGTTCATTCGATTTGGTTCTATTTGGATACTGTTTGATTATTTATTTTCACAATGGCTAGAGAAAGATATGATTTACTGCAATTGATTAGTGTCAGATTAGATGGAAAAAATTATACGTATTAGAGTTATGTTATGAAGAAGTTTTTGAAAGAGAGGAAGCCTTGGGGTTATATTAATGGAGATTTGAGTAAGCCTAACGATAAGACGAATGTTGAAAAATATGTAGAGTTGTTGGATGTTTGGGAAGCAAATAACTCAAAAATCATCACTTGGATCAACAACTTTGGTGCACCTTCCATATGTATGCAGTTGGATAAGTGTGATTATGCAAAGGATGTTTGGGATCATTTGGGAAGATTGTATATAAAATCTAATTTCACAAAAATGTACGAGTTGGAATGATATATTCAGGATCTTGAGCAATAAAAATTGTGTATCCAGGAGTTCAATTCTGTTATGACAGATCTTTGGGATAAGTTGACTCTCACAGAGTCAGCTGAATTGTGGGCCTTTGCACCATATATTGCCAATAGGTAGGAAAAACGCCTGGTTTAGTTTCTGATGGCATTGCGTGATGATTTTGAGGGTCTTCGTGGGTTGATTCTTCATCGTATCCCACTTCTAACTGTTGATTCTTTTATTCACGAGTTGTTAGCTAAGGAGATTCGTCTTAAGACTCAGTCAGGTAAGGTAATTTCTTCAGACCCTAATCCATCTATTTTTTTAGCCTCCTTTCGGCCAATTTCCAGTAATTAGAACAAACCTTATTCGAGAGTTGCCAATGATGAATGTAGCTACTATAAGGAGAAGGGTCATTGGAAGTCTCAGTGCCCTAAGTTGCGAGCACTGCAACAACAACAACAACAACAACAACAACAACAACAACAACAACAACAACAACAATTAAATAGTTTACCACCTCAGCAACAGTTTTCTACTTGGAAATCCAACAACCAATCTCAGTAGCGTTCGTATAGGCCTTCACAGCCTAAGACTGCAGCAATTGTACTGCCATCAGAGTTATTTACATCAGGTTTTTCATCATCAACTCCATCCATATTTTCTCTTGCTGAGTAGTTTCAAATGTTTCTTGCCATAGAGCCACATTCTATGTCCATCTCTTCACCAGGTAAGTCCTCGGGTATTTGGATTCTAGACTTCGGCGCTTCTAATCACATGTCACCAAATTTGTCCTCTTTTGGTTCTTTTTGTCCTCCTTCTTCATTGGCCGCTATGACTGTTGATGGTATTCTCATGCCCTCAACGGGTGTTAGGACTATTGACTCACTCAACTTATCTCTCTGTAATGTTTACCACATTCCTAAGCTTACAATAAATCTTGTTTTTGCTGGTAAATGATGTGATGCTGGTTACTTAGTTTCCTTTTCTTATACCCTTTGTCATGTGTAGGATCCACAGTCTCAAAAGGTGATTAGGACAGGCCGTAAGCAGGGGGGATTGTAGATCGTGGAGAAACTCAATGTACCAATGGTTGTAGCTTCTAGTATTGGCTTGTCGTCCTTTCATTTGAGTTCATATTTGTCTAGCTTTTATTTATGGGACTCTCGTCTTGGTCATGTCTCAAGGTCATGATTAAAATATTTATATTCTACATGAATATTAGGATATTTTCACTGTCATGATATATTTGATTGTAGCGGTTATAAACTTGTAAAATTTCCAGCTTTACCGTTTAATAGAAGTATTTCCTCTACTTTTTCTCCTTTTGATCTCATTCATTCTAATGTATAGGGACCCTGTCCTATTATTACAAGAGGAGGCTCTCGATATTATGTCTCCTTTATTGATTATTATATGCGTTACTATTCGGTTTTTCTCATGAAATGAAGTTCGGTTTTTTTATATTTATAATAAATTTTGTGCCTTTGTCAAAACTCAACATTCGACTATTATCAAATGTTTTAGATGCGATTTGGGTGGTGAATATAATTCTCAAAAATTCAGTGAGTTGTTTGATTTAGATGGGACTATTCACCAATCATCTTGTACTGACACTCCTGAGCAAAATGGTTTTGCTGAAAGGAAACATATGAACATTATTGAAAATGCTCGCTCTCTTTTATTATCCGCATATTCCCTAGTGAGTTTTGGGGAGAGCTTGTCCTTACCGTTGTCAATTTGATTAATAAGATCCCAACCTCTAATTTCTCAAGTTTTTCACCTTTATAAAAGTTATATGGGTCTGTCTAGATTATTCTTCCTTAAAGGTGTTTGGTTGTACTTATTTTGTTCTTCAACCTCATGTGGAATGTAGCAAATTATCTCCAAAGTCAGCTATTTGTCTCTTTCTTGGTTATGGTGAGGGTCAAAAGGGATATCATTTTTATGATCTACTTACTAAAAAATTATATGTCTCTTTCCATGTGTTTCTTGAGAAAATCCCTTTCTTTTCTATTCTCAATAATCCTCAACAACTCACTAAATTTGATTTCTTCAATATTGATCCATTCTCTGATAATGATGAGAGTGTGCCATCTCAAGCACCTTACACCACCAACAATGTGCCACCCCATGTTCCTCTTGCTCCTATTATTTCTACTAATACAGGTACTTTACCATCTACTATTCCTGATGCTCCCCTTTTTTGTGCCGCCACCCAAACACCTGCTAAAATGGTGGAACCTCCTTATTGCTATCCGAAATGCCTATTTAATTCCACTGAGTCACCAGATTTTTTTTATTCTTGTTATTCAAATTCTTTTGCATCATTTTTATCCTTTGTTCAGTGGCTCTCTGAGCCTTTGTCTTATAGAGAGGCAACTTTTGATCCTCTTTAGCAGCAGGTTATGGCTAAGGAACTCTCTACTTTGCATCAGACAGATACTTGGAGTTTGGTCCCCTTACCTCCTGGTAAGCAGGAAATTAGATTTCATTGGGTATATAAAATCAAAACCAAGTCAGCTGGGTCAGTTGAGTGATATAAATCAAGATTAAATGCTCAGGTTTTTTCTCAAGAATATGGTATGGATTATGACAAGACCTTTGCTCCTATTGCCAAATTGACTACTATCTATACTCTTATTGTTGTTGAATCTGCCCGTCAGAGGCATATATCACAAATGGATGTTAAAAATGCATTCTTGAACGATGATCTTCACGAGGAGGTTTATATGACTCCTCCTCCGGGTGTTCCTCATGGCCCTAGTGAAGTTTGTAGGCTTAAAAAAGATATATGGTCTCAAATAGGCACCACAGGCTTGGTTTGAGAAGTTTTCTACAGTGATTACCTCTCTTGGGTTCCATTCGAGTGAGCATGATTCAACTCTCTTTATTAGGTGCACCTCGAGTGTTGGTATTATGGTCTTTTTGTATGTTGATGGTATGATTATTATTATGGATGATGTTGGTGAAATTACAGCGTTGAAGTACGAATTATCTTGTTGTTTTGAGATGAAGGATTTAGGTCACGTACGTTAGTTTTTGGGTATTGAGGTAGCTTATTCTCTAAAGGTTTATATTCTATCACAGTTTAAGTACACCGGGGACATTCTTGAGCGTGCTTTCCTCACTGATACTAAGATTGTTGATACCCCTCTGGAGCTTAATGTTCATCTTTCCCCGTATGATGTGTTCTTTTTCTGATCCTACCTTACATAGCATTATTGTGGGCAACTTGGTTTATCTTACTATTACACATCTACATATAGCTCATGCGGTCCATGTTGCTAGTCAGTTTGTTAGTACCCCTACTATGGGTCATTGGGCAGTTGTTCATCGTATATTGCAATAGTTGAGGGGCACTCGTTTTTTGAGTCTTTTACTTCCTTCATATTTGTGACACCCCGCCTAATTAAATACCGGGTGATCACTCCTTTATTAAATTAAAATCAAGGTGAACAGTTGGTTCATTCTTAGCATCACTGTCCAAAAAAAAATCCAATTTAACACCCTAATTAATTAAGCTAAGTGTCAAAACCATTTTTAAACATTTCTTTCCAAATTATTTTTAAAGAAAAACTATTCATTTATTTATTAACAACATTTCCAATAAGTAAGAATCATACCACAAATATCCTGGAACATAATCCAATTAATTTAAACATTCAACATCCAAAATCCCAACATTTATTACTTAAAGTAAAACATCCATACAAAATAAATCCCAAAGTAACAGTACTAGAAATAACTGAAATACAAATGTTCCAATGAACAGATAAATAGGGAAAGGGCGACACATGCCCCAATATCTGAGAATGATAGGAGTGGAATCAAGTAAATGAAATCGTCTAAGCAAGTGGCCTGCAACTCCCACCTAAGCAGCAGCACGTTTCTTCCAAGGAATCCTAAGCAAGACGCCCCTGTGGTTGGGCACCTGTAATATATTCATATATATACAAAAAAGAGAGAGAAATAGAAACGGGTCAGAGCCCGATAGTGTGTATGATTTAAAAATTCGTTTAACAAGTATTTGAATTGATTAAAGGCCAATGCAACAACATATTAGTGCGACATTCTGTTGAGAAATTCTCACCTCTCTTCTAATGTGCACGCCTATCGTACTAACCTTTCCAATGGATTATCTATCAAGTATCGCACTAATCTCCCCCAATGATTTATCTTATCTTTGGTTATTCGCAAAATTTAAAACTGAATAATACCATTGTTTAAAAACTAAGATTTCAATTACTAACCCAATTCTCATTTTAACTTTATTAATCAATAAAGTTTTCCAGTGTCATATTATACTTTCTCAAAACAAGTATTTACAATTTGAGTCATCAGCCATGTCCTACTTACCAAATCACAGTAGGCAGACCCAAATTTCAGAATTTCATATATATTAACTACTCGTATAATATATATATTATAACAGCACCCCACATAAAAATTATGGTGCTGGCATACTCTACTATCCAAACCCCGTATCACACGTATTAAAAAAATACAATTTTGGAATCACTCTCGAATTGTATTAACACATACACAAAAAATATTGAGGCGAAGCATAGATTACAAGTCTCTAAGAGGAAAGCACATACCCGCGTCTCTTAGGACCGTCTGAACTATCATTCTGATAGCATGTACCAAGGATATCTATCTCCTAGGGTACGAGTCAATATCCCCCATAAGGCACACAGGATAAGATCGTCCCAGTGCGGTAACCTCAAGGATAGCAAGTAGCGTGGGTATGTTTTCACACATATATAGTATACGCATACACAATCATATATCTATACTATTATTACCATAACAAATTTAGGAACATCTCACAGTCCATAATTACGACATTTGTCCCTATTTTCTCATTATTTAATACCACGTATTTTTGTTCGTCCCTATCTTTCATTAGAATGATTTTCCAACTCATTACGCGACCCTCATGGATTCTATTCTTCCAAAAGTACAATTCAGTAGGTATTCATTTAAGTTCCAACGTAACTCTCTTACGCACCTCTCCCTTTAAAACATAAATTCATCAATCCTTATGTACTTATCTTAAAAATACAATTCTCGCCCGACATTAAAGGTCCCGAAATTATTCATATGTCCTACTGGTCTTCCATATCTCCCAAAACATTTTATCAAGTGTATCCAAGAATTATTCACATTAAATTGAATTTAACTAATTTAAGAAGCGAAATAGGAGTCTTCTAGGAGGGGTCGATCGATCGAGGTCTGGGGTTCAATCGATCGAACCTTCGATCGATCGAAGCTCTAGGCTCGATTGATCGATCAAGCAGGTATGCGAAATCTGCAGTTCTGCAGTTACGGGTTTCATATTCTAACCTCAACCAATTCCATGTTTTTAAATCCCAAATGTCCCAAAATTATACTACTAACATTATATCATCATACTAAGTATTTCCTACGTAAAGCATGTCAATTTACGTCACTAAACATGGATTAACAAGCCAAAATTCAGTTAAAATTCAAGAACCCTAGAAATCTTTTAATCATGGTTCTAATCTGTTTTTCCAAGAAATTTCCTTCTTATACAACATCAAAATTCCGTGGTTTAATCTTCTACATCACAAATAATTTCCAGAATAATGTTTAAGTCATCACTACATGCAATTTCCTATCTCAAATTGGGTTTTCTTCCATATGATTCATCCTTAATCATTCCTAAACTAATATGAAAGATGCATCAACGAAATAAGCAAGATAAACACTTGCCTGGGATTTTTGGTGTTCTGGTTTGGTGCCGAATTTGGTGTGGTTGCGTTCCCCGGCTCGCGATCTACGCGTTGGCGGTGGTGACGGTGCAATCGGGTGACTTTTTGGCCTTGAATTGCCTTGAGAGCTATCTCCTCTCTTCTCCAATGGCCGTTCTAGAGTTTTGAGTTTTCTAACCCTAGATGATAACCTAGACATCTGATATAACCCCTTTAATTTTCATGGGTTTAATTACCCGAAAATGTGAAATGACCAATATGCCCTCCCGGGGTACTAATTAGGCCTAAAAACGCCCCGAGACCCAAACTAAACCCCCGGGTACACTTTTCTGACTATCTCGACCCTTCCGGACGTGTTGGTGCACTCAAAATGACCATATGAACAACTTATAAAATATTTACTTTTATTTATCAATATTTAGTCCCAACGTGACATGGGCGCGTCCCGACTTAAATTTCCAAAATTATTATTTTATTCACTCGTGACATTCAATATAACCAATATGATATATCACTTTGCTCATCAGTAATATTCTATAAATTTCCCCATAATTACTAACTCTCGTCACGTTAATAATTATAACATAATTAATTTTCGGATTTATATTAAATAATTCACTCACAATAAATTTAATAAATCCCCAAATTAATATAGCATAAAAATACGGGGTATTACATACTTCCCCCCTAATAATGGTATTTCGTCCCGAAATTCGGAAAATAAGGCATACCTGGTAAGAACAAATCTGGATATCTCTCGCGCATATCGGCCTCGCGTTCCCAAGTGGATTCCTCCACATTATGATACTCCCACTGGACCCTTACAAGTGGAACTATCTTCGACCTCAATCTCCTCTCACTATAGTCTAGGATAGCCACCGGTCTCTCCTCGTAAGAGCGGTCAGGATGTAAGTCTATCTCATCTATCGCGATGTGAGTATGGGCTATATCATCCTGAAGATACCATCTCAACGACGAGATGTGGAATACATCGTGAATGCGATGTAAATGCTCTGGGAGTCCCAATCTGTATGCTACCAGCCCAATCCTCTCGATAATGGGAAAGGGTCCCACGTACCTCGGGGCCAATTTCCCTTTCTTCCCGAATCTCATCACTCCTTTCATAGGAGATACATGCAGTAACACTTGGTCCCCCACATTAAACTCTCGGAAGAACCGTTTCGCATTAGCGTAGCTTTTCTGCCTGTCCTGGGCTACCCGAATGCGACTCCTGATCATCTCAATCCTCGCAGAGGTTTCCTGAATCACCTCTGGCCCTAGCAACTTATTATCCCCCACCTCGAGCTAACAAGTTGGGGAACGACATGGTCTTCCGTACAAAGCCTCAAATGGAGCCATGCCAATCGTGAACTGATAAGAGTTATAATAAGCAAACTCTACCAGTGGAAGATGTGGCTCCCAACCTCCTCCAAAATCAAGAACACACATGCGTAGCATATCCTCCAACATCTGATTAGTACGCTCTGTCTATCCATTTGTCTGTGGGTGATGAGCTGAACTCAACCTCAACTCAGTACCCATAGCCTCCTGAAAGCTTTCCTAGAAATGTGACACGAAAATCTTATCTCTATCTGACACAATATTCAGGGGCACCCCATGTAATCTGATAATCTCAGCAATGAACAACTGAGCATACTGACCCGTGGTATAATCTGTTCGCACCGGCAGAAAATGAGCCACCTTGGTCAAACGGTCTACAATCACCCAGATAGAATTTTGGCCCCGTTGTGATGTAGGCAACCCTGTAATAAAATCCATGGAAATACTCTCCCACTTCCACACGGGTACTTCCAATGGCTGAAGCAATCCTGACGATTTTTGATGGTCCACCTTTACCAGCTGGCAGGTAGAACACTTGGACACGAACTTAGCAATGTCCTTCTTCATCCCACTCCACCAGTATTGCCTCCTCATATCCTGGTACATCCTATCTCCTCCAGGATGTACTGTAAATCGGGACCCGTGAGATTAGGTCATCACTGCATGATGCAATTCTGCCCCTTTTGGAACCACCAACCTCCCATTAAACCTCAAACCCCCATCAGAACTAACAGAATAAGACTCAGCACGCTCAGCTAAAAGTCGTGCAATCTGCTCCTAGCAAAATGGGTCTGTGGTCTGCTCTTGTATCACCCTCATAATAATCTCGAGTGTCACTGTCATAACAGATATGAAGAAATGGGCTACTGCGTCCTGGTGGCCTAACTCCTTCCACTTAGCTTTCCAGACGTCTGTTACCTCATTTATCGGTCTATGGCTCAATGCATCAACAACTACGTTGGATGAAACTGTATGTCGAACTGATAGTCTTTCACAAACTCTAACCATCTGCGCTGATGCATATTCAGCTCTCACTGGGTGAACAGGTACTATAGTGACTTGTGGTCTGTGAACAAACGGAATTTCTCCCCCAATAAGTAGTGCCTCCATATCCTCAATGTAAAGACGACCGCTGCTAACTCCATGTCGTGTGTGCGGTAATTCTTCTCATTCAGCTTAAGATTGTAGGAGGCAAAAGCTATAGCCTTCTCCTCCTGCTGAAGTACTCCCCTAAGTCCCCGTGAAGACGCATCGGTGTAAACCAGGTACTCCACACCCGGCTTCGGTAGTGCAAGGACTGGTGCTGAAGTAAGCTTGTCTTTCAGCTCATCGAAAGCCAGCTAACAAGCATCATCCCAAACATATGGTACCCCTTTGCGAGTCAGATTCATCAATGGACCCGCATTTTGGAGAATCCACGAATAAATCTCCTGTAGTTATCGGCTAACCCCAAGAAACTACGCACTTCCATCGGTGTCATGGGTTGTCCCCACTCCCTCACCGCTGACACTTTACTCGGGTCAACTGCTATCCCCTGCTTAGAAACAACATGCCCCAAGAACTGTACCTCTCGCAACCAGAATCCACACTTCTCGTACTTAGCATACAACTGATGCTCTCGTAAAGTCTGAAGAACTTGCCTCAAGTGCTCGGCGTGCTCCTCTTCGGAGTGTGAATATATCAGAATGTCATCTATGAAAATAATGACGAACTGATCCAAGAACTCTCTGAATACTCGGTTCATCAAGTCCATGAATACGACTGTAGCATTTGTGAGTCCGAATGGCATCACCCTGAACTCATAAGACCCATATCTTGTCAAGAAGGCAGTCTTTGAAACATCCTGCTCTCTAATACGTAGCTGGTGGTACCCTGACCTCAGATCTATCTTCGAAAAGAACGTTGCTCCCCTTAGCTGGACGAACAGATCATCGATTCGAGGCAATGGATACTTATTCCGTATCGTGACCTTGTTCAACTCTCGGTAGTCCACACATAACCTCCGTGAACCATCTCTCTTCTTCACAAATAAGACTGGAGCACCCCAAGGTGAGGTACTCCTGCGAATGAAGCCCGAACCTAACAACTGCTCTATCTGGTCTCGCAACTCTCGCATCTCTGCCGGAGCCATACTGTATGGAGAGAGTGCTATCGTTCTAGTACCCGATAATAAGTCTATGATAAAATCTATCTCTCGACTGGGGGGTAGGCCCGGTATCTCCTGAAACACATCGGAATACTCACGAAGAACTGGAATCCAGTCTAATGGAATCACAACCTCCTTAGAGGTATCCTCCTATATATAATACAAATAGGAGGTCGAACCTCCCTCTAGGCGAGGCATCGCCACTACAAACATCTCTTGCCCCAGAATGGCAAAAACAATGCTCCCACCGAAGCAATCAATAATGGCTCTATAAGCTGCGAGCCAATCCACACCAATAATAACATCGTGCTCATTCATATCTAAGACTAACATGTCTGCAAGTAATACCAAACTACCAATCTCTACCCCCACTCCACGGCATATAAAGAAAATAAGAGACCCACTCCCAGTGGTGAGTCTACACACATCATTGTGGTCTCTGCTGTGGCTAACAACCCTAAGGCCTTCGCAAAATGTGTAGCTATAAAATAATGCATTGCCCCAGTATCAAACAAAACCCAACCCATAGTACCATGGATAGGAAACATACCCTCAATCGCGGGTGGTTCCTGTGGAGCTGCTGCTTGGTGGACGTTATATACACGTCCATACTGTAACTACCCCTACTGTACTGGAGCGGCTGGTACCTAGGCTGGAGCTGGGAGGGCAGGTGGAAAAAGTGGACTCTATGGCTCATTACGGGCGCCCTACTACTGTGGGGCCCTATCTCCCTCCGAACAATCCTGGCGCCTATGGCCATGTTTACCACACCCAAAACATCGGCCTTTGAAGTTGCCTCCCCTCTGACCCTGCTGACCGTTACCTCCCCGCCACTGGCCCTGTTGGCCCTGATGAGTACATTGTTGACCATGTTGGCCCTGCTGCTGACCCTGCTATCGGTGTTGGCCTTATTAGCCCTGCTGATTAGGTTGGCCCTACTGGCCCTGCCTATAACCCCCAAATCCCTGCCTGGAATCACCTGAACGAAATCGCTTAACAGGGTCCCCCTGATGGGAACTCTGCTCGTGCTGACGAGTCTGTCCATGAGATAGTGCCCCACTAGCATTATTACCCCCGGTCCTGCCCTGCTGGTTGGACTCTCCTGCTCTCTTGCTTCCCTAAAGATGGAAGCAGTGATCCTCACAATGTAGTAATGCAGCATTGAGTACATCAGTGAAAGTACTCAGAGACAAATTCCCTATAAGGTGCTGATGGATCCTCCAAGCTAACCCGTCCACAAACAACATAATGTTCTTGCCCTCAGTGGGTGCCTCATCTGGTATGATGGTGGGAAGTCTCGTGAACTCCTCCTCATACTCGACTACGGTGGAATTCTCCTGCTTCAAATTCAGTAATTTCCGCCTCATCTCAGTCTGCACGACGGGTGGAAAATACTTGCGGTCAAACCGCTCCCAAAATGTCTGAATCGGGATCGTGTCTCTCTCCTCCCAGGTGGTAGTGGACTCCCACCACTGAAAAGTGGCCCCCACCAGCTTAAAGGAAGCCAACAACTGTTTTTGTACGTCGGTGCACTCATACATACGAAGATACCGCTGGATGTCTTTCTTCCATTGGATGACTGTGATGATATCTGAGCTACCAGAGAACTCAGGGGGATACGCCTTCTGAAAAACATCCCTAACCCTCTCCCATGAAGATGGAAGTTGTGCTGGTAATGGCGCCACTGCCTGAATCTGGGGTGGAGCCTGCTGAACCACCTCTAGCGCGGCATTCACCGCCTGAGCAATAATGGCGGCTACCTCATTGGCATTCATAGTGCCTTGTGCCGGGGCTGCTGGTTGCTCGGCCTGGGCATGCCTATCCTTCGGTGCACGTCTCGGAGGCATCTGAAACGTGAAGAAGTTTATTAGTCTATAGTCATTATCAAATCTCAAATAGCTGAAGACGTAAACGTAAAAGCAGGAATACAACAATCCTAAGAATAGGGCTCTATAACAAAAATGTTAAGCTGAAAGCGAAAATAAGCCGTACAGATCCTATGGACACTAGAACCTGATGCTCTGATACCACCTGTGACACCCCGCCTAATTAAATACCGGGTGATCACTCCTTTATTAAATTAAAATCAAGGTGAACAGTTGGTTCATTCTTAGCATCACCGTCGTAAAAAAAAATTCCAATTTAACACCCTAATTAATTAAGCTAAGTGTCAAAACCATTTTTAAACATTTCTTTCCAAATTATTTTTAAATAAAAACTATTTATTTATTTATTAACAACATTTCCAATAAGTAAGAATCATACCACAAATATCCTGGAACATAATCCAATTAATTTAAACATTCAACATCCAAAATCTCAACATTTATAACTTAAAGTAAAACATCCATACTGAATAAATCCCAAAGTAACAGTACTAGAAATAACTGAAATACAAATGTCCCAATGAACAGATAAATAGGGGAAAGGGCGACACATGCCCCAATATCTGAGAATGATAGGAGTGGAATCAAGTAAATGAAATCATCTAAGAAAGTGGCCTGCAACTCCCACCTAAGTAGCAGCACGTTTCTTCCAAGGGATCCTAAGCAAGACGCCCCTATGGCTGGGCACTTGTAATATATACATATATATACAAAAGAGAGAGAGAAATAGAAACGGGTCAGAGCCCGATAGTGTGTATGACTTAAAAATTCGTTTTGCAAGTATTTAAATTGATTACAGGCCAATGCAACAACATATTAGTGCGACACTCTCTTGAGAAATTCTCACCTCTCTTCTAATGTGCACGCCTATCGTACTAACCTTTCCAACGGATTATCTATCATGTATCGCACTAATCTCCCCCAACGATTTATCTTATGTTAGGTTATTCGCAAAATTTAAAACTGAACAATACCATTGTTTAAAAAGTAAGATTTCAATTAGTAACCCAATTCTCATTTTAACTTTATTAATCAATAAAGTTTTCCAGTGTCATATTATACTTTCTCAAAACAAGTATTTACAATTTGAGTCATCAGCTATATCCTACTTACCAAATCACAGTAGGCAGTCCCAAATTTCAAAATTTTATATATATTAACTACTCGTATAATATATATATATATATATATATATATATATATATATATATATATATATATATATATTATAACAGCACCCCACATAAAAATTATGTTGCGGGCACACTCTACTATCCAAACCCCGTATCACACGTATTAATGGGAATACAATTTCGGAATCACTCTCGAATTGTATTAACACATACACAAACAATATTGAGGCGAAGCATAGATTCCAAGTCTCTAAGAGGAAAGCACATACTCGCGTCTCTTAGGACCGTCTGAACTATCATTCCGATAGCCTGTACCAAGGATATCTATCTCCTAGGGTACGAGTCAATATCCCCCATAAGACACACAAGATAAGATCGTCCCAGCGCGGTAACCTCAAGGATAGCAAGTAGCATGGGTATGTTTTCACACATATATAGTATATGCATACACAATCAGATATCTATACTATTATTACCATAAAAAATTTAGGAACATCTCACAGTCCATAACTACGAAATTTGTCCCTATTTTCTCATTATTTAATATCACGTATTTTTGTTTGTCCCTATCTTTCATTCGAATGATTTTCCAACTCATTACGCGACCCTCATGGATTCTATTCTTCCAAAAGTACAATTCAGTAGGTATTCATTTAAGTTCCAACGTAACTCCCTTATGCACCTCTCCCTTTAAAACATAAATTCATCGATCCTTATGTACTTATCCCAAAAATACAATTATCGCTCGACATTAAAGGTCCCGAAATTATTCATATGTCCTACTGGTCTTCCATATCTCCCAAAACATTTTATCAAGGGTATCCAAGAATTATTTCACATTAAATTGAATTTAACTAATTTAAGAAGGGAAATAGGAGTCTGCTAGGAAGGGTCGATCGATCGAGGTCTGGGGCTTGATCGATCGAACCTTCGATCGATCGAAGCTCTAGGCTCGATCGATCGATCAAGCAGGTATGCGAAATCTGCAGTTCTACAGTTATGGGTTTCATCTTCTAACCTCAACCAATTCCATGTTTTTCAATCCCAAACGTCCCAAAATTATACTACTAACATTACATCATCATACTAGGTATTTCCTACGTGAAGCATGTCAATTTACGTCACTAAACATGGATTAACAAGCCAAAATTCAGTTAAAATTCAAGAACCCTAGAAATCTTTTAATCATGGTTCTAATTTGTTTTTCCTAGAAATTTCCTTCTTATACAACATCAAAATTCCGTGGTTTAATCTTCTACATCACAAATAATTTCTGGAATAATGTTTAAGTCATCACTACATGCAATTTCCTATCTCAAATTGGGTTTTCTTCCATATGATTCATCCTTAATCATTCCTAAACTAATATGAAAGATGCATCAACGAAATAAGAAAGATAAACACTTGCTTGGGATTTTCGTTGTTCTGGTTTGGTGCCAAATTTTGTGTGGTTGCGTTCCCCGACTCGCGATCTACGCATTGGCGGTGCAATCGGGTGACTTTTTGGCCTTGAATTGCCTTGAGAGCTCTCTCCTCTCTTCTCCAATGGCCGTTCTAGAGTTTTGAGTTTTCTAACCCTAGATGGTAACCTAGACATCTGATATAACCCCTTTAATTTTCGTGGGTTTAATTACCCAAAAATGTGAAATGACCAAAAATTCCCTCCTGGGGTACTAATTAGGCTTAAAAATGCCCCGAGACCCAAACTAAACCCCCGGGTACACTTTTCTGACTATCTCGACCCTTTCAGACGCGTTGGTGCACTCAAAACGACCATATGAACAACTTATAAAATATTTACTTTTATTTATCAATATTTAGTCCCAACGTGACATGGGCGCGTCCTAACTTAAATTTCTAAAATTATCATTTTATTCACTCGTGACATTCAATATAACCAATATTATATATTACTTTGCTCATCAGTAATATTCAACAAATTTCCCCATAATTACTAACTCTCGTCATGTTAATAATTATAACATAATTAATTTTCGGATTTATATTAAATAATTCACTCACATTAAATTTAATAAATCCCCAAATTAATATAGCATAAAAATACGGGGTATTATAATATTCTTCTTTGGAGCTGCGTGCATACTCTGATGCTGATTGGGCCAGCGATCCTACAGATCGTAAGTCAGTTACTTAATTTTTTATATTTCTGGGCGATTCTCCTATTTCTTGGAAAAGCAAAAATCAAGATGTTATTTTTGTGTCTTCCATGAAAGCCGAGTATCATGTTATGTCTTCTACTACTTGTGAGGTTGTTTGGCTACGTTGGTTACTTGCAGATATGGATGTATCTCTCTCAGATCCCACTCCTATGTACTATGATAATAAGCGTGTTATTTAGATTGCTCATAATTCGGTTTTCCATGAGAGGACTAAGAACATCGAAATTGATTGTCATATCACTCGTCATCATCTTATGCATGGCGTCATCACTTTGCCTTTTGTTTCTTCTTCTGCATAGATAGTTGATTTGTTTACGAAGTCTCATCAAGTTCATTATTTTCATTTTTTGGTTGGCAAACTCCTACTGCTTTCGCTGCAGCATCGTGGGTTTGAGGGGGAATATTAGCCCTCTTTTCTCTTTTCCATTGATTGTAGATCTTTGATATGTTATTGGTCTTCGACTTGGGCAGCGCTTTAGACACTCAAACATTTCTGGTCACTATCAGCGTTTAAGTGGCAATTTCTCTATCACTCTTTCTTGGTCTCAAGGTAGCTATAGCTTCTCTTTCCTCTTTGGCGAGCGACATTTGTTCATGTGGGTTTTTCTTTTCTTTTTTTGTAGGGAGATTCGGTTCCCTGTCACAAGTACACTGGTAATGGTAACTCTCCTTTTCTTATTCTATGCACAAACCCCAATAATTTTTACACATTTATAATTAACAAAGCTTATGTGCATTATTAATTGCATTAATGGTGTAGTGCAGTATTATAAATGGGTGACTCACGGGTATTCTTTCTCCCTTTGTGAGAACATCACCATGGAGGAGTATGTTTTAAATGTAAACTACAAAGTAAGACTATCTCTCAAGAATTGTAAATCGCCTTTAAAACATACTAAAAGATATAAAATTTGTTATCGTAGACACTCTCGGTTAGAAAATACAAAAGCCTCCACCTGTTCCTATGTCATGCATAGCATAGTAGTTCTACAACGGAGCATTTTTTCCATGGCCAACCTTTCCTCCATGACGATATCTTAATAAAGTTGGTGTCAAAGATATTTCTGCAAAAATACGAATGAAAATGCAGTTTCCAAGGGTGAAGATGAATGGAATTGGAGGTTCTGATTATAATTTACTGCTAATGGCTTCAAGTATCTCCAATGAAATAATCTAATAGTAAATACGTATACATAATTTTGTGTGCATGTATATATATATATATATATATATATATATTCAGGTATAAATGCATCATTTAGAGGATGTATGATCATGGGTTGAGAAATAAAAAATAGAATTCAGAAAACACCCTTTTGTTGCTTTCTGAAAATATCATTATAACACAAAAATATTATAATTCAGTATTTAAAAACACGTGTGCCAAAGTCAAATTCTTGTCATAATTGTATTTAAACACATAAAATATAATTATATTCATAACCAAACAGACCCTATAATTTATGGCAAATGAGAGGGTAGAAAAAGTCGATAGGGCAGAGAAAGAGATGTTGTTTTAGTTATTAGGTAACAGATGGAACGTTTTGATAACAAATCTTTTTTTTGTAAAATGGTGTCGATAACATATCTAACGACTAACATATATTGAAAAGGTTATTAAATAACTGACACGTGGAAACTTCTAAAGATAAGCTTCTATTTTATATTTAATACTAGATTTGAGCTTCGTGCAATGTTCGGGCTGTTTGTAGAGCTTCCTTTAACATGAATTAGCAATTGTCTATGTATAATCAGACTAATGAGAATTTAACGTTGGATAGCACATAAGTAAATAATGAAAATTTTTTAGAAGCTAATATTGGGAACATGCATATTTCTTTAATGTGGTTGTTAATACATAAAAGTCTATACAAACTGAATTCATTGACTGTAGGAATAAAATGAAACAATAATTAACAACTACAGATATCAATAACAAAGTTTTATTTGACCAAGTTTAGAAGGGGATATAAGCAGGAGATAAGGTGGACCAAAAGCAAGTGGGTCAGAGAACTGTAACACTCCCCTCAAGTTGGAGTGTGGATGTCAAGAACACCTAACTTGACAAGGAAGGATGACAACAACGTTTTTCTCAAATGCTTAGTGAACAAATCAACAAGCTGTGAACTTGTTGAAACATAGGATGGTATGATTATTCCATCTTTGATCCTATCATGAACAAAATGGCAATCGATTTCGATATGCTATGTTCTTTTGAAGCAATGTGGAATGCAACTTGGTTGTCACAGAATAAAAAAGTAGACATTATTTGAGATACTCCAACGTCATATAGGAGTGTTTAGATCCCTAGAACTTTAGAAGGGGCTGCTTCCATGGAGCGATATTCTGCTTCAGTAGAGGAGTGTGACACTGTTTGTTGTTTCTTGGTATGCCAACAAATGGGAGAGTTTCCAAAGAGGGTGCAATATCCAGTGATGGATCTTCTTGTGTCGGGATAAGCAACACAAACAGAGTCGCAATAAACTCAAAGATGGAGAGAGTTTTGATATGAAAAAATAATCCTTTGGCCAAGCGAGAACTTGATACCGAAGAACATGCATTGCAGCATCAAGATGTGGCCTTCTTGGTGTGGTCATAAACTAGCTTAGAACATTAACTGAGTATAAAATGTCGCGTCCAGTAATAGTTAGGTACCACATTCGACCAATTATTCGTCGATAAGTGGAAGGGTTGGTGAGAATATCTCCCTCAAAACTCGTGAGTTTAAGCATCGGTTCCATAAGAGAAAGGCATGGTTTTGCACCGAGTAAGCTAACATCCTCTAAAATTTACAAGATATATTTTCATTGAGATAAGAAAATTCCTTGGTTAGACCATGCAACTTATATTATGCCGAAAAAGAACTTTAAGGGACCAAGGTGTTTAATATGAAATATGTGATGTAGGAAGGCTTCTGGGATTCAATAGCAGATGCATTAGTGCCGGTGGCGATAATATCGTAAACATAGACTAACACAATTGTGAAATCTGTCTTAGTGTGCCGAGTGAACAATGAATAATTTGAATTAGATTATATAAAACCAACATACTGAAGAGCTTTTGATAACTTAGCAAACCATTGTTGTGATGCTTGTTTGAGGCTATATAACGACTTATGGAGTTTGCATACACGGTGCTCCCCCTTAATAGAGAATCCAGGAGGAAGTATCATGTAAACTTCTTTATTCAAGTCTCCACGTAAAAAGGCATTTTAAACATCTAATTGGTGGAGTGATCAATTTTTAGCAAAAGCAATTGCAATGAGGCAACACATAGTAACAACTTTTACAACGGAAGTAAAGGTCTCATGTTCAATTGCTCCTTTTGATTGTAACTTTTAGTAACGATCCTTGCTTTATGATGTTCAATAGTTCCATTGGAATGATATTTGACTTTGTATACCCACTTACACATAATCGATTTCTTATTAGGAGGTATGGTAGTAATGGACCATGTCTTGTTATGCTCAGGAGCTTAAAATTCTTTCAACATTGCTTTACGCTAATTAGGATCAAGAACAACCTGTGAAAAATATGAAGATTCCTTAATATAGGACACAATGAGCACAAATTTATAATGAGAATCAGATAGAACATCATATGAAATAAAGTTTGAGAGGGGATATCGAGTAGCCTTTTGAGAATAATTAAATGAGGATGCTTCAGAGTGATGTGGGAATATGGCACTGGAATGATGGTAATTACTTAGATAAGAGGGGCGTTTGCGATCTCTCTTTGAGGAACAAGGTTGTGGTGTAGGTTCGAGTGGTTCTTAACGAGTTAATTATGGAATACGAATGGGTTGCAGAATATAGGTGTGTGTAGGATGAATGGAATACTAGTGATCTATTATTTAAACATAAATGTGTGTCAGATTTGGGGTTTGAAGTTTCATGTGGGTCTCGCCTACATGTATAGTCATGTGGGAAGTGTGTCTTCGATTATAGGTGAGTAATGGTGTGGGTGGTATAACTCGAGGTTGGGTAAATGATTTGGGTCGAATTATATGAGGTTGGATATCGAGGGGTTTATGACATTCAAGAACTAAAAAAGGTAAAACTTCTTGGCTGGTTTGGGTGGATTCATGAGCAGGTTGGAATGGAAATATGGTTGCATGGAACAAAACATCATAGCTAACAAAAAATTTATATGTTTTGATGTCAAATGATCGATATCCCTTTTGCCCATAAGGATATCGCACAAAGATGCACTTTTGGGCATGTGAATAAAACTTGTCACATTGGTGAGAAAGAGTAGATGCATAGTATAGGCAACCAAACACACATAATTGATCATACATAGGTGAATTTTGGAATAAATGCCCATATGGTATTTTGTTTGACAATAAGGGTGTGGGATTACGATTAATGAGATAAATAGTTATTAAAACACACTCCCCCTAAAAAATATTTGGGTAAATGAGCTTGAAATCGAAGTGATCTTGCAACTTCCAATATGTAGCGATGTTTTCACTTAGCCACCCCATTCTGTTGTGAGACGTCCACACAACTGCGTTGATGAATGACTTTATGTTCCAAGAGAAAAGCTAAAATTTCTTGGGAAAAAAATTCAAATCTATTATCAGCTTTCAATTTTTTTAATTTTACTTCCAAATTGAGTGTGAACAAGGGCAAAAAATTATTTGAGATAGGTCTTAGCTTCAGATTTGTGAATCATTAGAAAAACCCAAGTATATTGAGCGAAATCATCGACAATTATTAAAATCTATTTTCCCCCAAAGATGAAGGTGTTTTGTACCTTCCCCAAGTGTCACAATGTATAAGTTCAAAAGGTGCATTTGACATTATGGTGTAGGTGGGAAATGGTAATCTGGTTTTCTTGGAATGTGGGCATACATCAGAATGACAATCAAGATAAAAAGAATTATTACCAACAATGCTAGATAAAAAACTCAAACGTTTTATTGAAATGTGACCTAACCTCCAATACCAAACATAAAAAACTAACACATTAATGAAATAAGGTTTATTTTTACTAAATAGAGGATCAAAATAGTATAGACCTCCATGCTCTTTGGCCACTCCAATCGTCATATTCGTTGGACGGTCAAGGCAAAGAAGAGGTGAGTTTGCTTACTGAAATGAGGTTGAATGCAAATGAGGGAATGTATAATACATTTTGTAGATGAATATGTTGCATCAAATGTATGGTGCGAATATGTGAAACTTGTGAAAAACATCCATTGGGTAGTTTAAGGTGGTATAGTTGATGTATGGGTGGAAGTGGAAAAAATGTTGGATCAAAAATCATGTGCTGCTTATGCACTAGTGTCTATAATCCAAGATTTTTGAGTAAGAGCATTACAACACAAGGAATTATCTGTGAGGCTTAGTTGGGGTTGTTTACTGCCTTCTTATAGCGTAGAAAGCAATTGGTTGCATTTCTCTCGTGTGAAAAACATTGTGTCAGCAGCGGTGGGATTTTTAGTGGCTGCAATATCAATGGGACTCTTATGAAGTCTATACCCCAGGGGATAACCATGGAGGACATATCATTTGTCCTTCGTATGACCAAGACAACCACAATTCTTACAGGTCAAACGAAGCTTCTGGTCGGATCGAGATTTATCAACGACAGAAGAAATACGATTGAAATTTTAGGTTGCCTTTGGAGCTATTTGGACTGAAAGAGCCACAGTGTCAAAATTGGAGTTAGCCGATAAATCCATAACTCTTTCATTTTTATACTGTAATAAGAGAGAATAATAGCGAGATAGGATTCGTACAACCCCATCAAAATTGGGTGAGGCATTCTTGCTATTGATATGCTTATATATCCTTTGAGGCTCCACAAGAACAAGGATGAATGGCCGTAAAAGATGATAATTCATTCCAATAACCCTAGAGTTTGGTGAAATAACCTACAATTGTATAAGATTCTTTGTGCAATGAGCAATATATTTGCGTAATTCAAAAAGTCGAGGATAGTTGCTTTGAGAAAATTGCTCATGGAGGTCTATCCATATCTCAGAGAAATTTTCAGAATAGATAACACTATCTGAAATATCTCGAGAAAGAAAGTTACGAAGCTGAGACTTTACCATATCATTATAATGTGTCCATAAGAAATTGTTTGGAGATGAAGACTCTGAAATAGATAGACTTCCGTCAATGTAGCTAAATTTTTTCTTGGCACTAAGTATCATGCGCATCACACGACTCTAAGTGGGATAATTATCACCGTTTAGCAGCAGTTGTGAGACAAGGATCGTCTCAGGATTGTCCGAATTTTTGTAATATGATGATTGATCTGGGCCCGAGTTTCCTATGACAACCCACCTATTCTAATACCAGGTGACTAATCCTCTACAAAAATAAAATAGGGATCTCATTGTGGTTTCATTCTCAGCATCACTATTGCAACAAGCAATATAAATAATACGAATAAAACCATACAATAAAATGAACTAGAATAAATCACCTTGCGTAAATAAATAATAAAGTTAACTTAATAAACCATCAGTCACCAAATAGTAATATCCAATTAAAACAAACTGATATACGAAATAGTATATGGACATAAAATAAACTATTATCCAACTATGGGCAACACGCCCAAAATGAAATGCTGGAATGAAATAAGATCATATCTAGATAAAATGAGCTGAGGAAGCTACATCAAATCTTGTAGTGTCTACAACTACTGAAACGGAAAAAAAGGATTTATCCATGTGGTCCCAGCTGCTGCTGCTGCTGCAAACTTGAGGTTTTAGAAGAAAACCGAAAAAATAATTTGCCCACAGGTCAAAGCCCAAAAAGTTTGGAAATATTTTACACTTAATTGTTTTAAATCAATAAAACTTGTCATGTAGTACTTTCATAATTAATTTCCCAGTCGCGCTCAGATGAGATAAAACCTCACCTCTCATCTACAGTGCGCACATAACGCATTCATTTTATTATCGTAATTAAACTACGGAGTCTAACTAGGACACATAACTTCTATCCAAGTTCCAATCCTGCTAATACTTTCTATTAGTTAAGTATAAACTACCCTCACTAGGTATACATTTATAAACAATATCGTAATGACACACTTTCTATAAATAAATATTAACACAATAAATATAACATAGCTACAATCATGCTATAAATAGATATATGCACTATATTGTATAAACATGCATATATCACTCGCTATATACATATAATCACATACTAGGAGAATAAACCTCATGGATACATCCCCCATATGCTATCAGGCTCCAACCATCACGCATCACACTGAGCCACCGGGTCAGAATTCTCACCACCGAACCCAGACGTGAATACATACAACGGAGGCGGCCATAAACGTACGTCCGGGGGTAACGATCATACCATATAGCACCCAACGGGGATCCAAACCAACACTTATCCTCACACGTCGATAGTGGTTATGCGATAGAACTATGACCTTGGAAATCAATTTGACACATGTTGGTCAACCCCAGGGTGGTCTGCCCACTATGCGCAACCTCTTACGATAGCACTACCGAGTAGGTATATTCAACATAAACAAGTAGCATACACACATACATATATACACATGTCACTCTCATATGTGAGTGTGTATATATATATATATATATATATATATATATATATATATATATATATATATATATATATATATATAGAGAGAGAGAGAGAGAGAGAGAGAGAGAGAGAGAGAGATAGATAGATAGATATATATATATATATATATATAGATCGTACATGTATCCCACAACACACTATACTGGGTGAGTGTGAACTGCTGCTGTTATTGGCGGCTGTGGCTATGCGGGGGAAAATGTTGTGCTAGGGTGGTCATTGTGGCATTAACATCCTGTACGATAATAGGTGTGACCTTTATTGTGTTCATAGTCTCTTGAGTGGCCTGTGGCTTCAACCGAGCCTCGTCATCTATAGCCCTCCTCATGGCATGTGATGGTCTACCTCTCCTTGCATTTCGCATCTGAAACCAAACCGAACTTGTATGAGATTCAAGTCAATCATAAATAATAGTATAAGAACTTAAATGCATAATATGAAACAATAGTCCTAAGCATGGATCTTTATATCAAAGAAACGCAATGCTGATAACATTGCAAGTTCGCACAAATCCTAAGGACACTAGAACTTGATGCTCTCATACCAACTGTGATAAACCGCATATTCTATTATCAGGTGGCCAATCCTCTACTAAAATAAAATAGGAATCTCAGTGTGATTTCATTCTCAGCATCACTGTCACAACAAGCGATATAAATAATATGAATAAAATCATAAACTAAAATGAACATATAAATCACCATGCATAAATAAATAATAAAGTGAACCGAATAAACCATCGGACACCAAATAATAACATCCAACCGAAACAAACTAATAAATGAACTAGTATTTCGATATAAACTAATCTCCTCTCCAACTATAGGCAAAAAATCCAAAATGAAATGCTGGAATGAAATAAGAGCCTATCTAGATAGAATGAGATGAGGCGACTAAGTCAAATCCGATAGCATCCATAACTACTATAGCGATAAAGAAAGGTCTATCCATGCGGTCCCGACTGCTGCTACTGCACACCTGGGGTTTTAAAAGAAAACAAGAAAAATAATTTACCCACGAATCAAAGACCAAAAAGTTTGAAAATATTTTGCAAGTAATCGATTGTTTTAAATCGATAAAACTCATAGTTTATTACTTTTATAATTAATTTCCCGGTCACACTCACATGAGATAAAACCTCACTTCTCATAAGCAGTGCACGCCTAACGCGTTCATTTTACTATCCTAATTAAACTACCCAGTCTAACTAAGACACATAACCGCTATCCAAGTCCAATCCTGATAATACTCTCTATTAGCTAAGTACAAACTTGTAATACCCCGTATTTTTATGACTTTTAAATTTGGGGATTTATTAAAATTAATTAGAGATATTAATTTAATATTAATACGGAAATCATTTAAATATTTACTAGCATGATGAGAGTTAGTAATTATTAGGATTTTGTTGTAAATTACTTTATGGGAAAAGTAAGATGTGTAATTAAATTTAGTAAAATTATCATGAGAATATAATTGGTTAATTTTGGAAATTTTATCGAGATGTGCCTATGTCGTGTCAGGATTAAATTCGCATTATTAAAAGTGAATAAATTATAAGTCACCCGTATGGTCATTTTAAGTGCGTCAATGTGCCCGGAAGGGTCGAGATAGTCAAAATAATGTACCCGGGGGTGTAGTTTGGGTCTCAGGGCATTTTTAGGCCTAATGAGCATCCCAGGAGGGCATTTTAGACATTTTGTATTTTTCGGCATGGAAACCCACGAATTTTCTAAGGTTATATCAGATGTTAGGGGTTGTCTTCTAGGGTTAGCATAACCAAAAACCAATAACGGTCATTGGAGAGGAAGAGGAGAAGTTTTCCAAGGAGTTCTAGGCCAATAACTCCACCGTTTGTACCACCGTCACCGCTAAATTGTAGATCGCGCGATGAGGAACACAATCATACCAATTTCTTTCACAAATTAGAAACAAAGATTTACAAGCAATTATCTATCTTGCTTTATTTTAGTTAATGCTTTAATTATATTATCCTAGGGTTGATTACAACTAGTTATCATGAAAGAAAACATATATTGGAGACTAGAATTTGCATGTTGTAGAGGTAAAAATCTTATTCTGGAAATCAAATTCATATGTAGAGGATAAACAACGAATTTTCTTTGAGTTAGGAGTAGAAATCTGGAAAAATAATTTGAAGAATTAAGATAAAGAAGAAAGTTAGGGTTCTTGAGGTTGATATAGTTTTTTCCCTTTTAATTTGATATACTCGATGAAAACTCACATGTTTTACGTAGAAAATTATTTATTTGGGTATAAAACACTTGTAGTATCATTTGTTGGATGTTTGGGAGTGGACCATAATGATTTGGATGAGTTTGTAATAGGATTCCCATAACTTGATTTTCTACAGTTTCATCATAACTGCTTGATCGATCGATCGACCAAAGAGCATCGATCGATCGATGATCTATCGATCGACCCCCTTGCATCGATCGATCGACCCCTCCTGGAAAATTCATATTCCTCCTTTAAATAGTTATTTCGATTAAAATGAGTAGTAACATTTGGACCTTATTAATAGAACATTTTGAGACATAAAGAGGATCAGTAGGACTTAGTAAAAAGGGGGCATTTAAAGTATGGTGAATTTAAAGTTAACGGGGAGTAATTTATTCACAGGAAATTATGGAAACGTGTAATTAAAGGAGTAAGACCCGTAAGAAAGCTACGTTAAAAAATAAGAGAGTACCTACTGAATTTATACATTGCGGAATAGAATATTACGAGTGAAATGAGGAATGTATGGAATAACCTATAATTAAGAATAAAATAGATGAGTCATTATACGAGATAATCTAGTAACATGTACTAAGAACGAATATCATAGTATGGGTCGTGGGCATACCTAATTTAGAAATGGGAATGGTAGTAGACGTATGTATGACTGTGTTTGTTAATATACTATATACGTGTAAAAATCATGCCCGCGCTACTTGTTATATTTGAGGTTACCACGCCGGGACAATCTTATCTCGAAGGGACCTTTATGGGGGATATTGACTTATACCCTAGAACATAGGAATCCTTGTTACAGGCTATCTGATCGATAGTCAGGTGGTCCTAAGAGACGTGAGGGTATGTGTTGACCTCTTAGTGACTTGGAACTATGCTTTGCCTCAATTTTCATGTGTTTTGTGTTAATACTAGTTCGGAAGTTCGAGAGTGATTCCGAACTAGTATTTTCCTTAGTATGAGTGACGGGGACTTGATAGCAAAGTATGCCAGCACCATAAATTTTATGTGGGATGCCATTAGTGTGTGTATATATATATATATATTATATGAGTAATTACTATATATATAGACTTGAAATTGGGAACTTTCTACTGTGACTAAAGGTAGTTAAGTAATGAATAAATATTCCGAATTTATAAGTGTTTGCAATGTTTGAGGCAATACTGAAAGACTTTATAATAAAATAAGATTTACGTGAAAACTTTTCTTTCAGAAATTAATTATCTTAGCCCTAGTAATTATCGGCATGAAACCTTATGAGAAATTTAAGATAAGCTAAACTTGTGGGGATTAATAGTGCGGTAGGTGTGCACATTAGAAGAGAGGTGAGAAATTTCTCAAGAGAGTGACGCATACTAATATGATTGTTGCATTAGCCGGTAAGCATTTTAAATACTTGCTAAATTAAAATTTTAAATTGTTTTACAATCGGGCTCTGACTCGTTTCCTGTTATCTCTTCTCTCTTGCACAGACACACACACACACACACACACACACACACACACACACACACACACACACACACATATATATATATATATATATATATATATATATATACACTAATGGTTCCCAGCCACAGGGGCGTCATGCTTAGGATTCTTTGGAAGGAACGTGCTGCAGCTTAGGTGGGAGTTGCAGGCCTTTTGCTTAGACGACCTCATTATTGACTCCACTCTTAGTTATGTTTTATCCAGTTGGGCATGTGTCGCCCTTTTTCCTTATTCAGTGGGTTTTGTCAGAGATTGTGATTCATTTACTTTTAGTATTTTTACTTTGGGATTTGTTAATGTCAGTATGTTTTTCCTTCGTGGTTTTAAAGTTGGAATTAGTTAATTTAATGCTTAAATTGCTTGGATGATTTTTTTCCAGTTTAGTTATTTGTGAGACTCTTAAACTGTGAATTATGAAAGATTTTTATTGTTGGACTTAAATTAAAAATAGAAATAATGTTTTAAATGGTTTTCACACTTAGCTTAATTATTTAGGGTGTTTAAATTGAAAAGTTTAATTTACGACAGTGATGCTAAGAATGAACCAACCGTTCACCTTGGTTATAAGTTAATAAAGGACTGATCGCCCGGTATTTAATTAGGCGGGGTGTCACAGGTGGTATCAGAGCATCAGGTTCTAGTGTCCTTTAGGATCTGTATGGCTTATTTCTCTTTCAGATTAGCATCCTTGATATAGAGCCTTATTTTTAGGACTGTTGTATTCTTGCATTGACACTTACGTCTTCAGCTATTCGAGATTTGTTAATAACTGTAGACTAATAAACTTCCTTCTCATTTCAGATGCCTCCGCGCACTCAAGGATAGACGTGCCCAAGCCGAGCAGCCAAAAACTCCGGCTCAGGGAATAATGAACGCAACGGAGGTAGCCTCTATCGTTGCTCAGGTGGTGAATGCCACATTAGCGGTAGTGCAGTAGGATCTACCCTAGGTTCAGGCAGTGGCACCAATACCAGCATAAATTCCATCTGCATGGGAGCGGGTTAGGGATGCCTTCCAGAAGGCACATCCCCCAGAGTTCGCGGGTAGTTCGAATATCATTGTAGCCATCCAATGGAACAAAGATATCGAGAGGCATCTACGCATGTACGAGTGCACAAACATGCAAAAACAACTGTTGGCTTCCTTCAAGTTAGTGGGGGCCGCTTTGTAGTGGTGGGAATCCACCACCACCTTGGAGGAGAGGGACATTATCACTATTCAGTCATTCTGGGTGCGGTTTGACCAAAATACTTTCCATCCGTCATACAGACTGAGATGAGGCGGATGTTACTGAATCTGAAATAGGAGAATATGATTATTATCGAGAATGAGGAGGAGTTCACTAGACTTATCACTATAGTTACAGATGAGGCACCCATGAGAGGAAGAAGATACTGTTGTTTATTAGTGGATTGGCCTTGAGGATCAGCCAGCACCTCATAGGCAATCTGTCACTGAGTACCTACATGGATGTACTTAACGCTGCGTTGTTACACTGCCAAGACCATTGCTTCCATCTGTAGGGAAGCAAACGAGACAGAGAGTCTAGACAGCAGGGCGGGACAGGGGTAGTAATACTAGTGGGGCACCGGCATCTCAAGGGAAGACTCGTCATAGTGAGCAGAGTTCCCATCAGGGGGATCCTGCCAAGCAGTTTCGATCAGGTGACTCCAGAAAGGGATTTCGTGGATTTAGGCAGGGTTAGTCTAAACAGTAGGGCCAGCTGGGCCAACACCATCAGTAGTAGGGGAAGTAACAGGTCCATCAGGGCTAACAGTGTTTCCAATAGGGCCAACAGGGCCAGTGGCGGGGTGGTAATAGCCAACAGGGCCATGGTCAGCAGGGATAGAGGGGAGGAAATTTTAGGGGCCGATGTTTCAAGTCTGGCAAGAATGGCCATAGGCTCCAGGATTATCTAGAGGGAGATAGGGCCCCACAGTAGTAGGGTGCTCGTAATGAGCCATAGAAGCCACTTTTTCCAGCCACCCTCCCAGCACCAGCTCAGGTACCAGCCCTACCAGCCATCCTAGCAGCTCCTGTACAGTAAGGGCAGTTGAAGTACAGACGTGTCTATAACATCCATCAGGTAGCAGCTCCTCAGGCACCACCTATGATTGAGGGTATGCTTCCAATCCATGGCACTATGGGTCGAGTTTTATTTGATACTGGGGAGACACACTATTTTATAGCTACTCATTTTGCGAAGGCTTTAGGATTATTAGCCATAGCAGAGAGCACTATGACATGGGTAGACTCACCACTAGGGAAAGGGTTGCTGATTTTCTTTATATGTCAGGGCATGGGAGTAGAGATTGGTAGCTTAGAGATGCATGACTACGATGTTATTATTGGCATGGATTGGCTCGCAGCATACAAAGCCATGATAGATTGTTATGGTGGGAGTATTATCTTTGCCATTCCGGGATAGGAGTGTTTTTAGTGGCGATGTCTCGCCTAGAGGGAGTCTCTTCCGCTCATTTGTATTACATAGAGGAGGATAACTCTAAGGAGGTCTTGATCCCCTTAGACTCGATCCCAGCTATTTGTGAGTATTCTGATTTATTTCAGGGGATACCAGGCCTACCCCCAGTCGACAGATAGATTTTGTCATAGACTTGTTACCGAATACTCGACGATAGCACGGGCTCCATACCGTATAGCTCCAGCGGAAATGAGGGAGTTACGAAATCAGATAGAACATCTATTAGGTCAGGGCTTCATTCGTAGGAGTACCTCACCTTGGGGTGCTACAGTTTTGTTTATGAAGAAGAGAGATGGTTCACTGAGGTTATATGTGGATTACCGGGAGATGAACAAGGTCACGATACAGAATAAATATCCGTTGCCTCAAATCGATGATCTGTTCGACTAGCTGAGGGGAACAACTTTCTTTTCGAAGATAGATTTGAGATCAGGATACCATCAGCTACGGATTAGGGAGCAGGATGTTTTAAAGACATCTTTTTTGATGAGATACGGGTCCTATGAGTTCAGAGTGATGCCATTTGGGCTGACAAATTCTCCAGCCGTATTCATGGACATGATGAATCGAGTGTTCAGAGAGTTCTTGGATCAGTTTGTCATCGTCTTCATAGATAACATCCTGATATATTCACACACTGAGGAAGAGCATATTGAGCACTTGAGGCAGGTTCTTCAAACTCTAAGAGAGCATCAGTTGTATGCTAAGTATGAGAAGTGCGGATTCTGGTTACGGGAGGTGCAGTTTTTAGGGCATTTTGTATCCGAATTGGGGATAGCGGTTGACCCAAGTAAAGTGTCAGCAGTGAGGGAGTGGGGATAGCCCACGACACCGACGAAAGTTCTTAGTTTCTTGGGAGTTAACTGGGTACTACAGGAGATTCATCCGAGGGTTCTCCAAGATATCGGGTCCATTGACGAACCTAGCTCGCAAGGGGGTACCATATATTTGGGACGATGCTTGTCAATTAGCTTTTGATGAGCAAAAAGATAAGCTGACTTCGGCACTAGTTCTTGCTTTACCCAAGCCGGGAGTGGAGTATCTGGTTTACACCGACGCCTCCTTACGTGGACTCGGGGGAGTACTTTAGTAGAAGGAGAAGGCTATGGCTTTTACCTCCCGCAAGCTTAAGCCGCGCAAGAGAAATTACCCCACTCACGACCTAGAGTTAGCGGCGATCGTCTTCGCATTGAGGATATGGAGACATTATTTATTGGGGGAGAAGTTCTGCTTGTTCATAGACCATAAGTCACTGCACTACCTGTTCACTCAGCGAGAGATGAATATGCATCAGCGCAACTGGTTAGGGTTTGTGAAAGACTATCAGTTTGACATACAGTACCATCCGGGGAAGGCTAATGTGGTTACTGATGCGTTGAGCCGTAGACCGGTAGATGACGTAGCGGACATCTAGAAAGAAAAGTGGAAAGAGTTGGGTCATCAGGATGCGATAGCCCATTCCTTCATATCTGTCTTGACAATGACACCTGAGATTGTTACGAGGGTAATACAGGCACAGACAGCAGACTCATTTTGCCATGAGAAGATTGTATGGCTCTTAACTGAGGGTTCTGAGTCCTATTAAGTTGGTTCCGATGGAGGTTTGAGGTTTAATGGGAGATTAGTGGTCCCAGAAGGAGCAGACTTACATCATCCATTGATGACACAGTCACACGGGTCCAGATTTACGGTGTATCCAAGGGGAGATAAGATGTACCAGGATATGAGGCGACAATATTGCTGGAGTGGGATGAAGAAGGACATTGTTGAATTTGTGTCCAAGTGCTCTACTTGTCAGATGGTAAAGGTAGACCACCAAAAATCATCGGGGTTGCTTCAGCCATTGGAGATACCAACGTGGAAGTGGGAGAGTATTTCCATAGATTTCATTACTGGGCTACCTACATCACAACGGGGTCACGACTCCATCTGGGTGATTGTGAACCATTTGACCAAGGTGGCTCATTTTCTTCCAGTACGGACAAACTATACCAAGGGCCAGTATGCTCAGTTGTTCATTACTTAGATTATTAGACTACATGGGGTGCCCCTGGATATTGTGTCAGATAGAGACAAGATTTTCGTATCGCGTTTCTGGGAGAGCTTTCAGGAGGCCATGGGTACAGAGTTGAGGTTGAGTTCATCTTATCACCCACAGACAGATGGACAAACAGAGAGTAGAAATTAGATGTTGGAATATATGCTACGCATGTGTATCCTTGATTTTGGAGGAGGATGGAAGCCACACCTTCCACTGGTGGTGTTTGCTTATAATAACTCCTATTAGTTCACGATTGACATGGCTCCATTTTAGGCATTATATGTCAGGCCTTGTCATTCTACAACTTGTTGGCTAGAGGTGGGGGACAACAAGTTGCTAGGACCATAAGTGATTCGGGAAACCTCCGCTTGGATTGAGCTTATCAGGAGTCGCATTCGGGTAACCCAAGACAGGCAGAAAAGCTACGCTGATGCAAAATGGTTTTTCTAAGAATATAATGTGGGGGACCAAGTATTACTACGTGTATCTCCTATGAAAGGAGTGATGAGGTTTGGGAAGAAAGGGAAACTGTCCCTAAGGTACGTGGGACCATTTCCCATTATCGAAAGGGGTTGTCTTCTAGGGTTAGCATAACCAAAAACCAAGAACGACCATTGGAGCGGAAGAGGAGAATCTTTCCAAGGAGTTCTAGGCCAATAACTCCACCGTTTGCACCGTTGTCATCGCCAAATTGTAGATCGTGCGACGAGGAACACAATCACACCAATTTCCTCCACAAATCAGAAACAAAGATTTACAGGCAAGTATCTATCTTTCTTTATTTTAGTTAATGATTCAATTATATTAGCCTAGAGTTGATTACAACTAGTTATCATGAAAGAAAGCATATATTGGAGACTAGAATTTGCATGTTGTAGAGGTAGAAATCATATTCTGGAAATCAAATTCACATGTAGAGGATAAACCACGAATTTTCTTTGAGTTCGGAGTAGAAATCTGGAAAAATAATTGGAAGAATTAAGATAATGAAGAAAATTAGGGTTCTTGAGGTTTATATAGTTTTTGCCCTTTTAATTTGATATACTCGATGAAAACTCACATGTTTTACGTTGAAAACTATTTATTTGGGTATATAACATTTGTAGTATCATTTGTTGGGAGTTTGGGAGTGGAATATAATGATTTGGAGGAGTTTGGAATAGGATTCCCGTAACTGGTTTTTCTACAGTTTCGTTATAACTGCTTGATCGATCGATCAACAAAAGAGCATCGATCGATCGATGATCGATCGATCGACCCACTTGCATCGATCGATCGACCCCTCCTGGAAAATTCATATTCCTCCTTTAAATAGTTATTTCGATTAAAATGAGTAGTAACCTTTGGACCTTGTTAATATAACATTTTGGGACATAAAGAGGATCAGTAGGACTTAGTGAAAAGGTGGATTTAAAGTATGGAGAATTTAAAGTTAACGGGGAGTAATTTATTCACAGGAAAATATGGAAACGTATAATTAAAGGAGTAAGACCCGTAAGAAAGCTACGTTAGAAAATAAGAGAGTACCTACTGAATTTATACATTGGGGAATAGAATATTACGAGTGAAATGAGGAATGTATGGAATAACCTATAACTAAGAATAAAAGAGACGAGCCGTTATACGGGATAATCTATTAACATGTACTAAGAACGAATATCATAGTATGGGTTGTGGGCGTACCTAATTTAGAAATGGGAATGGTAGTATACATATGTATGACTGTGTTTGTTAATATACTATATATGTGTAAAAATCATGCCCGTGCTACTTGTTATATTTGAGGTTATCACGTCGGGACAGCCTTATCTCGATGGGACCTTTATGGGGGGTTATTGACTTATACCCTAGAACATAGGAATCCCTGGTACAGGCTATCTGATCGATAGTCAGGCGATCCTAAGAGACGTGAGGGTATGTGCTGACCTCTTAGTGACTTGGAACTATGCTTCGCCTCAATTTGTATGTGTTTTGTGTTAATACAATTTGACAGTGATTCCAAACTAGTATTTCCCTTAGAACTAGTGATGGGGACTTGATAGCAGAGTATGCCAGCACCATAAATTTTGTGGGGTGCCGTTAGTATATATATATTATATGAGTAATTACTATATATATAGACTTGAAATTGGGAACTTTCTACTGTGACTAAAGGTAGTTAAGTAATGAATAAATATTCCGAATTTATAAGTGTTTGCAATGTTTGAGGCAATAATGAATGACTTTATAATAAAATAAGATTTATATGAGAACTTTGCCAAAAATTAATTATCTTAGCCCTAGTAATTATAGGCATGAAACCTTATGAGAAATTTAAGATAAGCTAAACTTGGGGGGATTAATAGTGCAGTAGGTGTGCACATTATAAGAGAGGTGAGAAATTTCTCAAGAGAGTGCCGCATACTAATATGATTGTTGCATTAGCCGGTAAGCATTTTAAATACTTGCTAAACTAATTTTTAAACTGTTTTACAATCGGGCTTTTACCCGTTTCCTATTATCTCTTCTCTCTTGTACATATATATATATATATATATATATATATATATATATATATATACACTAGAGGTGCTCAGCCACAGGGGCGTCATGCTTAGGATTTTTTGGAAGGAACGTGCTGCAGCTTAGGTGGGAGTTGCAGGCCTTTTCTTAGACGACCTCATTATTGACTCCACTCTTAGTTATGTTTTATCCAGTTGGGCATGTGTCGCCCTTTTTCCTTATTCAGTGGGTTTTGTCAGAGATTGTGATTCGTTTACTTTTAGTATTTTTACTTTGGCATTTGTTACTGTCAGTATGTTTTTCCTTCATGGTTTTAAAGTTGGAATTAGTTAATTGAATGCTTAAATTTCTTGGATGGTCTTTTCCAGTTTAGTTATTTGTGTGACTCTTAAACTGTGAATTATGAAAGATTTTTATTATTGGACTTAAATTAAAAATAGAAATAATGTTTTAAATGGTTTTCACACTTAGCTTAATTATTTAGGGTGTTTAAATTGAAAAGTTTAATTTGCGACAGTGATGCTAAGAATGAACCAACCGTTCACCTTGGTTATAATTTAATAAAGGAATGATCACCGGTATTTAATTAGGCGGGGTTTCACAAAACTACCGTCATTAGGTATACTTTTATAAACAATATCATAGCGACATAATTGCTATAGATAAATATTCACACAATAAATATAATAAAATTACACTCATGTTATATATAGATATATGCACTATACCATATAAATATACATATATATCTCTCGCTATATACGTATAATCATATCCCCAGACCATGGACCTCGCGAATACATCCTTCATGTACTATCAGGATCTAGGCATCAGGCATCACATTGAGCCACCGGATCAGAATTCTCACCGTCGAACCCTAACGTAAACACATACAATGGAGGCGGTCATAAACATACATCTGGGGGTTACGGCCATACTATATCACACCTGACCGGTCTCTAAACCAACACCTATCCTCACACATGGATAGTGGTCATACGACAATACTATGACACCTGCTGGTCAATGCCTTGGTGGACTGCCCACTATGCGTAACCTCCTACGATTGCACTACTGAGTAGGTATGTTCAACATATGTAAGTAGAATACACTCATACATATATATACATGTCACTCTAATATACGCATGTGTGTGTGTATGTGTGTGTGTGTGTGTGTGTGTGTGTGTGTATAAAGTATCAACCTCGTACGCATATCCCACAGCACATTGGTCTCCCAATCCCAAAGTTTGAACCAACTTCTCGATTAAATATCTAAATGATCACTCACTTGAATTACGGGTTCTCTTCACCCAAACCCATCTATTCATTGGCTTATCGCACATACCAAACCCTGGAAAGTAATACCCACTAATCCAATAATATCCTGGAAGCCCCTACGATCATTCTCCAAGCTCTAAAGGGTAAAAAACACACGAACAAAAACTAAGCAGGCTAGCAAACCGAACCGTGTTGGGATGCCTGTCATCTTCTTCCTCAGATTTTCTCTTCATATCCCTCCACCGGAGGTCCCAAACCACCCTAAGCATAAAATTAACCTCATACAATATTATACTAATATTCTTGAAGTATTCTAACACGTAATTAAATCGAAACACCTCATAAAAACCCTAGGATTCTAAATCAAACTTCCAATTTATTAAACCCATAATTTTCTCAATTTGAGTTTTCATCAGTTCAAACATCCTATCTTTGTTCTAGATGTTCATCATAGTAAACCTAGATTAAATTTTGAAATTCCTATTTTATAACCATTAACTAATAATCAATTAAAATAAGAGATTAATTTCAACCTACATCTCTTAATTAATTAAATTAAATTTTCAACCTTTCATCTTTAAATCCCATATTTTTATACTAGTTAAGTATGGAAATAATTAGCTACATGAATGTGCAATTTGAAGCAAGTTACTGCTTTCCTTAGATGATTTATTCTGAAGTTCTCTACGTTGGTGATGGGCCGAATTCGGAGATGATTCCCTCTCTTCTCTTCTCCAAGTCGTTCTCTCCTTTTCTTACTCTTTTTTCTCTTCTCTTAAGCTTTCTCTCTAACTCAATTATGCAGAATGTTAAAGGTGCGCTTCCATCCACATCCCCTACCTTTAAATACCTCCTTAATTCACCCTAATCCCATTTTTCCATTTAATCCTAAGTGTAAAAAGGCCATCCTACCCTTATACGGGTCTTTCAATGTCTAAAAAGTTCCTGGAACACAACCATAACAACCGAGTATCTATTATGAACTATTTTGACCCTTCTCGTACCATTAGTGCACTTGAAAAGGTTATTCGGGTCACCCAACTATAAATATTCTGACATCTCATTAACAAGTCCGACACGTGTGCATCGTATGCGTTGCGCATAAATTATACCGATCCCTGATGTGACACTCTATCGACATATAATAATAAACTGTCGTTTTTCACTTTTATGAATCACATTATATTTACTTATCATACACAAGCAAATAATTAAAAAAATATTAATCCTTAACTCACTAATTAATATTTATCGAAACCCAATTTAACTTCCCCTATTAAATTAATAATTATAATCACACGAAAATTGAATAATTATAAAAGTACGGGGTATTACATTTCCATTAGAGGCTTTACTATTTGTTGATTCTGCCGTGATTATGATGAGAAAAATATGGAATAGATACGATATGTTTGATTTGTAGATGTATCTACAAAATTTTTTAAAAAATAATGAGCGCAACCTGATGCTCTGATATCATAAAAAGGTTTTGGAAGATAATATTGAGAATGTGCATATGTCATTGATGTGGTTGTTTATATATACAACTTGATACAAACTAAATTCCTTGATTGTAGGAGTAAAATAAAACTACAATTAATAGTTATACATATCAATAACGGAGTCCTATTTCACTAAGCTTACAAGGGGATATAAGTGGGAGATAATGTGAACCAAAAGCAGGTGGTGAGAGAACCATTACATATAAGGGTGGTTGTCATATTTATGACTAGATTGTTGGGCAAGAAATGCACACATTGTTATGGCTAAAGCACCCTGCTGGCATCTAACGATTTCTATATGCGCGTTGATGTAATTAGAATTTAGAGGTAGAAAAAACATATAGTCGAACAAACACTGCTTAAAAAGAAAGGGCATTAAATTGTGGCTTTCAAAAACTCCATTAAATAGCCTAAAATTCAATATTTTAATGAGATAATGTCAAACACATATATGACTATAAGTTATTGAGAAAATAATAGGAATAGAAGGTAGCAAATAGATACATTCAGTATCTCATAAATTTTTTTAACTAGGGAAGCAAAAAATATAACATGATAACATGACTCATAAATGCCATAAAATTCAACCCGAATTGAGGTAATATGTCTCATGTGTACCTTAACTTTTTACTTGATGTCATGTCGTGTCATGTCGGTGTCCTCGTGTTTTGTCCTGTCATTTAGATATAATTTTACTTAAATTAGGAAAAATTAGAGAGTGACAGGTGTCGTTAGATTAATTGACAAAGTATATAACCTAATATAAATAAAAAGATATTGAAAATACAATTTGATTTTGTTAAAATTAATTTACATAATAATAATAATAATAATAATAATAATAATAATAATAATAATAATAATAATAATAATGATGATGATGATGATGATGATGATGATGATGATGATGATGATGATGATGATGATGAGGAGGAGGAGGAGGAGGAGGAGGAGGAGGAAGAGGAAGAGGAAGAGGAAGAGGAGGATGATGAGGAGGAAATGAACAATTTGGAAAAATACTCTGCTTACTTTAATAATAATAATAATAATAATAATAATAATAATAATAATAAGGAGAAAATAAACAATTTGGAAGAATACTCTATTTACTTTTAACCGAAGAAATATGAAAGGACACATTTTTTTTCGTGTTTTCTATGGGTTATATATTGAAATAGCTAATATGCATCATGTCAAATTCCAAGAAGGAGATAACATGAAAATTTGAAGAAAATCAACAATTCACCCAACACCTAGCAAAAATCTTTAAAAACTTGCATCCATTTTTCGCTTGTTGAGATCTCCAAAATGTGATTGGAACTTGTTGGGTCTTTTTATTCTTTTCACCTGCAATAAAAAAACATTGAAAATTTGAAATTTTCCCAACCAAAAGACACAAAATAGAGAAAAGGTGGATGGAACCAAATTTTAATAAGACGTAAAACCTGTATGCTATATGTACTTATTCATTGGTCACTTTTGGAAACTTAAGTATTGAATGTTTGAAATAATCTCCAGCAAAAGCCATAATATAAAGAAAGCAAACAAACAAAAATAACTGAAATCTTGATTAACAAGAAACTTGATATTTATCAATGAAATTAAAATCTTTAATTGACGAACGGGTTCGAACATGAGCTATCATAACCAAATAAAAAAATTTAGTTATTTCTAAAAGGTAAATACTTAATATCAATTTGAATGGTATAGATAGTGATGACAAAATCAATTTAATTACTTAAAAACCCAACTATACACCAAATGATTTTGGTGTATATTTTCAATTTATGATGTTTTGATTATATTGAGTCAAGATTAATTGAAATAAGTGGTGAAAATTGTTCGGGTAAGATTGTGTCTTATTTGTGGCATTTTACTAAACAACGTATAAACAACACATATACTAAAGGGTCAACACATTTACAATATAATACAGTGAGCAAGAGAAATGAACCGAGAAGTGAAATTATACTACGATTATACTAAGAAACTAAAACATTATGTTTTTATGCCGAAATCACCTGAGTATGGGATATGTAAAGTGGGTTCACATTCAAACCATTCATTAGAATGCATATGCTTCGCTTGGGAGATCGTCCAACACATCCAAAGGTTCATGAGGGTATGAGAGGCTTATGGTGAGAAAACCCTTTAAATACTTGTTATCGTTTCTCATTGGACACAAATGAAACTTTCTAATGGCATATGACTTGTGTGTCTTCTATGCTTAGACATTAAGAAGGTAAAGAAACGTTGAGACAAACAAGTTAAAAGACTTTGCTAGTTAAATATGTGGAATGGGAAGGGTATAATATATAGGGGCCATTAAATAAAAAAGAAGTTATGAAGGTTTCGAAAGTATGGAGAAGAGAGGGTGCCTTGCAAATGAAAGGGCATTGTGTGTACGAGTTATGAAGTGATATAAGTCATGGTGGGTAAATGAGAAAATGAAAGGGCGTTGTTTGAAGTGGGTTGGTCTTAGTTGCATCTCAAATTTCAAGACACTTGGCAAAACTACAATAGGAGACACCACTTTTAAATAGATATATTATAATAGATTATATGAGTGTATGAATTATCACAATAAGAAATCTATAAAGCAATATCGAGATGAAAAAATAAATTATCATACACAAAACACCAAAGATATATCGTTCGGTAACTTGCCTACGTCCACAGAGAGGTTATTGTATTCTATTAGTGTCTCTCAAATAATTGAAGTTACACCCCTTTACCCCGGGTTAGGATTTAAATTTTATAGTTATGTGAATAAGTGATTGAATTGAATAAGTAACTCAAACAGCTTGTAGATACCTCGTAGGTATCCCTGAATATCTCCTTTGAGATTATTGGTAACCGATTTAAGTTTATCTCCATGCATTTAAGCACATGTAAAATACTCGGATCTAAAATAGACATTTTAGTTAGGTCGGTAAGTCCAATTCGCACCTTGGTCTAGTCGATTGTATTATTGGGTTTGCATAAATAAGTCCCCACAATTGTCCCTAAAATCTTTGGGCTAAAATGTTAGAGTTTTTAAATGAGTTCAAGGCCCAAGGCCCTGAACTGCTTTAAAACCGATATGACACTTTTGTAATATTAGTAAACTTAATGAAGGGACATTCGTTCGAGAAGAATCATTATAGTAAACTTGTGAATTTTTTAAAAAGTGAGGGTGTGTTGGTCCGAGCAAAAATATGAAGTTCCAGAATCTTTGTTGGAAGCTGCGCTTCATCATTAGTGTGAAGTTCAAACCCAGTTAATCACTTCTCAACCTTCATTTATCCTGAACATTTCTTATCCATAAACTTGTATTGTATCCTCTCTCTAGCCCTTCATATTTTCAGATCTTTCTTTGATCATTTTTACTTGCAAGTTTCTCTGATTTGCCCCTTTTATTCTCCATTTTAATTAGCCTTCTTTGCTGCTGGAAATATTTTTCTTCATGGATCTTCTTATTGGCAAAATTGTTAAGGAGTTTAGAAAATCTTATAATACTCTTAAATGGGTGGAAATCGATTACCCCCTATGCCCAGAGATGTCTGGGACATCAAAGATCAACACTGGATCCACACATTGCTCGTAGTTCAGGGGGCTTTAACTTTTCCCCCAAACCCTCTATTTCGTAAATTCTTTAGGTAATTTGAGGTTGTCCCTTCCCAATGTGCTCCAAACACTTAGACAATAGTGAATGGGTACATAGAATCAATGAATTATATGGGACCAACTTGGGTCTGCTTAAAATTTGTTACTTCTATGTCTAGTCGAGCACCAATGATGGTGTTCTATAGTTGAAGGCCAGGAAGGCTGAGAGGGTTTTGGTCGTGAACCTTATTGACTCCTACAAAGTGTATTGGGAGAAGGATTTCATTGCCAAGAATTGGCAACATCCTCCCTTACCTGAGGGCATGAGGTACCGAGGTCCCTGGTGCCCTGACTAGTGGGAGGATCACATAGGTCACTGTTTCTTATTCTTTTGTCTGATTACTGAATTATTTACCTATTATTTCATTTTTCAATCTTTTGATTTGTGTTTCTTCCTCTATTTTGAAGCTCGTGACAAGAACCAAGAGCCTACTCTTCGATAGCTAAAAGTTGTTGATCTTCTCAAGGTTTGGAAGGTTAGGGATAGATTGCTCAACAGAGAGCACCCTCGTGCATCAACTTATTTACTGGAATACACAAACACCACTGCTAGTTTTATCACTCGATCGAGTGACAAAATCCTTGATTTAGAGGTTCTAGAAGACGAGTCCTTTGGTCCATCTAGGTTAATTAAGATAGAATAATAATAAAAAGAAGAAGAAGAAGAGAAGAAGAAGAAGAAGAAGAAGAAGAAGAAGAAGAAGAAGAAGAAGAAGAAGAAGAAGAAGAAGAAGAAGAAGAAGGAGAAGAAGAAATGCCCCCTTAAAGAGGAGACTACCGATCACTAATGATGAAGATCAAACCATGATATTCGATAGGGTAAAGCTATTGAATAAGGCTAAGGGGGAGCTAGATGAGGTCAAGACGGCTGTCGACTTAGTGGAGAAATCTGCTGGGAAGGGGAAAGAACCAAAAACCTCTGAGTAGGTGAAGGAATAAAGTCATGTAGTTCTAGGACCTTTTTCTTTACCCTATTCTTGTATTGTAATTCCTTTTTCCTTTTCTCTGATTGTAAAGGCTCTTACCTCCTTTTTGGAATATTTAATGGAAAATACTTCCCTTTTTGCTGATGTACTCCTCTTTATGTTATGTTGATGTCCTATGTACTTGTAATTTGTTCTTCTATTTGTATATTATTATTATGGAAGACTATATCTCTCCTTCCTCGAATCTTGGGAAGGTACTTAGCCCAGGTGTGAGTGGGAAGACTCATCAGGCCTTTTTGAAGATATGCAAATAGCTAAATACAAGGACTATAGCGTATAAGGACCAGTCCGAGATGGTGGCCAAGTTAAAGGATGACCTCCAAGAATGAAGGATATTAGCTCCTCCGTGTAGGAGGAGATAAATAATCTGAGGGCCCATCTTGTAGCAAGCAAGGATGTGAGACAACTGGGTGAAATGATTCAAGCTAAAAATAATTCCTTGAAGAAGGAGGTTATTAAGATGAAGGAAGACATTCAGCTAAAGTATACCATTATAGCAAACCTTTAGAGGGATGTCAAGAGGTTGAGGCATTTATTTAGGATGGTTCCTCATAAAGAATGGGCAGTAGGTTATATTCACGGCTAGACTAATGCACCTATGAGGCTGAAGGAAGCCAAAGATGTGACATACAAGCATAGGTGGCTGAACGCCCTTAAAGAGCTCAATACCCCTAAGGATTTAAAGTTATGGTACAAGTATCAAGTAAACTGCCAAGCTTACCCCCAACCCCCCTTTTTCGAAGGATGAGAAGTGGATTCTCATTGATGCCATTCCTGCCCAACTGATGAATCACTACCTTAAAGACAGCGAGGAGGTGTTTACCCCCAATCTAGATGATGGTCAGAGATCACGCATAGCTGAATATCTAGATAGTCATTCGTAATTGGTATTAGTCTTTGTATAGTTTTTGGAATGTTTTGTATCTTTGTACTTTCCAGTCTTGAAATGAATAAAGTTTGTTTATTAACTGTAACATACTTTGGGCATTTGCCAACTAAATATAGTTAATAATTAATTTTGCATTTTTTTTGCCGATCAGGAAGAATTGATACCGACCAATCATTTAGGACTTTCGCTGACCAAATAATAATGTTAACCATTTTAGGCCTTTCACCGACTAAATGAGTTAGTAACAAGTGTTAATTATTTTGGGCCTTTCACTAACTAAAGGAGTTAGTAACAAGTGATAATCATTTTGGGACTTTGTCGATTAAATGAATCAATAACTAATGCTAAACATTCTTCCAGTCCAATATGCCTTAGCAATATAGTTCTATATGCCTTACCCTTTAGGTTGTGTCATCACATTCCCTTAGGCCTAGGAGAAATGAAAGCAAGAATGCACATGGTTAATGGGCCATCCACTGATCAGGTTTTCAATGACCAACGTAGTTGGCGACCAACTTTAGGTGGATTTTTGCCTAAGGATCCCCCATATGGATTTTTATTATTGTCGAGGCAACTCATGAGGTCTTTTGTGTTTGATATGACAAAGACATGAGGATTCTAGTAATTTAAATAAACTTAATAGCTTATTATAATTAGCATAAACCCTAATCGGTATGAGGACATTCCTTGATTGAAATAATTTGAATAGCCTATTATCATCCAAAGGAGTTATGTTCAGCACGAGGAAGTTTCTTCATTGAAGCATGCTGAGAAGGTTATTGTAACTAAGTGTGTTTATGTTTAGTGTCCAAATAATGGAGTTGTTGCTTGGAAATGGTGCATAATATCGAGATACATAATATAAAATTGAGATAGTCAATATGCTAAAGAAAAATGTGAGTGCCAATGGGACTTTAATTATTAATTAATAACTTAAGAGCAACGTAAGTTTGAAATGAAAATTTGCATAGACTAGATGTGCTGAAAAAGACTAAAAAGACTAAAAATATAACTTCTTGAGGTTGGTCGCATTCCATGCTCCTGATATCTCTCGTCCCTCCAGCTTTTCCAAGTGATAAGATCTTTGAAGGTTGTCCCTAGTTATCTTGAAAGGTGTTTCCCAGTTTGGTCCTAGTTTACCATCTGACAGTCTTACTGCACTGTCGAGGACCTTCTTAGGACATAATCCCCTACCTGGAATTTTCTCAGATTGACTCTCTTATTGTACTGCCTCTCCACTTGCTGTCTATATGAAGCCATCTTTGTGTGGTTTTCTATTTTCATTCATCCACTAAGTCAAGTTTAGTAACAAGGCATCACCATTTAGCCCTTGGTCTGCCAAGTTGGTTCTTATAGTAGGGAAACCTACTTTAAGTGGAATAATGGCTTCTATTCCATATATGAGTGCAAAGGGTGTTTCCCCAGTAGGTCTTATAGGCATGGTATGCTAGAACCAAAGTACATAAGGGAGCTTGGACACCCAGGAACCTTTTGCTCTTGCTAGCCTCTTCTTCAGACGTCGAGCATGATTTTGTTGGAAGCTTCTATCTGACCGTTGCTTTGGGGGTACGCTATCGAGATGAAGTGATGCATAATTTCGTGCTCATCACATAAGTTTTTGAAGAAACTACTTTCAAATGGGTTATAGTGTATTGTTTGATTACGGTAGCTCATTTCCTCCCAGTTAGGACAGATTATACTAGAGCTCAGTACGCTCAGATTTTTATTAGTGAGATAATGAGATTGCATGGGGTGCTATTAAACATTACGTCCGACAAGGACAAGATTTTCGTATCTCTATTTTGGGAGTGTTTCCAGGAGGCTATTGGTACCTAGTTACCCACAGATGGATGGACAGGTGGAAAGAAATAATTAGATGTTGGAAACTATGCTACGGATGTGTATCCTCAATTTTGGGGGAGGCTGGAAGAAGTATCTTCCACTGGTGGAGTTTGCCTATAATAATATCTACCATTTTATGATTGACATGGCCCCATTCGAGGCGTTGTATGGTAAACCGTGTCATTTTCCATCTTGTTGGTTGGAGGTGGGAGACAACAAGCTAATCGAGCCAGAGTTGATTCAGGATACTTCGAAAATGATAGAGATGATTTAGAGTCGTATATGAATAGCTCATGATAGAGAGAAAATTTATGCCGATACCAAATGGTCCTTTCTGGAGTTTGATGTGGTGGATCACTACTATGTGTATCCCCTATGAAGGGGATAATGAGATTTGGGAAAAGGGTAAATTAGTGCTAAGGTACGTTGGGCCATTTCCTATCATCAAGCGGATTGGGACAGTGGCGTATAGACTCAGATTGCCAGAGCACTTACATCGTATTGATGATGTGTTCCATATTTCTTCATTACAACGATACCTATGGGATGAGTCAGCTTACACCCGCATTGCACTGGAGGAGATAGACTTACAACTTGATATTTTATGCGAGGAGAGGCCAGTCACTATCTTAGACCATAGTGAGAGGAGATTGAGGTCGAAGGTAGTGCCTCGTGTACGTGTTTAGTAGGGGCGTCGTAATGCTGATGAGTCTACTTGGGATCGTGAGGATGAGATGCGCGAGAGATACCCAGAGTTATTCATACCAGGTATTTTCTTTTTTCAAATTTCGAGACGAAATTTCATTATAAGTGGGAAGTATTTAACAACCCGTAATTTTAATGATTTATAATTGGATTAATTATGAATTAATTTGGGTTTAATTAAATTAAATTGGAATACTTAATCCGGTATACTAAATATTAATTAGTGAGATAATGGTTAATATTTATTTATATGGAATATTACTTAGTAAATGAGTAATAATATGTAACACCCCGCCTAATTAAACACCGGGTGGCTAGTCCCATACCAAATTAAAACAGAATATACAGTTGACTCATTCTTAGCATCACTGTCGAAAACATTTACAACTCACCCAATACCCAATTAAGTTGGTGTTAAAAACTTTCCAAATTTTAATTTCAACAAAACCATTTTTAGTTTAAGAATAACACAACACATTTTATTCTACATCACAGATAATTGAACAGACAACACAAACGAATTTAAATGCAATTGGAATAAACATTCCCAAATAATATTAATCCATTACAGTAATCCCAACAATAACAAATGTATTAAAATGACACGAACACAATAGTATATGACTCCGATAGAAAGTGATAACTGAAATCCTTTGGGCGACGTGACCTAACTAAAGAATACTGTGAATCAAGAGAAGATAGGCGTTTAAACGAAAATCCATAGCTCCATAGTTGTCAGAATCTGTTAAGGTTGGCGTCCCTGCTGCTGGACACCTGATATAGAAGGTATAATAGAAAAGAAAATATGCAAGGAAACGGGTCAGAGTCCGATTGTAAAAATGATTTTTAAAACATCAAGTATTTAACAAGTGAAATAAAGCATTTACTATGTACATGTTAGTATCCAACTCTCACTTGCTATTCTCACCTCTCAACTAGAGTGCACACTTAACGTTTACTATTAACCTCATAGTTAATGGTTCCTCTTCACAAATTTCCATAATATGATTCCATTCCCATATCGTAACCCCGTATGTCCCATACCATACGTTATATAATCATTCTTATACATTTCTCATTTATATGAATCGTTTTTCATTAACATGAATCATTTCTTATTAATATGAATTAAGCTCTTCAATAAATATTCATTAACTTACTTCAATTCTATTCTCAATTCACCGTTATCTACAATTATTATGCAGTAGATGATTTAACCACAATATAACCAATCATTCATTTAATTCATTATATATATATATTCATATATAATATGGCACCCCGAGTCACTGCTGCGATGCAATGCATTACTCTGCTATCATGTCCCAATATCGTTGGTCGCTGAATAGGGGACAAAAGGTTCGATAAGGATTCCTCGAACCACAACATAAACAAATAAATTAGAGGCGAACATAGTTCTCGTATCCATGGGTCACGCACATACCTACGTTCCCACAGTCAACAGACTTATCAACTCCTCGATAAGTCTTTCATAGACCTATGTTCTTGAGCGACAAATCAAAGATCCCATGGATTCATCAGGATATGACTGCCCTCACGTGCAAACCTCCCGTCGATAGCAAGTAAGCTAGGTATGTCATACACATAATCATCAATTAAATAGATAGGCATTATCATACCCATAATAAACTATCAACAAGGTTCTCACATTACCATTAGATTATTCCCATACGTAGCATTATATCTCTTTAAATCCCACGTATTAAAATATTATAACTTTACTTCTTAATTTAATTATCCCCGAGACTCACACATTACTCAAGGTTCAAATAGGTTTTTCCCCAACATATATTCAGTAAGAAGTCACTAATACCCTACTAGTCCATATCGTTATATCTCCCGAATTACTGCGAATTAAACTCTCCCTTTAATTAGGGTTAAAATCGATAGTTTCAAATCTCTTATAAACACATCTTATTTCACTTAGGATTAAACCCTCTTCTAAACTTAAGGATACCCAGGTGTTATATTCAATTACCCCTACTGGTCCTATCTTTAATCCTTATGCATACCACTTAGAATCCAACAAATGAATCTAGAAATCGAAATTCCTTTAAATTAATTATCATTATTTTCATCAATTAAATCCCAATCAAATTAATTCAAATCTTATCTAGGGTTTACTGATCTTATCTAAGTCCCATAATATCCAATTAATAATAACAAAAGATCTATAAAAGGTTCGGGATAAGGATAAACATTTAAAAAGAAACAACTTTAACAATCGTGGGGAGGTCGATCGATCGAAGGCAGGAGGTTGATTGATCGATCACTCAGGTAACAACCCAGTTTTTCTGCATTTCTGCAACTACGGGTTTAACCATATTTGATAATTCAAACCTTGATATTAACCTCCCAAATAACTTATAATCCTTAATACATGTTATATCAACATATATGAATGATTTCTAATACTTTAAACATCCTAAAATCATCAAGATATTTAATTAAAAGCATGTTTATATCCACTTTTTCCAGAAAATTATCAACATATCATCTTCAAGAACACATAAATTGCTTTCAGAATTTCTTCAACAGATTCATGATTATTTCGTGGATTACTAACTACCTACAACATGAGTTTGATTAGAGCTGACAATTTTTGACCCGATAACCCGTTTACGGTAATGACCCGAACATGACCCGATTAGCTTGTATAGATTTAGGAGTAACCAAAACTTATATTAATATAAAAATCAAAGCGACTCGAAAATGACACGATTAACCCAAATTACCACCCCTAAGTTTGATTCCTATATATTTTTAGTTTCCAAAAATCCATTTAACAACTCCATTATTTCTTCCAAATATGAAAAATCATCTTTCTTAATAACTATTCTAACATGGACAATATACAAACTTAGATTTCCATTATCAAACACTTTCCTCTACTGAAGATCCGATCCTTTGGTGTAGTATATCTCAGGTTGTTCTCCCTTCTCCATCAACCTCCGGTGGTAGTTTGTGGTGGTGACCCTTGGTTCTTAGTTCTTCTCCTTCCCAAGTAAACTCTTCTCTTGCCAAGCAACCTTTCACTCTCTCTAGGAAGATGACTTCTCTATTTTGTGTAGATGAGATGAATAACCCATGTACACTTAATCTTCTAATACTTATAATAGGACAAAATCCGAAATCACTATTCATCCCTTCTATAAAAATGACTAAAATGCCCTTTTGGGTTGTCTATTCATTTCCAAATGACCCGAGACCCAAATTCAACATCCAAATAGACTTTTTTGACTATTTCAAACCTTTCAGACGCAATGACACAGTCAAAATGACTATAAGGTCGATAGAAAATAAATTTCCTTTTTATTTTAATAAATTAGTCCCGACACGTCCCATACCGCATCCGACTAAAATCCAAATTACTGAATTTATATCACACAGCCATATCAATAGCTTCACATTCATATATTACCTAAATATCTTTAAGTAATATTAAGAATCATACATTTTAATAACCTCAATTCGGATAAAACCCAAATGAATTAATTAATAATAAAAATCCAATTAATCCATTAATTTAAAATATAACCCATTTTAAAAGTCATTAAAATCACGGGGTATTACATACTTCCCCCCTTATAACAGAATTTCATCCCGATATTCAGGAATATAATACCTACCGGTAAGGTCAACTCCGAGTATAAATCTGACATAGCAAGAAATCTAAGACGTACCACCCATACAGTACATTATCAAAAATACTTATTGATGTTATACGCCTAGCCTCACCATATAGTTTCAACTGGATCGAATATAACCCAATCTTCCTATACCATCGACGTAACCAAGTTCAGAAAAAAATGATCCTTATACTTTCACAATTCGAAAACTACTACAATCCAACCATCCAGGGCACCCATACACCCTATCATACCACTTTCATTATAAGATTTATCGCAAAGGTTATAAACTCATATCCCAAAGACCTAACTTATTTCGACTCCCAATGGTAATCAGTTTCATGCGTGGGGTGTCTCGCAAGCAAAATCCAAACAAGGAACCCCCCCGATACACTACTGCCTAAAGTAGTCGGTCAGCGAAACTCCTCAGGTCCTTAGTCAATAGTATGTAAAAGTCAGGTTTATCGATTTAAAAAAAATCTGGTTTTATCAATTTCAAATAGAGTCTACTCATCTACTCTCTTATAAAAGACAAGATGCTAGCTAGTAGTACATATGCTTTCGTATACCACAAGTCAATGCATGTCGATAGTCACATCATGCTCGGTCATGCCCAAAGTAAGTGATCCCATGAATAAAATCAAGTCCACGTGATAACATGTAAAATATAGGTGTCCCCAACCCCTCGGTGTGTCTATGTAACTAACAATGCTATAGGCTAAGTTTAGCAACCCTTATTGCCCACATAATATTAATTGCTACTAAAAAATTAATATGCCCCTCGTAATTCCTTAGATAGAAATAATACCCTCATTCGCGGGTGGTGGCTGTTGATTTACTGCCTGATGGACGTTATATACACGCCCGTACTGACCCTGTTGTGTGGGTGCTGCTGGAATGGGAGGTAGTACTAGCACCGGAGATGGAGCTGGAAGAGCAGCTGGTGGAAACACTGGTACCTGTGGCTCCTGTCGAGCATTTTGTTGCTGAGGGAATTTGTCTTTATCAGGGCAATCTTGTCATTTATGGCCATACTTTCCACACACGAAACATTTTCCCACAAACTTTCCACCACTTTGCCCCTGTTGACCCTGACTCTGCTGGCCATTACCTCCTTTCCCTTGGCCCTGATGAGCCTGTCTCTGGCCCTGATGGCCCTGTTGTCCTTGCCCATTACCTCTATCCTCAAATCAAGAATCTCCAGATCGCAAACGCTTAGCATAATCCTCTATCTGGGAACCCTGCTCACCCTGACGCTGATGAGCCTGTTTTGGGTTGAATTAATATTCGAATTGAATTCCTTATATATATGACGGATTTTGGATAATTAAATATGAAGAAATTTGGGTTTTATAAAGGTTGTTGATAACTATTAATGAACTAGGGTTTTTAGAGATAGTTCTTGTCCTAATTAAATGATGTTTCTTGATGATTATAAAATGTTAGAAATCATGTATATAGGTTAGAATGATGTTTGGTAAGTTTGGTTAGGAGTATGGGATAATATAATGATGGTTTGGTTGATTGAAAATAGTGAAACCTGTAACTGTTTGGGGAAGAAGAAACATACTTGTAGCAGGCGAATCGATTCGGTTCAGGGCTGAATCGATTCGACTGGCAGATTTTGATAAATTTTCCCCCTTTTTTGTTTAGAACTCACGGGGAATGATTGAAACAACTCTTGAGATAATTTTTAAGTATAAAATGAGTTATTTTAAGAATATTAGTAGGTAATTGTTGGGTTTAAGACTTAGTCAAATGGGGGAAACTTAAAGGCTAAGAGTAATTAGGTGTAAATGAGGAATAAAAACCTAATTTGGGAAATGATATTGTGTCACGAATATTCGATGGGAACGATGACCTAAACCAGTAAGGAATGAGAGAATAGCTATTGAATATACTGAAGGGATGATTGGTAACCTTTCAAGTGATGGGAAACACTCGAGCCTATACGAATTAGAAGTTTAGCGGTATGCCAATAATATGTATGCTATAAGAGAATTATGCAGACTACGTACAGGATATATAAAGGAGTAAGGGATTACCTAAATTGAATGTATATACATAAGTTATGTGAATACCTCATGTGTGACTTATTATGTGTCTAACATACCTATCGTGCTTACTATCGCGGGAAGTTAAAAAAGGGGACAGTCTTATCTTGAAGAGCCATCTTGGGGGATTTAGACTTGTGCCTCAGAACATAGAACTTAGAGATGAGCACCACTTGTGTTAATGAGGGTGGGCCCGGTAATTTGGATGCATAGGTATGTGCGTAGCCCAAAGGCCTAGGACTATGTTCGCCTCCAATATGTGCGATTTGTATTTCTGGTTCGAGAGTGATCCTGGACCATTATTCCTTTAGTTTTTACGTGTTGTACCGGGAGTATGCATGTACCGCAACTCAGTCTAGGGGTGATATATTAGTGTATATATATATATATATATATATATATATATATATATATATATATATATATAATTAGTGTGACATGTTTATATATAATTGTGATTTAATTATACTGTTTGTGCTTAGTAGATGAGAAACATGGTGATAGGTAAATGTATATAAGTGTGCGAGATTTTAATATTATATGAGAAATTTATAAATGTCTAATATACATTGAACATAGATAGTTGTTGTATGGGTAATACATGTGAGCACCAAAAGTGAGTAGATGTTGTAAAATATTAAATTCAAACTAACTAACTTTAATTGTGCTTACAATTCTATTTTGTCTTGCCTAATTACGGTTTTGTAGGTTGAAATGGCCGAGTTGAGGAAATATGAATCTACCAGGTGCGTGGTCACCTAGGGCGTTGATGGTTTCCGTTACGAACAGGAACGTGATTGGTTCTAAGCCTATTTTCAGCCGTCATATATTTCATTGGCCTACCACTATGCTTGGAACCTGGGGGACTTGCCGGAGGTTGCGCGTGTTATTCTTCACGGGCACGGTTGGGAGCCCTTTCTTGCTACAAATGGTGGCATTAATGAGGAGCTAGTTCGTATGTTTTATGCCACTTTTGTAGCTGTGATAGGGAGTTCATCTACCTATGTGGCCATGGCTCGGGGGATTCGGATTCAGCTTACCCGCTCAGATTTAACGCGACATATGGGTGTTCCAGACCCTGAGCGGTCAGTTAGTTTTTCAGATGGGGAGATTTTTGGTCTTACGATGTTGATTAAGGCCCTTGCACCGGGGGAAGTGTGTAAGAGAAAGGCTTTTCGTTCGGCCGTAATGGAGGATTTACCACGATTACTACTCTACATCAACGTGCACTCCTTTATGGTGATGAGCAACCGATCTAAGGTGCGTCAGAAACACGCAGCATTTGTCTACACCCTCATCAACAACTTGGGCGATATTAGTTTTCCCAATATATTTCTAGACAGGATGTACGCAACATCTAAGGAGCAAGCCTGGAGATTTTCCCTATCTTTTCCTGCCCTCATTAAGAGGATTTTCTAATCTCACGGCTACCCCGAGTATGATGTGGACCGCAAGCGTGAGCCAATGAGGATTCTCACTAAATATAATATCTCGAAGATGTTGACCCACGCATGGGGGGAGCCTAGTGCTAAGAGGTAGAGGGCAGAGGTGAATGATGAGCCAGACCAGGATGCGAAGGAGGCTGAGATTTGGAATATGGAACAGGGTGAGGGTTCACAGGTGCCACATTCTGATTCAGACGCACGCTTTGAGGTGTATCAGGCAGTGCAGGACTAGCACTGGGAGGAGACCCATATTAGGTGGGATACTTGGGAATCCTGCCTAGATCAGCAGCAGGTTGGGCTTAGGCAGCAGCAGGCCAATCTGTGGCAGGATATAGCTGAGCAGAGGCAGAAAAGAGCACAACGTCAGCAAGAGTTCCAGATGATGCAGGCTATGATGCGAGGTATATATTTGTAGCGACATGATTCGGATGCGATGCTCCCTCCTCATTTTAGGATCCTTTTGATCCTAGTGCTTCTGGCCACTAGGCTACTGCTGTTGTAGGATCGTTTTTTCCATTTGGGATCGGATACTATTTTGTATTTTCCTTTTTATTTGTATTTTCTTTTTACTAGTTGTTATGTATTAAGTTATTTTGTATTGAAATTCTGAAATGAAAAATAGTGATGTAGTTTGTGGTTGTATATTGGATTTTGATGTGTGTGACTTTCCATATTTATAAAATCAAATGTTCACCATCAATTTATCTAGTATTTGCACTTTAGCCCCTCTATATTGTTGTGATTAATGAAATAAATTCTGTTAACTTGATATATCGGTACGTATTCTTGCGTTGCTTTGTACTAAGTTGTTTTGTATATTCATTTGGACTTGTACTTATGGAGATCGCTCCAAATTTGGGTAATCTCATTCCGTTCCTATCTTTATGTTGTGTTCTTTAATGGACGCAATGGGGACAATGCAACATTTAAGTTAGGGGGTGTAGGATATGTATCCATTTCATGTTAGTCCGTGAATTTGACTACAATTTAGTTACAAAGCATGTTTTTTGTCAAAAATTAAAAATTTCAAAAATATTTTCTTTCTTTTTTCTTCTATGTTGGGCATTTTACCCTTGTTTCCGATGATAAATTTTAATAATTGCCCAATTGATTAGACAATTCAACGATGCATGTTCTTGATTTTGGAAGTTATTAGACTTTAGTCCTCAAATCATTGATATTATGAATAACTTCATGAATTAAACTTTATCCTATGAGCACATGCACTTTTGTTGTTACATTGATTTGGTTTAAGATTTTTATAACTCGGTAATCTTTTATTGCATTGTGTATACTTACACCAAGTGAGTTTAGAGACTTATCTTAATTTGTGAGTGTATACACTACTTTTTCCTCTTTGAAAACGTTACAGTCGTTGGTAATCTCACTATTCTTTCATTTGATCATTCATTATATGAGTTTATACTTGAAATGTGTTACTTGAGCATGATTTTCATATATTGTTTTGACTCGAGAATTGCGTAAAATTTAGGAAATGATCAGAGGCCCTCTTTGTTATATCACCGATATTGACCTTGACCTCACCCTATATGTTTACCCTCGTCAACCCTGTTGAGCCAAAATATTAGCCTTTCATTTCATAACCCCAAATCCCAAAACCAACTCCAAATTGGAGTTATAAACCATACACCTTCCATGCCTTTGTTTGGAATGTTACTTGGGATTGAATGATGTTATCGCGTGGTTGCAATTTAAGCATATGAAAAGAGTGATGAAAGAAAAGAGTTTAGTGAAAAAGTAAAAGAGAAAAGTAGAAAACAAAATAAAATAAAAGAAAAAGTGAGAAAAAGAAGAAAAGAAAAGAAAGAGAAAGTTTGTATATATTGTTAATAGTGTTCAATAATTCTTTTTTCTCTCCATTTCATATCTAATGCTTGTTTTGGAAATCATTATCCAATTTTGATATTGCCCACTATTTCCCATGATTCCAAATTTTTCATTCCGAACACTTTGAACCCGTACATACATATCTTTCATTTCGTACCCTAGCCTTGCCTACATTACAACCCTACAAGTCCTATGTGATCCTAGGGTGATTTAATTTAAAAGTCATAATAGTTTTGATAATCTGTGAAAATTCATTTCGCCTCTTTTATATGTGCTGTATCTTTCATTGAGATTACAGTTTTTAATTGCCTATATAGCGTTCTTCATTTGCAACAAGTGGGCGGCCTAACTTCCCTTTACATTTACTCTTTATGCCCGCATGTCATGTGTGTTACCTCCCTATTTCGAGTGAATTCATTTGATGAATGTAATGCCCGTGAGAATTGATATATGCTTGCTTTCATGTTAATTGTCCGGTTTATATAAGTTTTTGCCAAATCGTGTTTTACATGTGCTCGCTCCCCTCCCACATTTTAAAGTTTCAATTCTATGAGGTGCACTCTATAATGTTAATAACAACGGATTTTCATTTGAATTCGTTCATTGTGTTAATAATGGGTATGAAATCCTTTTCGATATTGTTGAGTTTTTCGCATGCTTGATTGGGTATTTTTGAGGAAACTGTATGCTATTTATGGGTTTCATCACTGAAAACCCTCACGAGATAACACTCATGCACTAGGGTAACCTAGGGGTTTAACGGCTTATTGCATACGCTAAATGCAATCGTTCGCTCGCGAAAGTGGCCTTATCTTTTTATTGCTTTCTTATCCCGTTTTTGTACTTCTAGCCTATTTTTGGTTTTCTAGTAGTTCTTGTTGTATCCTATTTCATTGCTAGGGACTAGCAGTGTGTAAGTTAGGGGGTGTGATAATACACAAATATTACGTATTTCATCCGTTAACATACGTGTTATTAGCACCCTCGGGTATCTTATTCCCTATACTTATGCTCGTTAACCAGACAACCTCGGATTTCTATGTTAACATGCTTTGCAAGGGTTAATTGAAATATTATAGGTATTTGGATGCTAAGTGTGAAGTTTGGGCGCATTTCGGTGAATTTCTGTACGCAATCGCACGCACAAGTCAATTCACAATTTGGTCACCTAGACCAACATCCATGAAAGTTGTATCCCTCCTCGCGAGCTTCTCGTAGCCATGAATGGTGAGCGATTTTGATTCTTAACGAAGAAGTTACGGGAGTTTTAGCGGAAGGGAATTCCATTTCAAACCAAAACAGGGGAGGGCTACAACTTTCAATTGAATTTGGGACTTCCAATTGGAATTTTATATCCAACATACCCTGGGTGTTTTACTAGCTCATGCAAATTTCTAGAAAGAACATCTGCCATGATTATAAATAGGCTTGGGGATAATGGATCCCCTTGCCTTAATCCTCTAGTAGCATGAAAAAATCCCACATTTTCCCCATTCACCATAATTGTAAACCAAGTATTAGAGATTAGTCTCTAAATTAGATCCAACCATTGTTCACAGAATCCCATCTTCCTCATAACTTTAATCAAGAAACCCCAAGATACTCTATCATAAGCCTTAGACATATCCAATTTAAGGATGATATTACCTCCCACATTTTTTGAATTGATTCTATACATGCATTCTTGAGCTAGAAAAACATTTTCAATAATAGATCTCCCTTGTATAAAGCCCATTTGCATTGGGGAGATTATAGAAGGAAGAATTTTGGCAATTCTATCATTTAAGATTGTAGAAAAAATCTTATTAATGAATTTTTGTACACTTATAGGTCTAAAATCATAAAAGTATTGAGGATAATATATTTTTAGGATTAAAGCTATTTTGGTAGTTGTACAAATTCTAGGGAAACAGTTATGTAAGGACATAATTCTCCAATTGAATCTTAATATAGTTTTGGCTCAATTCCGGACAAAAAAGTTTATGTCATACGATAGTGTTCAATGTACCTTTTCAAGCCTATGATGTGTTTAGTTGAAGACGTAGTGGCAAAGAGTATAAAGCTTCATCAAATTTTGAGTTTATGTGCCTCGTTTCTACATCATCCACAGATGTTCCATGCTCCCAAGGTATGAATGCATTATATATATATATATATATATATATATATATATATATATATATATATATATATATATAGGAGCTTGGAACATGTTTATTGGGTGTTAGGTTTTAAAACTATGTTTTGTTTTCAGAAAGATTTCTATTAAAACTTTTATATAAAGCATATAAAGTTTCTGGGCTAAAAATGAAATTTTTGGAACTTTTTATAAGTTTGTTCGAAGTGCCATTCGAACGAGATTGTCGTTCGAACCACAAGTCATTCGAACGAGTTTGCCAACGAGCTTCCCCATTGGCCACTGGAACTTCGTTCGAAATGTCGTTCAAACGAGATGGCTATTCGAACGAGATTTCCAACGAGATTTCTAACGAGTTCACATTGGAACTTCAATAGAAGCCTCATTCGAACGAGATGTCATTCGAACGAGATTTTAGGCGGGAAATTTTTTTGGCAGTTTTTACCCATGTTTCCCAATTGTTTCTCCACTAACTTTTCTCAGATCTTATAATGTGCGGGAATAACTTTTTCTAAACCAACTTTTTCATAATATTCTAACTCCTAAAGAGAGGTTTGAGAGTTGATTCTTCCATGAAAAGGTTCATGAGTTTGAGTGTTCATTTTATAAAGAAAAATTCTTTAAACACTTAGTTACACCCATATTTGTTTCTTCCAAGTTCATATATACATATACTTTTTTTGGAGCATTTTGGCACCGGATTTTCATCTCTACATTTGTTTGAAGAGATGTTTGGGTTTTCTTCTAAATCCCTCAAAGAAGAAGAAGAATTGTTTAGCTGCGGCTTTCTCACATGGTGAAAGGCACCATGTGTGGTTAACGGTGTACCTATAGTCCGATCAGTGGTTCTGAGATCACGGTGGAGCTCCGTGGTTATCCACTAGGCAGAGGTGGTTACAAGAAGACGCGACAAGGCTTGAGAGGGTTCGAGTTGAGGAAGTAAGTCATATGTCTTGTAAATGTAAATTCTGTACTTAGTGGATTTGAGGCTAGGGCCGTCCGAGGTTATTTCCCGTTGTGGATTTTTCCTCGTACATCGCGGCGTAGTGTGATTGATTTACTTTTATCTTGCATAATAACTTAGAACGCATGCTTAGGAAAATTCAAGATAAAATTGGTTTTAATTGTCACACTTAATTTAATTTGGTGCTAATTAAATTTGGGTAATGCTTATTTAATTCTAGTCCATTATTAAAACTAGTTTGGCCTAACTTTTGAAATATGGATAAATATGACATAGGCAAATTCTAGGACATGGATTAATTTGTTTAAATGAAAATGTTTTAATGGATCAATTTAATTTCACTTGGTTTAATTTTAATTTGAGAGTAAATTAAAATTTATTTATTTGTTTGAACCACCATCTTTCGCTTCCGCATATACTTAAAAAGGAAATTAATTTTAAAGTAAAAGAATTTTAAAATCGAGGGCTTCCACACTTTCAAGTTACCTACAAAAAAAGCATGGACTGCCTTTAAGAAATCTTCTTTAACATCCTCCCAGAAGGAAATGAAGAAATGGTCATCAAAACCATCTACTCCTGGGTTGCTTTTAGCATTAAGACCCCTTACTACATTCTTTAATTCTTCCATATTTAGCCATTGAACTAAAGATTGATTCATCTCCTCATTGATATTCTTAGAAATTACATCCTGAATGTAGTCAGAGTTGTTAGTGTCATGAATTTCTTCTTCTTGGTAGTACTCTATGAAGAAGTCTATAGCAGCTGCATGGATCTCCTCCCTTGTATTAACCCAAGCACCATCCTTGTTTCTAATTCTTTGAATGTTCATTCTCTTATGATTTCCTCTAGCAACTTTGTGGAAGTATGAAGAATTTATATCTCCATCTGCATCCCATTTTTCTTTAGCTTTTTGGCTCCAAAATTCAGTCTCTATTTGAATTTTTTTATGGTGATCAATAGTGGTTCTATTCAGCTCTTCTCTATTCTCCTCTGTGGGGGTTCTATTCATACTTTATCTCAGCATTTAAGAAGTTCTCCTTTGCATTTCTAGCTTCTTGGAAAATGTCACCATAGGTCAATTTACTCCATTCACTCAATTTTCCTTTTATCCCCTTTAATTTCATAGAAATAGCTACTATAGGATTATGACAAGTTATTTATTCCCATGAGTTCTTTACAATAACTCTGCATTCTTTATTATTTGACCAGAAATTCAAGAATTTAAAGCTTCTAGGAATAGAATTTGATGGATGATCACCTATTGGATGTAAAGGAGAGTGATCTGACATGCTTTTATTCAAGTGAGAGACACTCTAATATAAATTCGGATCCACACAAGCTTGATTCATTAACACTCTATCCAGTCTACTCAAAATACTATGCTCAACATCCCTTTTATTATGCCAAGTGTACTTTGACCCTTTGTAGGTATATTATCATAATGACGATTTGTATCTTCTGTCCATGGTCACTTCCTTAGTACTATCTTATTTCTATCATACTTTTTTCTTGACACAGAAATATGTTTATTTTTTATTTTTATTTTTATTACATTGCAACTGCATTTCTTTTGCATGCTAAAAGGAGGTCATATCTCTTTGTTCCAACGTTTGTGGGTCACATGTTGGTATCCAAGAAGTGTCGGTTGTGTCATTATAAGTCATTTTGCTACGTATCCCTTGGATTCTATTCAATTCTCACATAAGCATAAGCCACTGCCTTGTAGTTCCCTGATGTCATAAGAGTTAGACATTCAATTCTAAAAAATCAGAATTGGTTTTTTGTAAAAGTGGTGATTGCTTAAATAAGCTCTGATACCAATTTGAGAATGTCGTGTGTGATACCGATTCAAATAAATTTGTAAATTCCCAATTTAAACTTATTTAACTGGAGTCAATTTGAAACCAAATTAAATCAGCCCCTAAACATGCAACTACGTGTGTGTGTGTGTGTCTGTGTGTGTCAAGCCATCACAAATAAAATTTCTAACTCACAGATTTCAGGAAAAATCACTTTCGGGTAAAACCTTTATTTCACTATAAAAAAGTAAAATGCAATTTACAATAATTACAATGAAATCTGCAATGATCACTCAAAAAAATCACATAGACACGCAGTCTAGAGTCAGCTAGAAATACCCACGAATACTTCTTATGACACGCAGTCGATGTCAGCACAATACTCCCCTCAAGAGAACCTAGATCAGCAGTAGACATCTTCTCTACAAGAGAAACTTCAATAAAGATGTGTTCTTGGGTTCCAAAAAAAATCACACAAAGTAATTGTGTTTTTATAAATTGAAAACAAAAAGGGGTTAAAGCCCTAAAAGAGAGAAGATAAACTATTCTGCCAAAGCAGTTTTGTCTATTGAAAATTCGCAGGTCTTCTGATAAAAAATGAAGTTGTACAAACCAATTTATAGAAGGTGGCAGCTCGCTCGAATGGAATGGAGCATCGCTCGAACGAGATCAAGTTGTTGCTTGAACGATATCTCGCAACTTCGCGCGACAACACATTGTGGCTTGAATGACAGTGTTGGTCGCTCGAAGGACCTGATAAAAAATAAATCTTTTCTTTTTTATTTCAAAAAACAGCCTCAACACTTAGAAAAATATTTTTGAGAAAAAACTTAAAAAGTATGCTCCAACACTTAGAAAATATTTGATAAAAAATATCCCAACACTCTAAGTGAAATGCTAAGGAATTAAAACACAACCTTTACCAAATTTATCTCCTGAAGGCTTGAATGTTGAAGAACTTTGATATTAGGATCCGTCTTGATGCTTGAATGATCTTGAATTATTCTTCGATGGTTGTATTAGTATATGACATACTCTGAAGGTAACGGACAACGTAAAATAATGTCAGTTTTGACAAAAACAAATAATCCTCATTCTGACAACATCACTTCTAAAAATACGTTCTACAACTAATTGTCTGAATAATTCCATAATGCATCAAACACCATACAACACTTATTCAATTGATCATATATCATTTGAATATTAAACATTTCCAAAATCAATGCAAATAAGCATTAATGTCCAAAAACTATATACCTCTAGTTCATCCAATTTAACATCGAGACAATTTTTTTACCATCTTCACACACTAAATCAATATCATCAAATAGATCAAGCTCCATTATGCAAATATTATTCCTATAATTATACGGAAAAAATGAAAAATCTAATTCCGAATTTTCTTTTGTAAAAGTAATTATTTTACCGTAAATAAATGCGATAAATATGCCATAATCGAAACCTCAATGGCCACACATATTTTGTAAAAGTAATTATCGCATATGGTTCATTTTAAGGAATGAATTGAGATGACAACACTCCGAACAATATGTGATAAAAAAAGTACAATAATCAAACAAATCCGTGCTAGTGTGCATTAAAGGAACTCATGAGTCAAACATGTAGGTAGTAACTACTAATGACATTTCAATAACACCAAACATTGTAAAGCACAAAACTGAAATGATGATGCATATCAAAACACTATCGAATCATCACATGGATATGGAATGAAATAGTGACTCAGTCATCCTAAATGTCCATTCATATATGGTGTAAAACAAAATACAAGACTCTTTTTGACTTTTTCAAAAATTTTACCAAAATGAAATCTTTTTGGCTTTTTCAAAATTTTCTCAAAAAAATGAAAATCTTTTTGTATTTTTCCAAAAATATATCAAAAAATGGAAAAGCATAACTACAAAAATGGTACACACTAACAATAGGAAACAATATCATCATGAAAAATCATCCTATGGTAGCAAACAAGTCTAAACCTCAACCGTTAGGTGCGGTGGAGTTTTTCGAAGGTGGGGACATCCTATGAAAAACCTCCATCAAATCATGTGAAATCTTGACCAAAAACTTTACCGCTCCCTAATATGTGCAAACTCTCTCGTGTAATCATCTGTAGCATCATGTGTGGTTGCATGTGTGTGAACACCTATAGTAGAAAAATGTGACACATAACCCAACTTAAAACAAAACTCTATAAGGTGTTCTCAGTTCTTGCAGTGTGTACAAACATAAACAGGCCTAGGTACACCTATCTCAAAACATCTCATATGAAATCTCCTATTAGGTACAGGATGCCTAGGTGGGTTGGGTTAAGAGCCATATGGATCTATCGCTAACTTGGGAACTGACTTGGGTACAATGTGGGAAGTGGACGCACCGGCATGACCTATTCCTCATCTCTCAATATCACCCAAAATGGGATTGAGAACCATATGTACAACCTTCTTAGATGTGTTCTCTAAAGGGACTTAACCTCCCGAGAATGTTCAAGATCACTCTCGAGTTAGGATACACATTTCATAAGACTAGACACTGTGTTGGTCAAATCACTCTTTTCCCGACCTAAAGCTATCAACTGTTCACTCAAAGAAAACTTTACCTTCTCGAGTTGACTCGCTTTCGCCTCAAACTCCCTCAAAACCTCTAACTCTCTCTCCAAATGTCTCACCCTAAGACCTAACTCCTTATTCAATTTCTTAGTCTTTAAGGTCCCGGTGTATAAATCTTTAAACGCAATTTGGAGCTCACTATCACCTCACTAGCGCACTCACTCTCACCCTCCTCATCATCGTGGGACAAACTAGGTGTGCTCACGTGACTAGAAAAAAAATCAACAAACTTCCCATGTGAAGACTCGTCCCCGGAATCTTTCACCTCTTCCTCACTATCGCCAAGAGTGGCTGGCATAGCAATTTTCTTACCTTTTCTCCTTAGTCTAGTGGGACACTCAAAAGCTCTATGTCCTCTCCCCTCACACTCAAAACACTTCTCTTCTTCCTCTTTCTAACCTTCTTTCTCACCACTCTCTTTGGCCTCATTTTTATTTTTCTCAAAAAATCTTTTATTGGAAGAATTTTGTTTTGAAAACTTGAGAAACTTTTTAAAAAAATTCGCAACCATGGCCATATCAAAATCAGACACGTCCTCAAACTCAGACTCACAAACTCTCACTTTATTATTCTTCCTAGACAGGGCTTTAAGTGCTATCCATCTATCCTTAGCCTTGACAGTGTCAGGAAACATGTCTATTTCATATGTCTAGATGTCTCCTACTAGCTCTTCTAATTTCAGATGACTCAAACTACCTAAGGTATTCAAAACAGTCACTTTAGGGATAAAACGTTTTGGCAACGATCTTAAAATCTATTTAACCACTCGTTCATCAGTTATTGGCTCACCAAGATCGAAATTATGTTAACAACATCGGACAAACATGCATAAAAGTCATCAAAACACTCAGTCTCAAGCATGGTTATCGTTTCAAATTGAGTAGTTAAATTTTGAATTTTAGACTCTTTGACTGCGTTAGTACCTTCGTGGGTGAGTTGTAAAACATCCCACGCTTCTTTAGACGTGGTGCACGTCATAATATGTCAAAACTCGTCGGGGGTGACGTGTCTAAAAATTGCACTAAGCCCACATGAATTAAAATTACTCCACCTAAACTAATCCTCTGTCCAGACAGACACGGGTTTTAAATTAGTGACATTATTTGCGGTGACAGTGGGAGGAGTCAAATATCTTTCACAAATTACCCAAAATCGCTCATCAATTTCTTTTAAATTCAATTTCATGCGGGCTTTCTAGTAAGCATAATTATACTCATAAAAAATTGGCAACCGATTATATAAGTTTTCATTCGAAAACAGTGCGATATTTTTTCAAAATCAGATTTTCAAAAAAAAAATTGATATCACACAAATTTTGCAAAAAAATGGAATTCATAATAAATTAGTGAAACCTGCTCGGATACCAATTTTTCAAAGTGGTGATCGCCTAATCTCTGATACCAATTTGAGAATGTCGTGCGTGATGCCAATTCAAATAAATTCACAAATTCCCAATTTAAACTTATTTAACTAGAGTCAATTTTAAACCAAATTAAATCAGCCCCTAAACATGCGACTATGTGTGTGTGTGTGTGTGTCAAACCATCACAAATAAAATTGCTAACTCACATATTTCAGGAAAAATATCTTTTGGGTAAAACCTTTATTTCACTGTAAAAATGTAAATTGCAACTTACAATAATTACAATGAAATCTGTAATGACCACACCTCAGAACAATCACATAGATACGCAATCTAGAGTCATCAAGAACTGCAGCTCCAATTCAGCCCAGGAATACCCATGAGTACTCCCTATGACACGCAGTCGACGTCAGCCCAGTACTCCCCTCAAGAGCACCTAGTTCAGTAGTAGAGATTTACTCTACAAGAGAAACCTCAACAAAGATGTGCTCTTGGGTTCCAAAACAATTCACACAAAGTAATTGTATTTTTGTGAATTGAAAACAAAAGGGATTAAAGCCCTAAAAGAGAGAAGACAGAGTATTCTGTTAAAAAAGTTTCATCTATTGAAAATTCGCAAGTCTTCTGATAAAAAACGAAGTTGGTCAACGAATTTATAGAAAATCTAAGGCGACAGCTCGCTCGAACGGAATGGAGCGTCGCTCGAATGAGATCAAGATGTCTCTTCAACGATATCTCGCGACAACACATTGTTGCTTGAACGACAGTGCTGGTCGCTCGAACGACCTGATAAAAATTAAATCTTTTCTTTTTTATTTCAAAAATCTGCCTCAACACTTAGAAAAATATTTTTGACAAAAAACTTAAAAAGTCCGCTCCAAAAATATCTCAACACTCTAAATGAAATGCTAAGGAATTAAAACACAAAATTTACCAAATTTATCTCGCGAAGGCTTGAATGTTGAAGAACTTTGATATTCAGATCCGTCTTGACACTTGAATGATCTTGAATTATTCTTCGACAGTTGTAGTGGTATACAACATACTCTAAAGGTAACTAATAATGTAAAATAATGTCCTTACAGTTTTAACATAAACAAGTAATCCTTATTCGGACAACATCACTTCTAAAAATACGTTTTACAACTAATTGTCTGAATAATTCCATAATGCATCAAACACCATATAGCTCTTATTCAATTGATCAAATATCATTTGAATATTAAACATTTCCAAAATCAATGCAAATAAGAATTAATGTCCAAAAACCATATACCTCTAATTCATCTAATTTAACATTGAGATAATTTTTTTTTCCATCTTCACACACTAAATCAACATCATCAAATAGATCAAGATCCATTATGCAAATATTATTCCTATAATGTTACGTAAAAAAATGGAAAATCTAATTACAATTTTTCTTTTGTAAAAATAATTATTTTACCGTAAATAAATGTGACAATTATGCCATAATCCAAAACTCAATGGCCACACATATACAGACCGACACATGCTTGCATAAATATGTTATTTACTATGTTTTTATTTAAATAATATGGGTGATTATTGTTTATTTTTGGGAAAATACTTTAAAACCTAAAGTTTGTTGTTAACTTCAATCTCTGCATTGTTTCAGTTTTTACAATGTCTCCCTCAAAGTTTTTAAATTGTAGGAATGTTAACTCCATCGTAAACAGTGGTGAAATCAATGGACAAAATTCAGATGTGGCTTCCTAATTAGCAATTTTTTGCTCAATGTCTAACTAGTCTAATCATTTTGTGTCGTGCGGCTAATTTAAAAAATTATTGAACAAATCCAAAAATTAAGAAATTAGAAATCATTTCTCCCTCTCTCTCTCTCTCTCTCTCTCTCTCTCTCTCTCTCTCAAGAAAACATCTAGCAAACCCACCATTCTAATTGTGTATTCCACCACCACCACCTACACCTCTAACACTATAACACTACCTCTTGACCCCTCTAAATCAAGCACACCTAGGACTGGCCCTTTTATGATAATATAGCCTGATTATGACACGATTAACTTGCGTAGATTTAAGAGTACTCAAAACAAAGAAAACATAACCCGAAAATGATATGACTAATCCGAATTGCCACCTCCTACACACCCAACAAAATTCATCTCAAGGGCTACATAACCAAACGTCGTGGAAGGGAAGATAAAAATTGAAGACAAAATAATTAGGATTAGAAATTGACTTTGATTTTAAGACATCACGTTGCATATAGATTCAATTTTGATTTTATTTCATCCTTGAGATCGGTTCTAGTGCTGACAACCTCGCCAGTCTGAAGTGTGCATATTGACCTCTTCTCCCTTTCTCCCTTTCTCCCTTTCTCCCATTCTCGCCCACTCTCCCTCTCTCTAGTGCTAATAACCTCATTGTCGATGATTATTCCCAACGGAGGACCTAGAGTTTGTGGCATGTTTATACACATTCACGCACACACGCGCACAGATACACACACACACACACATAAAGAGATAGAGAAATAATAATATAAGTAAAAATAATATAAAGATAATTTTTTAATTACTTAAAAATGAGGATTAATTATTTTGAATTTGGTTTACCAACAAAGATTATAGTCAGTTATAAACTTAGTGTGATCAGTGTTTTTCTTTCTTTATATGGCACCAATTACTTAGGTCTACATTGAGATAATTAGCATGCCACATCAAATTTAAATCCTTTGATTTTAAACGTAGTTTGCAAAGGGGGTGATTAAAAACTTTGAGGCAAACATTGCAAATTGAAACATCGATGGAGAAAATAAAATTCACCCCCGACATTAAATTTTAAGTTGTTTTTCCTATATTTATTATGATTTATAGTTAAAAAATTTCATACAATCATAAAATACAAAATTTATTTGTCACAAAAAATATATGTAATTTATAGATTGAGGTATAAAGTATATTTTTTATTGATGTGTGTCGACGTGACCACGTCATGTTTGTATTTTGAATCCATATTCATGCTTCATAGCTTACAAACCTTAGTCATCTCACAATCATATATCTTTAAAATGTCAATTTTTAGGTATATTTAATGACAATATTAAATTATAGTTAAAGGCAAATAAATGAAAGTGTGTATTTGTGCCAGACAATCATACAGGCAAGCTTTTAGCATAACTCTTATTTATACAGGGGTAAACTGTGTGGCTGGTATGGAGAAAATACCATATTATTCGTTATTCTTCTTCATTTAAAATTTTACAACGTGTATATGTATATACCCGAATAGTACACACAACTATCCTTCTTAGTATCCTATCGAATTTTGAGATTCAAAAAATATCCTTATCCATTTACATTATTTATATTAGCATATATTGCACTCATCTAACTTTACTTCCTTTTTATCACAACCCATGTGTTCCTCAGCTCAAAAGTTTGGTTTATTGTCTACTATGCAAGAAGATTACTTAGTGCATGATTTTTATGTTGACCAACTCAATTTCTTATTATTTTAGGTATTTTTTCATGATTTTGTTAGGGTGAATCGTTATTGTAATATATTGAAATTTACAAAAGATATTGTTCAAAAGATTATAAAAATAAAGAGATAGAGAGTTGACTAAACTTCGTCAATATTTCTCAAGGGGAGTCAAATTTTGAATATATCATTGTAGATTTAAGGAGATGGGGTGCAAATGTGGTGAAATGATGAGGTCCAGTACCAAACCCTAATTCTTAATATTTATTCCCCAATAACTAAAACCCAATTCTGTAGTCCCCTCTTTCTTATGTCTGCTTGAGGTGAAAATAATTTTGTTTCAAATTTTTTTTTTCCAATTTTAATTACGCACCAAGTTTGCAAACCAATTTTACTTAAGCCCAATTTTATCTTGTTTAATTTTAAACATTCATGTAGGTGATTAAAGCAAGTAAAATAAATCAAGTCCTCAAACACACAATGCTGATATACGAGGAAACCACTAAGGGGAAAAACTTTGGACGATCCAAGCCAAACAATCACTATGATGAGGTATTACAAGTAAAGACAATAGACTTAGTCAATAACTCGATACCCCACAAGACTTGATGATCTTCTTATGCTTCAACCACTCATCCACAGCGCAATGTAGAAGTCCTTCCATGCCAGGTTTACAACACATGAGTCCATGTGCATCTCAGTATCCACCGATGTATCTTTGGCAACCGTTTATGATTTGAAACACAGAATCCTCTGCTTCTTCACCGCAAAACTCGATGAGACAATGTTCAACAGAGATGAACAAACTTCGATGGTACAAACAAGATCTTTATAGCATGTGTATATGAAAGATCGGATCTTATAAACTATAAGGGTGGTTTTAGATTTAAAATCCTTAGAAAACAAGTGAAGAAAAATGAAATTGTTCCATTATGTATTTTGGTTATGCACCCCCAAAATTCGGAGCAAAAATCGTCTTAAATAAAAAGTTAAGTCGGCCCGTCATCAGAACAATATTCCTATGTCGTTTGAACGACTTGTCCATGTCGTTTGAACGACACTGAGATGTCGTTTGAATGACATGAAATGTCGTTGGATCCTTTAAATCATAAGGGAAGGATCCATACGACTCTAAACAATGTTTATCTCATAATAAAAAAAGTTAAAACCTTTTTAAATCATTTTTGACATTTTAAAATCAGTTTTAACATTTTAAAATCATTTTTAATCAAAATAACATCCTTAAAACATTTTTCGAGTCCCACAAACATTATGCATTCATTACCTGAGAGTATCTCTGTCACACCCCCAAACCCAATATCCACACTAATCATTTGTTATTAGAATAATTGAATCATAATCTTGAGCACATTGGAAATTTAATTCATTTATCAATATTTTTCTGCATAATGAACATAATATTGTTCTTGTGCCATAATGAAGTCAACATCAGAGACATAATTAGAGATTATACAATACTATGATTAACTATGATCAACTCAATCCATGCTAACTCAATATATACAATATGTGAGTATAGTAAAATCTTCAGTGTGACAATGATAAAATCCCCATATTTAAACCCCAGCTCTTCTAACGGTGCAACTCTTAAAGTTACCAGTTATAGCTGGCAGCGTACAAACATGAAATTGTTAAAATACAAACCGTAAGCATTATTCTATATCAAATATGTGGATATAAAATCTAAACAATCCTACCCATTGGCAATAACAAATCATGGATCATGAGATCCAAATAATTATGCCCATTGGCAATAATAAATCCTGGATCATAAGACCCAAACAATCCTGGATATTTGAATATCCAAATAAATCATGAATACCGAAGTATTCAAAAAAATCCTGCTCTTAGAGCTATATTCATATATTTGTATATATGAAACAATCATAAGTACACTCACCTTTGAAATTTAACAAGATTTCCCTTTTTCCTTTATCTGGATCTTGTTCATTCAGTTATTCTTCTCTTCCTATCATTCTGACAATATTAGTATCATCATAAAAATATTAACAATTCAAAGAACAACTTCAACATAACTTGTAAGCACATTTTTCTCATGTCCGATATGTTACATTTGTGTATATCGTACGGCCTACAAAAGGCACGTCACTTTCTGATCTCACATGACGGCCTCTTTTTGAATTACGAGAATCAAGCATTCAACATCTCAATTAAATGTCCCACATCTACCATAATGACTTCACGTTCCACGATTTTATAAATTTTATGCAAGTGATACGCAAGACAAGTCAAAACAGTGAAAGAAGGCAAGATGTGAAAGTTCAATGGCATTTTCTTAATTTTACAGCCACCATCTGGAGGTCCGGTTAATGAAAAAGTTAAAGAACTCAACGCCACAAAGATACTGGAAGAAATGGCACCCCAATCCAAGCTACGGTGAAGAAGTTATGACCTTTTGAAAATGGAGAAAATTCCTTAGAAGAATGCTAATTTTTTTCAACCCCAAACCAGCGAGGTACCGCAAACTGCATGGTGAACCGGTTTGGGGGGAACCGGTTCCGGTTACACTAGAACCGGTTCGGGTACCTGACACTGGCAAGAGTTCCAAAAAAGTAAAACTCATTTGTTTTCCTTATAAAAGCCAGCTTCGGGGGAGTTATTTGATAAGACTTGGAGAGACAATTTTGAGAGTTCTAATTGCTCTAGTCTTCATATTTTTGAGTCCCAAGACTCATGTTTTGATTCACACAAAATTCTCATATGATTTTGTGAATATTTTAGAACCCATAGAACACTTTGCTTTTGTTCATCTTTCATGGAGTGAGTCTCCACACCGTATGGCTACGTGTCATTGAGGATCTTGCTGCGTGAAGATTTTTTGCTGAAGATTGGGCTACGAGTCCTTGGAGGGTGCGGCGTGTATTCTCTTGTTGAGTTCAAGACTGCGTGTCTTTGTGGGTTGGCTGAGCATTGAACCATTGCAAATTTCTCTATGTAATTGTAAGTTGCTATTTATAAATTCATAGTGAAATAAAGGTTTTACCCTAAAGGTTTTTTTTCCAGAAATTTCTGTCTCAGCATTTTTACTGTGTCGCATGCTTTATATTTGATGGGTTGATTTAGATGCATGTTTAAGGGCTGAATTTATTTGATTTAAAAGTAGACCCTAATTAAATAAAGATTTAATTGGATATTTATGAATTTAATCAATTATCACACAGTCATACGACTTTTCAAATTGGTATCAGAGCAAGTTACGCTAATTCATCGTGTATTCCTATTTTCCACAAAATCGTGTAATATTGATTTTTTTAAAATCAAGTTTGTGAAAAATTACAATTTTTCCAATGGAATGTTCATTTAATAAGGTGCCTATTTTTTATGGGAATAATTATTCCTATTGGAAAGCTCGCATGAAATCTAGTTTAAAATCTATTGACGAGCGTGTTTGGTTGCTTTGTGAAAATGGGTGGACTCCCCCCACAGTCACCGTTAATAACGTCACCTCTTTAAAACCCGTGTCAACCTGGACCGAAGATGATTACAAAATGTATAATTTTAATTCCCGTGGTCTGAGTGCCATTTCTGGAGCTGTCACTCCTGACGAGTTCTACCGAATTATGATGTACACCACGTCTAAAGAGGCTTGGGGTGTTTTGAAATTGACACATGAGGGTACGAATGCGGTTAAACAATTAAAATTACAAAATTTGGCCACCGAATTTGAGACTATCACCTTATCTGAGTCCGAATGCTTTGATGATTTTTATGCATGTTTGCCGGACATTATTAACACATGTTTTAATTTGGGTGAGGTGATTGATAACAAGCGTGTCGTTAAAAAGATTTTGAGATCTCTCCCAAAGCGCTTTATTCCTAAAGTCACTGTTTTGAACTCTTTGGGAAATTTGAAATCACTTAAGTTGGAAGAACATGTAGGAGATCTTTAAACCTATGAGATTGACATGTCTCCCCAAACCATAAAGGCTAAGGATAATGGCATTGCTTTAAAGACTCATTGTAAGAAAAAGTTTGTGAGTCCGATTCTGATGAAAACTTTCATTTTAATGATATGGCCTTATTTGCGAAAAATTTTAGAAAATTTCTCAACATGAACAAAAATAATTCTTCCAATAAAAAGAGTTTTTTTGAGAAAAATAAAAAGAAAGGAAAGGCCAAAGAAAGCGGTGAGAGGGAAAAAGAGAATGACTCTTGTGGTGAAAATTATTATTCAACACAAAGAAATAAGAGAAGCACAATCACCAAACAAAATAAGGAATACAAAATTCTGCTCACACAACAAAAGATGTATGTGGTTCAGCAAAGGTGCCTACATCCATGGTGATGCAGTCAGTATTATTTCTATATACTCCGGAGAGTGATTATAGAGAATAAAACGTGTCCTTTGCCCCGGACCTAGGGTTTATTATATACATGTTCATTTCATGGAGTGGGAGTGTTGGACTCCCCCATATTTTCCATCTTCTCCTAGAACCCCTCTTAATAGGAACATGGGAGGAGACTAAATCATAACTGGTTGAGACATGGGGGGTCTAGACTTTGGGCCGCTATAATTGGGTTACTCGTCTAGGCCCATCATTCTATTTTCGGGTACCCACAATTGCCCCTAAGTTTGTTGGGCCATACTTTGGGCATAAATTTAAATGATTTGTCATAATGGCTTATTTGTACACCTTGCAACTCTTCCTAAGGTTCGAGGACTGAGTTTAGGCAGCACTTGCTTCGTGGTCTGTGCATTATGATTAGTAGCACTCAAAAGCTATCCAGAGCAGTCATTTCTTAGTCGTCATTTCGAGCTTCTCAGTACTCTCCCATCTTCTGCGAGTTCTAATGATTTGCGTTCTCTTCTCCTGATCTTCATTCTTATTGCTTTTGATCTTCCTCATCGTTTGGGCTTGTGATTCTTCATCGTTCAAGTCAAACTTTCATCTTGTAAGTCCCCTATGCCTTTTCTTTGTATTTTCTCTTTGAATTTGTAGCTTTTTAGGTTTTTCCAATGGCAAAGATTGGTAATAGATCGGTGTCTAAATTTAGGGAGTTTTACAATGTCCCAGAGTGGGTAGAGATTGAGTGTGCCTCTCCCCCTAGAAATATTAGAGAGATCGAGGGTGCCCATTGGATCTATGTCTTGTTGCTTTCCCAAGGGGGACTTACTTTTCCTCCCAATAATCTATTCTTGCACTTCTTTGGTTATTTCGACATTGTTCCTGCATAGTGTTCACCCAATGTGTGGAAGATAATCAATGGTGTTCATAGAATAAATCAACTCTATGGCACCAAGTAAGGGCTCGCCGAAGTCTGCTTTTGTTATTCTTTTTCTCGAACTAGTTCTGGTGTTCTGTATCTCAAAGCCAGGAGTCCTGACAGGGTATTGGTAGTAAACCTACCTGATTCCCATAAGGACTATTGGCAAGATGGCTTTCTTGCTAGAAATTGGCAGTTTTCCCCCCAGACTGAGGGGTCGAGGTCTGATAGGTTATCTGTTCCCTTTTATAGGGAAGAATATATAGATAGTCGTTGCTCTGTTCTTTCAATTTCTTTATTGATTTGTGATCTTTCTAACTCTTCTCTGTTTCTTTTTCAGCGAGGTCGAAGAACTTGGAACCTGCTCTCAGCGAGGTTCGTCTCTCTGAGTTGGTCAAAGCTTGGAACATTAGGGAGCCCTTAGATGACGGCGAGCACCCCCGATCTGTAGCCTTCTTGCTCGAGTACAAGAACATTGGCTCTAGTTTTATAGTGAGGCCGGTAGATAGCATTCCTGAGTTTGATACCTCCGAAGAAGCTGCTGTTGATCCTATCCAGTTAAACGAGGAGGAGAGTAGTTTTGAGAGTGACGTCAGAGGCGGTGCTGAAGGCAATTTTGGTGAAGGGAGCTCCAGTGGTGATAGTTCTTCTGACTCGGAAGAGGTTTCTGAAGCCTGAGACTCTTCGAGCACGTCCAGTAGCTTTAGCGAAGAAATGGTTCCTCCAAGGAAGAATCTGATCCGAGATGATGATGATGATGATGACCATATACTTCTTGCTCAGAGATCGAAGAAGTAAAAGTCTAATACTGGGGCTGTGGCTGCTGGCTCCCGGGCTAGTGCTCAGGAGTAGAAGAGGAAGAGGAAAGAAGAAGAATAGGTGAGAGAGAGAGAGAGAGAGAGAGAGAGAGAGAGAGAGAGAGAGAGAGAGAGAGAGAAGGAAGAGGAAAGAAAGAAAATAAAAGAGAAGAAAAGGATTGAAGATAAGAAGAGAATGGAGAAGGAGAAGGAAGAAGAGAGGAGGAAAATGGAATCGAGGACGAAGGCAGGGTAGGCTTAGTCCCTGTGTCGGCATTTCCTGAGGGGGCCTCATTGGCCATTTCTCCTCAACTGGCCCCTGTGCTGCTCGAGAGGGTAGTCCTTCCTGCTGATCGTCAAAGGGCGGTAGGGACTAACCAGTTGGCTCTGCAGGCGAGCCAGAGGCTAGCCTTGGTAAGTCTATTTCTCTCCTTTAATGTCTCCTGATTTTTGTTTGTTTCCCTGTTCTAATATCTTCTTTTTCTTGTAGTTTGTGACTGACTTCCTCGTGCTCTATCGTTCTCGCGATGAGTTAGTGAAGAAAAATGTCGAGCTGGAGCAGCATAATGCTACCTTGAAAGTGAGGGGATCTCAACTGGAGGCTGATCTGAAGATTGCTGATGCTGCCCGATCTTCTTCGGACTTGGCCCTCGTTAATTCTAACCGAGAGAGGGATGCAGTGGTTAAAGAGCTGAGCGAGCTGAGGCAGTCCTATGATCTGGTCTGCTCGAGCAAGTTAGCCATTATATAGGAGAATAGGGTGCTGACCGAGCAGCTGAAAGAAAAGGATTCTCAGGTAGCTACTATCAAGGAGGATTCTTATAACTCCAGATGGGCTGCTGCATATGAAGATGCTGAGGTTCAGATAGGCTACATCAACCATCTGAACTTCAAGAAAGGTTGGAACAAGGCCGCTGGTGTCGATGTTGACTCTCTTTTATTCGACGAGCACGACCCGGGCCCAAAGTCAACTGTGGATGAAGAAGTCCCTGCCCCTACCATTAAAGGCGTTGATCCTGCCTCCCAGACAAGTCCTGCCGAGGTTCTCCCTGCTCAAGTGACAGAGGTTATCCCTGCTGAGGGGGGTGCCTCTACTGTCACTGACAAGGGGAAGCAATCAGCTACATCAGGGCAACCTGAGGTTACTAGTTAATTTATTTCTAGGGTTACTTGTGTATCTTCGATTCTAATTTTCCTTTTTACTGCTCGATGTACTTTGATCCTTATTAATGAAATGAAAAGTTTTCTTCTCCCTAGTGGACTGATTTATTTTTCTTTTTGTTGCCTTTTTTATTGCTTGTAGTCGATTGATGTTGATGATTATATACCAGCCACTTCTCAATTGGGAAGGATGCTTGGACCTGATGTGAGCTCTAAAGTTCATCATACCTTTGTGAGGATTTTCAAATCACTATGACTAAGGAACAAGCGTTTCATAGAGCAGACCGAGCTTGTTGTCAAACTGAAGGACAGGCTCCAAGAGATGGAGGAAGTTGGCGCCTCAGTCCAAGAGGAGGTGAATACATTGAGGAGGCGAAGCTTTTAGATGCGTCTGAGATCAACCAAGTTGGGGAGATTCTTCAGTAGGAGAATAAAGCTTTGAGGAGAGAGGTCTCGCGACTTAGGGAGCATACGCCGAGCATCACTCATACAATATTGCGGGGTTCTTCTTTTTCGCGAGCATGAACTGGCCCGAGCGATTTTCTTCCTGTGCTGTGAGGCTCTACTCCTCCAACCGTTCTGTGAGCTAGTAAGAATACCATGAGTTCAGCTAGGGAAATGGAAAAGCTTTGTGGTGAAGTCGAAGAGCTTCGTGGTGATGTCCAATGAGCATATGTGATTGCTGCTGAGCTCTAGAGGGACGTCACCCAATTGAGGCACTTGTTTAAGAAGGGACCTCAACGAGTGTGGGCCGATGGTTACGATCAGGGTTGGATAGATGCTCCAACGAAGCTGATAGAGTTTGAAGACCTCGCCTTCATCAGAGGGTGGTTAAGTGCCCTGAGGGAGCTGCAAGTTCCAAAGAACTCAATGTTCTGGTATCGGATGAAATATCTCATTCCACTCGAATGCCTAACCCCTTCCGGAGAGATGATCAGTGGATACCCATTGATGCCATCCCTCGGTAGCTATTGGAGTCAGATGCGAACGAAGTCGAGGAGGAGTCAATTTCCCCTCTCGATTATTGTCGAAGAGCTAGAGTGGCTGATTATCTTGATCGGAGACCTCACCCTCACTAAGATTCTCTTAGTAGTAACTCTATGTATTTTGTATTGATGTGATGTAAAGTCAATGTTTTGGGCGAGCTCGTCGATTAAACATGTATTGTATGTGCTATAAATGTGATGAATTAATATAAAATTTATGCTTTGGGAAAATTTGCCGACTAAACAAGTGTCTTATATTTTTCCACATCTTTGCTAAAAAAATCTTGAGCCTATCTTGGCTGACTAGATTTGTATGTTTGCATTATCAAGTAAGTGTACCTCTAATCCAGTATGCGAACGAGATACCATTCTGCCCCACTTTACCTTTTAAGTTATATCGTCACACTCCCTTAGGCCTAAGTGTGGCAATTGGCGAGGACACGCCTGGTGTTGGATTTTTCATCCAATCAGGATTTTATCAACCAAACATTTTTTGCTAGGCAATTTTGAACTTGCCTTATTGCCTAAGGATCCCCTGTAGGGCTTTGTATATTGCCAGGGGCAATGCTAGGAGGTTTTTCGTGTCTTATAACAAAAACCTGAGGAGGATGATTTCCCTGCTATGGCATAATGATTAATGTGCATGTCACTTGGAAAGGGTGTGTGAGTTATAAAGTCCATATACTAGTTAACTGACACTTCGTAGAATGCAACTGTTAAACAACTTTTATTAATGAGTTTCAATTTCATAAGTATAATGAAAAAGAAGAATCTAGGAATGGAATTTCTTGAGATTGGCTGCATTAAGAATCTAGAAATAGAATTTCTTGAGATTGGATGCATTCCATGCTCGGGGTATCTCTCTGCCCTCCAGTGTTTCCAAGTGATAAGCTCCTTACAAATCGTCTCTGGTTATCTTAAATGGTCCTTCCCAGTTTGGCCCCAACTTGCCGTTTGATGGTCTTACTATGTTGCCCAGGACTTTCCTTAGGACGTAGTCTCCAACTTGGAATGCCCTTGGATTGACCTTCTTGTTATAGTGCCTTGCGAGTTATTGCTGATAGTTTTCTAGTTTCACTAGTGCCAGCTCGCGGTGTTCATCAGCTAGGTCGAGACCGACGAGCAATGCTACATTATTATTTCCCTGATCGACAAGGCTGGACCTCATCGTTGGCAATCCCGCTTCTAAGGGGATGACTACTTCCATTCCATACGTCAATGAGAATGGGGTTTCCCCTGTCGCTCGTCGCGGAGTAGAACAGTAAGCCCATAGAATATATGGTAGCTCATTTGTCCATGCGCCTTTGGCTCGCTCGAGTCGTTTCTTTAATCCATCGATCACTATTTTGTTGGAAGCCTCGGCTTGGCCATTGCTCTGAGGATAGGCCACCGAGCTGAAATGGTGTCTGATTCCATGTTTGTCACATAAATTCTTAAAGGAGCCACTTTCGAACTGCGTTCCATTATCAGTGATGATGGTTCTGGGGATGCCAAAATGGGTGATTATGTTTTTCCATATGAATCTTATCATATCTGCATCTCGTATGTTCGCTAGGGGTTCTGCCTTGATCCATTTGGTGAAGTAGTCAGTTACGACCAACAGATACTTGCGATTGTCGATTGTGATAGGAAGTGGTCCCACGATGTCCATTCCCCATTGGGCAAATGGCCATGGTCTGGACAGTGATTTTAGGTCGCTAGCAGGTTGGTGGACCATAAGAGCATGAAGTTGGCATTTCAGGCATCTACGAGCATACATCGTAGAGTCCCTTTACATATATGGCCACCAATAGCCTTCCTTCATTTGTCGGAAAGCCAAAGACCTTCCTCCAATATGGCTTCCAGTGATTCCCTCGTAAAGCTCATGTAGAACTTGCTCGACATCCCTTGGGTGAAGGCATTGAAGGTAGGGACCGAAAAAGGATATCTTATATAGCTTGCCTTCGGGAGATAAGTGAAAGCCAACAGCTTTGACTCTTATCAGATGATCGGTCTTCTTATCATCTGGGAGCGTTCCATCCTTCAAATAGTCCCTTAGAGGGCTATCCAGTTGGGCGTTGACTCCACTTGGAGAACCTATTCCACACCTGGCGGCTTTCTGTTAAGCTCAATGCTCGGGTGAGCGAGGAAATCGATGGGATTATTCTTTTTAAGTCAGAGTCGATAGCTGACTCAGGGCTTCTAGGGCATCAACATGGCTGTTCTGTCCCTTAGGAAACTGCTGGACATTGACTTTTTTGAAGCTAGCCATTAGTCTTTTTTCTAAGGCGAGGTAAGCTGCCATTCTCTCATCTTTTGCATTGTAATCTCCACTTGTCTGATTGGAGACCAATTGCGAATCGCCGAACACATGTAAGCATTTTCCCCCAAAGTGTGTGCCTTCTGGAGGCCGACTATTAAAGCCTCATATTTTGCTTCGTTGTTGGAGGCTGCAAATCCAAGCCTGATACCTTGTTCGACGATTGTATTCTCTGGGGTGATGAGGACAATGCCTACTCCTGCCCCCTTTGAGTTGGAGGCTTCATCAACAAATAATTTCCAGACTCCCTCTGTTGTGTGGTTCTCTCCCTGTTTCCCTCGTTGGGGTTGGGCAAGGGGTTGTTCGCCTATGAATTCGGATATGAAATCGGTAAGGACCTTCCCCTTGATTGCGTTCCTTGGTTGAAATTGGATATCAAATCTTCCGAGCTCGACTGACCATTTAGACAATCTGCCCGACAAATTCGCCTTCCTTAGGATTGCTTTAAGAGGGTGAGATGTAAGGATGATGATAGTGTGGGATTCAAAGTAGTGCTTCAGCTTTCTTGAAGCTACTACTAGTGCAAAGGCGATCTTCTCCAGTGGTAGGTACCGCTGCTCGGCGTCTAGTAAAGTCCTGCTCACATAATAAATGGGGTGCTGGATTCCTGCAACTTCGCGCATCAATGCAGAACTGATAGTGTGGTTGGAAACGGAGAGTTATAAGTACAAGGAATCTATTTCTTGTGGTATGACGAGCAGTGGTGGGGAGGTGAGGTAAGCTTTGAGCTCATCCAATGCCCGCGAGCAATCTGGGTTCCACTCAACCATTTTGTTTCCCTTTAGAAGCTAGAAGAAAGGTTTACACTTCTCGGAGGACTTAGAGATAAAGTGGTTTAATGCAGCGAGCATACCGGTGAGCTTCTGTATGTCCCAGATTGTTCGAGGAGGTTATACCCTGTTTATTGCATCAATCTAGTCTGGGTTAGCCTCGATACCTCTCTTGCTGATCAAGTACCCTAGGAATTTTCCTGACTGGACACCAAAAGAGCACTTGCTTGCGTTAAGTTTCATTCGGTACTTCCTAAGAATTTCGAAGGTTCTTGATAGGTTCGAGAGGTGGTTTTCTTTCTTCCTACTCTTGACGAGCATATCGTCGATGTAGACTTCCATGGTGTCTCCCATTTGGTTTTTGAACATCTTAGTGACCAGCCACTGGTAGGTTACCCATGTGTTTTTTAGGCCAAAGGGCATAACCTTGTAACAGTACAATCCAATGGTGGTGATGAATGTTGTCTTGTCCAGGTCTGGAGCATACAAAGGGATCTGATGATACCCTGAGTATGCATCCAGAAAACTCATTCTTTCGTGAGCCACTGTGGCGTCCACTAGTTGATCGATTTTTGGAAGAGGGAAGCTATATTTAGGGCACGCCCTGTTAAGGTCAGTGAAGTCGATGCAAACTCTCCACTTTTCGTTGCTTTTTATTACTACTACTGGGTTGGATAACCATTTGGGGAATTGTACCTCCCGTGTGGATCCTGCATCCAGCACTTTTTCGACTTCTTTTTCCACGGTTTTTTCCTTCTCGGGTGTAGTTCGTCGTTTCTTCTGCGTGATTGGTCTGAAGGTGGGATCGACGTGCAGCTGATGTCAAACCATACTTGGATCAATTCCAGGCAGCTCGTATGGTTCCCACGCAAAGACTTCTATATTGTTCCTTAACAGGGTCATTAATTCCTTCTTCTCCTGATCTGTGAGGGAAGCTCCAATCAAGAAGATCCTGTTATCGTCGCAACTGCCAACTGTGATTTCCTCCAAGTCCTCGATGACCCGTTCGGAGGGGAGGAGCCTGGTGTCCTCTACTCCGGGCCTTCCGTACTTTAATTACTATTTTGAAGGTATCAGACCTTCTTATTCTTCAACTTTTTCGCTGGACTTATCGGCCTTCTTCTCTGGTCTTGGGCGGATGGCTGCTATGAAGCACCTTCTTTCCATTACTTGATCGCCACGGATCTCCATTACTCCTCGCTCGGTCACATATTTGAGCTTTTGATGGTAGGTCAAGGAGATTGTCTTCATCGCCTGCAGCCATCCTCTGTCGAGGATAGCCTAGTACGACGAGTCTATATAGACCACCAGAAACTCGATCATTTTAGAAACATGTCCTGACCTTACAAGCAACACGATCTTCCTAAGGGCATAGTCACTTTCCCAGCGAATCCAACTAAATGGACAATAGCTTCCTTTAGGTCGGTGATGCTTAACTTCAATTTTCTAAATAGGTCGAGGTACATTACCTCGGACGAGCTTCCTTGGTCAATGAGTAGCTTGTTGACCTCATAGTTAGCTATTCTGAGGGTGATGATCAGAGAATCATGATGTGGTGTTCTCACTCTCACCAGATCTTCTCTTATAAACACGATATGCTTACTATAGTAGACGGCATCTGCTCATCGGCATTTTCCTGACAGCGTCTTTATTGGGTCGATCTGAAAAGCTTGCATCACCGCCGTAAGCTTTTTCACTTCCATTCGAGCTGAATTTACTTGGACCTATTTTATGTCAGATGCCCCATGAATTACTGCAAATTCATGGCTGGCATCATCTTCGAGTATGTTGTCTGGCCTTGCTTCCCTATGGGCAGTAACTTTTCTGGCTTCTTTTCCACGAATCCGTTCAGGTGCCCGGACTGAGCCAGCTCTTCGAGGTGGTACTTAAGAGCCTTGCAATGCTCGGTTTTATGTCCTCCTTCTTTGTGAAAAGCACACCTCAGTGCTTTGTTTCTCTTCGAAGGATCTCCCCCTATTTTTCTGGGCCACTTGATAAATGGTTCGTCTTTGATTTTCACGAGAATCTTATAAATTGGTTCTCTGAAAATGGTATTAACCGCCTGAAATGCTTTTGAAAAATCATTGTTGCCTCCATTCTTGGATCCATTCTTGCCCCCATTATTTCCTCCTTTCTTCTGGTTCTCAGCTTTGTCACTGCCCTTAGCAGCGAGCTTAGCTCGACCGTTTTCCCCTATGCTGAGGTGGGTTACATCATCTTCCTTAGCATATTTCTTGATGCGGGCCATTAGGTCGTCGATGGTTATAGCTTCTTTCTTTGTCAAGGACTCGTACAGAAGGGAAGAGCTGGGTAGCCCAATTTTGAAAGATGTCACTTCCACTTGCTTTGAGCAGTCCTCGACCTCATTGAATAACTCCCATTACCTCTTCGCGTAGTCTCGGAGGGTCTCTTGAGGTGTCCTCTTCATGGTTAGCAAAGCATCCATCCTTTTGGGATGGGAGATACCTGTAATGAATCGAGGCATAAAGAGCTCATCCAGGGACTTGAAACTCCTGATGGACCGGTGGGGGAGCCTTTCAAACCATTCTGCGCCACATCATGCAGGCTCGAGGGAAAAATTCGGCACATTAGCGTGTCTCGATGGTTCCAGAGAGTCATGGCCTGCCGATACTGCCTGACGTGATCAATGGGATCAGTCTTACCATCATAAATTTTAAACTTTGGAATAACAAACTTCTTGGGGGCTTCCTCTTCTTCTATTTCCCTCAAAAAAAGTGATTTCATCTGAGTTTTAAGAGCTCGCCTAGCGAGTTCTCGGGTCGATCTGATACCGTGATGCACAGGGTGTTGGTCCATCTCCCTTTGGACCAGTCTTCATATGTTTTCGTTGCTGCGATCCAGGCTCCTATGATTTTGAGCTAGTCACAGTTGCTCGAGCAGGTCATCCTATGACTCGTTTTCCTCAACTTTCTAGGACCCGCACCTTGGACTCCTTCCTTGGCTGCGAGACTTGCTCGCCTGAGGGCTAGGAGTGTGGTATGGACGTCTCTTGGTACCATGATGGAGTTCTCTCTCCATTCTTTCTAATCTTCTTTTGAGGGGAGCGTTCTCAGCTTCGTGCCTGCGAGAAGACTCCCACTGCTCGTGGAGCCTCGCTTCATATGCATCAATCAGTCTGGATATCTGTGTGAACCTCGCTTGTCCTTGGCTTTCTTCTGAGTCTGGCCATTCTAGGCGAGCCCTCTGATATGAACGCCGAACTTCAGATCTAATCCTGCGAGGAGCAAGAGGTTCTTGGATATCTCCTGCCTGAGGAGCATTACTATTGTGACCAGACATTTCGAGCTCTTTTCTTGGTGTGGGCTTTCTTAGGGAAGATAAAATTTCCCACAGACGGCACCAATTGTGGTGACAATTATTATTCAACACAAAGAAATAAGAGAAGCACAATCATAAGGAATATAAAATGTCGATCACACAACAAAAGACGTACATGGTTCAGCAAAGGTGCCTACGTCCACGGTGGTGCAGTCAGTATTATTTCTATATACTTCGGAGAGTGATTACAGAGAATATAATGTGTCCTTTGCCCCAGACCTAGGGTTTATTATATACATGTTCATTCCAAGGAGTGGGAGTGTTGGACTCCCCCACGTTTTCCATCTTCTCCTAGAACCCCTCTTAATGGGAACATGGGAGGAGACTAAATCATAGTTGGTTAAGACATGGGGGGTCTAGACTTTGGGCCGCTACAATTGGGTTACTCGTCTAGGCCCATCATTCTATTTTTGGGTACCGACAACTCTGATGAGGAGTGTGAGGAAGATTTTAAGAGTGTGACTTGTTTTGAATGTGGGGGTAAGGGGCATAAGTCGTTTGAGTGTCCTACGTGGCTTTGAAAGAAAGGGCAGAAAGTATCCATGCCTTCCACACTTAGTGATAGTGAGGGAGATGAGTTCGATAAAGGTTTAGCACATGGGATGGTTGTCGCTTTTTCTAGTCGTGTGAGCACACCCACTTTGTCTCACGAGAGTGCACACGAGAGCGATGATAGTGATTTGTGTTCTTCAAGTGAGGGAGAAAGCGATGAGGAGAGTGGAGATCAAAGTGAGCTCCAAAAGGCATTTAGATATTTGTACACCGACACCTTGAAAACAAAGAAGTATAATAGGGATTTAGGTCATCGGGTTTTAGATTTGGAGAGAGAGACAAGGAGGTTTTAAGAAAGGAAAAGTGTGATTTGACCAACACGTTGTCTAGTCTGACGACACGTGTATCCCAACTCGAGAGTGATCTCGAACGTGCCAGGGAGGTCAAAGTCAATTTTGTGAACGCACCTAAGAAGGTTGAAAAGGTGGTTCACAAGGGTAAAGGTGAGAAGTTTGGAATAAGTCATGACGGTGCTTCTACTTCCCAAATAGAACCCGAGCCAGTTCCCACTTTAGTGATAGATTCACGTAGGTCTCACCCTAACCAACCTAGGCATCCCATTCCTGTTAGGAGAGCGCGTCCTAGAGTTTTTGAGAAAGGTGTTCCTAGGCCTATTTATGTTTGTTCTCATTGCAAGAGGAGAGGTCACCTTAGGGAATTTTTTTTAAGCTGGGGTATGTGTCACGTTTTGCTACCACGCGTGTTTCTGACATACATGCACCCACACATGATACTTTACATGCTCCCGAAGAATACATGATAGAGTTTGCACATTTAGGTGAGCAAGTCAAGTTTTTAGTCAAAACTTCACAAGAATTGATGGAGGTTTTTTATAAGTTGTCACCACATTTGGAAAACCCCTCCGCACCTAATGATTGAGGTTTAACTTGTTTACTAGCATAGGATGTTTTTCATGGTGATATTATTTTCCTATTCCTAGTATGTATCATGTTTGTATGTTTTAAAAAAAATTTTGAAATATTTTGAAAAATACAAAAAGATTTTATATTGATAAAATTTTGAGAAAATCCAAAAAGATTTTTATATTTTGTTTGCACCGTTTATGGATGGACACTTAGGATGACCGAGTCACAACATCATTCCATTATTTTCATGTGACTATTTGATAGTGTTTTGAGACGATAGGTCAATTCATCCTTGTGCTTTATAATATTTGGAGTCGTTAAGATGTAATTAAGTGTTACTTCCTACATGTTTGACTCATGTTTCCTTTATTGCACACATGCACGGATTTGTTTGATTATTGTGCTTGTCTTATCACATGTTGGTTGGGTGTTTTCACTTCAATCCTGTCTTTAAAACGAACCAAGCGCGATAAAACTTGATAAGAAAATTGTGCATGTAAGAGTTGTTTGTGAGTTTGTGTGCTTTATTTGAAAACGGTGAAGGCCTACGAAAGATTATTTTTTATCCTTTTTTATTAGGCCGCCATTTAAATTGGCCCTAAAAAATTGAGGAATTTTATTATCCGGCGTCCAAAGAGGTTTAAAAGAGCCCAAAAAATTTTAAGGCAATAAAAAAAATTCATGCCAATTATGGGTCATTTAGGTTTTTGCACCAATTCTCCAAAGTTTGAGAATTTAGTTTAACACCTCTAAAAGAAAATATATGAGGGAGTTTGGTTGGAGATTTTATAATGGGTTTGCACGTCCTTGAAATTCTTGAAAATACGCTTCATAATTTTGGACGATATTGGTGTGGAAATCATTTTGACTTTGATTTGTTTATTTGTATAAGACGATGTCATCTAAATTCAACATTTTTTACACCTAAGGATACTTTTGATGTTCATTCGTTAGGAGTACACATATGCATCGTGCACATATGATTGATTGAGTTGATTTACCTATCGAATGTGTTCACACTCATACATTCCGCTTCCATGACTTGGTTGTTTGAGTTTAAATCCATGGTGTGATTTTTGTGTCATGTTTTACATATTTTACAAATTGTATCTTATTTTTGTGCGAAAATTTTGAAAAATCAAAAATAGTTTGTGAAGATTTTTTGAGTATCTCTTTGCAAGAGCGCGTTTGCCATCTGATTGATGCCTTATTTTAAATACGGTGACACCCCAACTTTTCTTGTTTGATTATTCTCATTTGTCTATTTGGGGACATAATAAAAAGGGGGAGAAAGAATTATCATTTATGGGGGAGTTTGAATTTTGGGAGAGTTTTTGATATTTCACTTATGCTCTTATCATACATTGGTATCTATGTTTATCTCATTTCAAACTCGATACGTCACTTGATATTTTTCTTTATCTCATGTGTGTAGGTACTACATGGATGATCATATGTTGCACACCCTGATGAGAAAAGATTTGAGATTTTGAAGATTTGAAGAATAAACGATGAAGACTTACTCATTTGTATCTTTCCAGTTTTGGGTTCATGGGAGGATAGATTTTTATAGGTCAATTGAATGATAATAATTAGGATGTTTTTATGTATGTACCAGCATATACATAGGGGGAGATTTGTAAGGACATTTTTCTCATGTCCTATATGTTAAATTTGTGTGTATAGTACGCCGCTACAAACGGCACGTCACTTTTCGATCACATGATGGCCTCTATCCAAATTCCGAGAATCAAGCATTCAACATCTCCATCAAGTGTCCCACATCTACCTCAACGACTTCACGTTCCACGATTTTATGAATTTTATGCAAGTGATACGCAAGAGAAGTCAAAACACTGAAAGAAGGCAAGATATGAAAGTTCATGGGCATTTTTGTAATTTTAAATCCACCTTATGGAGGTATGATCAACTGGAAAGTTGAAGATCTCAATGCCACGAAGATACTGGAAGAAATGGCACCCTAATCCGAGCTATGATGAAGAAGTTATGACCTTTCGAAAATGGAGAAAATTCCTCAGAAGAACGCTAATTTTTTTCCAACCCCAAACCAGCGAGGTACCGCAAACCGCATGGTGAATCGGTTCAGGGGGGAACCGGTTCCGGTTACACTAGAACCGGTTCGGGGTACCTGACACTGGCAAGAGTTCCAAAAAAGTAAAACTCTTTTATGGGTTGGATGCAGATTGATCCATTGCATATTTCTCTATGTGATTGTAAGTTTCGATTTATAAATTCATAGTGAAATAAAGGTTTTACCCGAAAGGGATTTTTTCCTGAAATTTGTGTCTCAACATATTTACTATGTCGAATGCTTTATATTTGATGGGTTGATTTAGATGCATGTCTAAAGGCTGAATTTATTTTATTTAAAAGTAGACCCTAATTAAATAAAGATTTAATTATCATATGATTCATAACTCAATTCATAAGCATCATATGATTCAATTCAAATCATTCATCATAAATGAAGTCTCATCTACGCTCAGGTAATGACATCTAACATATTCAAATTACTGACCAAACCTACTTTAATTCTTCTTGGTAATCTAATACTTATCATATTAGGTTTCCAACACAAAAGACGATACATCATTCTGAGTTTCCTAGAGCAAGATATGCCCATTTCTTTACCACATAGAAAATCCGCCCTATAGGCTTGTCTGTTGTTAAGTGATCTTCCAAGAATTTTCATAATTTTTATACATCATAACATTCTATTATATTTCACCCAATTTCAAAAAACATAATGAATAATACAAGGTTAAAATTTCATAACTTTCAGAGTTCATTTATTATGTCAAGCAAAACATCAAACATATGGTATGCATATTTACTCTTTTGGGTCAGATTTCATACCCGATTTTTAAATCATCGCCCAAGATTAATTTCTTGATATTTTTACATGCTTTTCGAATATGTTATGAATATATGGGTCTATGTTAACCTCCAACTATAATTAATCAATTTCAGTAATCATACAAAAAGATATGGAAGTTTGAATAAACAAGGTTACTAAACAAAGCAATTTAAGGGTTTACGCATTCAACTTTCTTTAAACCTGCATATATCCATACATATTCACCCAAACATGAAAGGTCAATAAAAAATCAAGTATTTCTATCATATAAATCATAAATACGAGAAAAATAACAAGATCCATGGGTGGAATTACCCTAAGGGCTTTTACGTAATTTTCTATGAATTTTTCTCCTCACTTTCTTCTTCCTAACCCTCACAATTGTTTTTCCTCAACCTAAAACTCTCCCAAACTGAGTTTTTCAAATAAAGGAGGATATCTCAAGGGCTTAAGTTGTCCAAACCAACCTCCACCTACAACCAATCAATTTAAGACACTTATTGGGCATAAAGGACAAATTACCACTTAAACGAATGGACATATTTGCCCTTCATTAGTAATTTCGGTATAACTTCTTACTCGGACCTCCGTTTCACACAACGTTTGTTGTGTTAAAACCATAACTCACGTGTCTACACCTCAAGTCAATTGTTATGTCATAAAGGTCAAAACTTGTCTTAAACATGAACATTCCTACCGAAAACTTCAAAATTTCACATTTGTAACTAATTCGATATTTCATGCTTTATGAACGTAGAATTAAACTAAACATAATGAGTTAACATTATATATATATTAATAACATATTATTCATATCACATAATCTTATCATGATTTAAACATAATTTATCATAATTATATTCGGGTTGTCACAATTCTCCCCCTGTTAGGAAATTTCATCCCTGAAATTGACATACCCTGGTTGTCTGAATCAAACAAATATGGATCTTCACGATATCCTCACTCTCCCATGTAGCCTCTTCCATGATATGCCTTCTCCACACAAATTTCACAAGTGGGATCCCTTTTTATCTCAATATTTGTTCTTTCCTATCGACGATTGCAAGTGGTTCTTCCACATAGCTCAAATCTTCCTTTAACGCAATAGGTTGTTCCACCAATACATGTGAAGGATCTGCTACATACTTTCTCAACATAGAAATATGGAAAACATCATGTAATCGAGCTAACTCTTGTGGTAACGCTAGCTTGTAGGCAACCATCCCGACTTTCTCAAGAATTTCATAAGGTTCAATGTAGAGTGGACTTAATTTACCATTCTTTCCAAACCTCATAACTCCTTTCCATGGAGATATCCGAAGAAACACGTAATCCCCCTTCTGAAATTCTAAATCTCTCCGTCACTTATCCGCATAACTTTTATGTTTGCTTTGAGCCGTTCTCATTCTATCTTGAATAATCTTCACTTTTTCAGTGGTGACTTCAATCAACTCTGGACCCTCTATCTTGCTTTCACCATATTCACCCCAACATACGGGTGTACGACACCGTCTACCATAAAACGCTTTATATGGTGCCATGCCAATAGTGGATTGAAAACTATTGTTGTATGAAAATTCTATCAAAGGCAAATATTCATCCCAATTTCCTTTAAAATAAAGCATAGAAGCTCTAAGCATATCTTCCAAAATCTGTATTGTCCTTTCAGAATGCCCATCTGTCTGAGGATGAAAATCCTTACTAAACTTTAAGTTAGTACCCATAGCATACTGCAAGCTATCCCAAAATCTGGATGTAAAAGTAGGGTCCCTATTTGAAATAATAGATATCGGTGCTCCATGCAATCGAATAATTTCATTAACATTCAGTTATAATAACCCAGACGTTTGAGCAGCTATTTTATATTATTTTGCCTGATGGGCTAATTTTATAAAATAGAGAAAGTTGGAGTAAATATTATTTTTCGTGATATTAAGGGATAATATTTACTATGTTTTGTCTATTTACCATTATGAGAAGGTAAATAGCATTATATTGTGTTTTATTGCGTCGTTATATGTTATGCGACGGTTATGACTCATATTTAAAATGGATCCTAATTAATGAAATAAAATGAATTTGGAACACAAAAATAGTTCACGTTATTCCGAATGCCAAAATAGGGGGTGCGGTTGTTTTTAGAATAGTCGAGATAGTAAAAAAAGTGTCAAGTTCTATTTTTGGGTTTCGGGCACTTTTGACGGGTTATGACTCAATTATGTGGTTACGAGTCATTTTAATGGTGTATTAACACTTAAAAGAGAGGAATTTGTGTTTGGAACCCGTATAAGTCTCCCGACTCTTTTATTTTCCCTTATCTTGTGTTAGAAGCCAAGAGAGAGAGAGAGAGAGAGAGAGAGAGAGAGAGAGAGAGAGAGAGAGAGAAATAGGAGAAAAGAGAGAGAAATGGAAGATTTGGGCTGGAATCCGTTGCTACTGAAAGAGAATCCGAGACTACAAACTCGAGGCAAGTTTCTTACTTGCTAGATATTGATTTAATGTGATAAATTGCATGTGTAGTTATAATTTGGAGATTTAAACCATTTATGGGTTTTTGAAGAATTTGGTGTTTAAATCCTAAATCTTGTAGTTTAATTTGATTTGAGGAAAACAAATTAGTTAGATGATGTGTAGGGATATTTGGGTCAAAATTGTTGTTGTTGATGTTGATGAATATGGAGGATTTGAGATTTTGGGGTGTTAGGGTTCATACAACCCGTAGCCCAAATTGGGCAAATTCGCAGGGCCGAATTGATTCAGCTCCTGGGCGAATCGATTCGGTTAGGGGGCAGGATATAGGTCTGGGAGGCCAAATCGATTCGGGATAATGCCGAATCGATTCAGATAGATGCATAATGTGGGCTTTACTCACCGAATCGATTCTCTTTTGGGCGAATCGATTTGCAACCAGGGGCAAATCGATTCGGCCCTAGGGCAAATCGATTCGGCTGCCCTGTTTTTGTGAGAATTTCCTAGTTTTGTTTTAGCCCTTTTCTTTTAGGTTCGAGGTTTAGGAACCTTCCTTTGGGAAGTAATGAGGAGTCCTAGAGGGTTGTTTTGGGTAGACAAATGTCCTAAGCTAATATGGGGATAATTGGGCTTGCCCCGAGGGCTAGTTTACGTAGGTTAATGTTCGAACCATATATGAAGTTAACCTAAAATTAATAGAAGGTAAAAATGTAAATGTTGGAACTTTTGAGAGTCAATTTTTGAGTGAGACTCATTTTGATGACTTAGGATATTGTGTTGAACTCTTGGAGACTAGTTCGAGGATAATGGCACCTCGGGTCTTAGGTCATTAATAAAATATGACTCTAAGAATAAGAGATGCATATTCTAAAATGTGGTACTAAATGAATAAGTACAAATGATCTTGAAATTATGAAAGTGAATGATTTCAAAATGGAAAAATTATTTTCATAAGTGTTAATTTATGGATACACACCTCTCTAAATCGCTATCTTAAGGGAAATTCGCGCATGAGGTGAATCCCCCTGGCTAATGAATGCAGGGTGGATATATCCCTAGGCCATATGAGCGTTTATTGTATGTTTCTACGATGTTAAGGTGATTCTATGTGTGGTTATGACTCTCCCGCGGGCATATGGCCGCTTCCCGACGTTTCAGTAGGATCCCGGGTTGTCTTATTTGATAGGCCCTGGAAGATGATAGCCATTTAGGGGCGCGCACAGTGGGGAAACCAGGAAGGGCGGTCTTAGATGCGTTATATGAGATGATATATATAACTATTGATAATAATGTGGGACATTATTGTTATTAAAGCATTTTATGATAATGAAATGGCTTTAACTACATTTCCTGGATGGAAGAAAGTAAATGGAAAGTTAAATACATTTCCCAGGTGGAAGAAGGGAAATGGGACGTTAAATACATTTCCCGGATGGAAGAAGGGAAGTGGTATGTTATTGAACGGTAAAGCATTTTTATGGTAATAAAACTTGCTTTAAATATGTATTTTTCCTGGATGGAAGAAAGGAAATAAAATTGGTAAAGAAAGTTTTGAAATGATATTGATTTGGTAAATATTTGATAAAATGAATTGCCATATATGTATTTCCTAAAGAAAATAGGAACTGTGCCTTTAGATGGTGAATGGATTTATTTATGTCTCCTTGAATAATTGTAGATGAGTTCTCCCATGCTTATATTAATGTTGAGAATCATCATTGATATTGCACTAGGTTGTGATTTAAAAAGGAGAGGTGAGAACCTTTATGTTAATTGCGAGAGAATTACGCTCTTAACGGTCATGCATTTTAGTCACATTGTAATCATATCAAATCGGGACCCTAAACCATTTATATCTCTTTGTTTTGCGTGCAACTTTTTGTCCGTTTAGGTGCTCTACCGCAAGGACACCTGTATTGACTCTCCATTCTAGTTGTCATGGAGCTATAGCATATTACGAATGTTGTAGGACATTTGTTAGAGACGCTTCTATCTTTTGTACTCTAATTATGTTCAGTTTATATATTCGGGCGTGTTGCCCATGCTTTGTACTCGTTTATTATACAGTGATATTTAAATTGTAATATTTGGTGTAACTATTTGTATTGGTCTGTTAACCGACAGCTTATTCGATTATTATTTATTATATTGTCTTTCTGTTACCCGTTGATTTTTGGTATCCACCGTTTTTGCAAATTGGATTGTCTAAGTGTTTTTCCTTTATTTACAAAATTTTAAATTTGACAATCCATTTTCTAAAATGATTGGTTGTTATCTCGTACTATTATTTTAATCGACAGTGATGCTAAGAATGGATCGTCTATGATTCCTGTGATTATTGGAGTATTGGGCTGGCCACCCCTTATTTTTAGTAGGCGGGTTGTCACAACAATCTAGCATACCTATCAACTGTATACGTAGTCTTGACTGCTAGAAAATGAGCAGACTTGGTCAATCTATCCACCACTACCCAAATCGAATCTGACCCCTTTTGAGATCGAGGAAGCCCAACCACAAAATCCATTGTTACATGATCCTATTTCCATTCTGGTATTAGCAATGGCTGAAGCAGACCAGTAGGTTTCTGATGCTCCACTTTCACTTGCTGACATATAAGGCACCTAGCAACAAAATTAGTTATTTCCTTCTTCATATTATTCCACCAATAATGCTCCTTTAAATCCCTATACATTTTAGTACTACTAGGATGCATAGTATAAATGGAATTGTGAGCCTCATCTAAAATTTCCTCTTTCAATCCACACACATAATCGTTGCTTATACAATAAAGTGCCATCATTCACAATACAAAAATCTTCAGATTTACCATCTCTAACATCTTGTCGTTTCTTCTCAAGAAAAGGATCTTGACTTTGCAAATCACGAATACGGGTAGCTAACAAAGGCCTCACGCTTACATGAGCAAAGAACCTATCCCCATCTACTAGCTTCCATTATACTCCCATCAATCTCAACTCCATGATGTGGGAAACTCTAGCATACCGAATACAAGATAACCTGCACGAAGCCTTTGTATTCAGAGCATATGCAACTACATTTGCCTTCCCTGGGTGGTAGTGAATTGTACAATCATAATCTTTAATTAACTCCATCCATCGCTTCTGCCTCAAATTCAACTCCTTCTGAGTAAATAAATACTTAAGGATTTGATGGTCAGTAAAAATTTCACATACCTCACCATATAGATAATGATGCCATAATTTCAAAGTAAACACAATATCAACAAGTTCCAAATCATGTGTAGGATAATTGCGTTTATGTGTATGAAACTTCCTAGAAGCATAAGCAATAACCTTACCATGTTGCATAAAAACACAACCCAACCCCTGATGTGAAGCATCAGTATAAATAACAAAACCATCTCCACCATACGGAATAGTAAGAATAGGTGCAGTTACCAACCTTTTTTTAATTCATCAAAACTATTTTCATAATCAGAATTCGATTCAAAATTAACATTTTTCCGGGTTAGTTTAGTCATCGGCAAGGCAATCGAAGAAAATCCCTTATTAAACCTTTTATAATACCCAGATAAACCCAGAAAACTCCTCACCTCAGTCACATTATTTGGCCTCTCCCATTTTACAATAGCCTCTACCTTTTTAGGATCAACACATAAATATATCATCTCCAGAAATAACGTGGCCTTAAAATACAACTTGTGATAACCAAAATTCACACTTGCTAAACTTAGCATACAACTTCTTATCTTTCAACAGATTCAAAATAGTTATGAGATGCTTTTCATGTTCAACCGTATCACGTGAATAAATCAGAATATCATTAATAAAAACTATCACAAATGAATCAACAAAAGGATGAACTACCTAGTTCACAAGATCCATAAATACAGCTGGAGCATTAGTCACCCCAAAAGGCATCACCAGAAATTCAAAATGACCATACCGAGTACGAAAAGCAGTTTTAGAAATATCACTTTCCTTAACCCTCAACTGATGATAACCCGATCGTAAGTCTATTTTTGAAAATACTTTATCACCCTGTAACTGATCAAACAAATCATTTATACGAGGTAAAGGGTACTTGTTCTTAATTGTAGCTTTATTCAGTTGCCTATAATCAATAAACAAATTCATGGTACCATCTTTCTTCTTCACAAATAAAACTGGTGCACCCCATGGAGATACACTAGGCTGTATGAACCCCTAATCAAGTAAATCCTACAACTGAATCTTGAGTTCTTTTAACTCAGCAGGTGCCATTCTATACGGTGTCATAGAAATAGGGGTTGCCCCTAGTGCCAATTCGATACTAAATTCAACTTCTCTCTCTGGAGGTAACCCCGATAACTCACTAGGAAACACTTCTGGAAAATCCCGTACAATAGGAACATCGACTAATTGTAAAGCCCCCTTCCTAGTGTCAAGAACATATGCAATAAAACCCTCACAACCCTTACTCAATAATTTCCTCGTAAGAATAGAAGAAATGATGCAACTGGGAACAATTTTCCTTTCCCTCACAAATTTAAATTCAGGTTCACCAGGCATATTAAAAACAACTTCCTTACAGAAACAATCCATAGATGCATGATATTTAGATAACCAATCCATTCCCAGAATTATATCAAAATCAAAAATATCCAATGGAAGTAGATCTATAACTATATCTCTAACCCCCACAGTCAAAACACAATCACGAAAAACATACTCGGCTACAATCATAACCCCCATAGGCATATAAACACCCAACCCCACATCTAAACGAGTACATAGTCTATTTAGGTATACAACAAAAGCATAGGACATAAAAGAATGTGTGGAACCAGGATCAATCAAAACATAAGCACTTCTACCAGTAACATAAAGTGTACATGTCACCACATCTGGAGTAATCTGAGCTTCTTTCATTGTAAAAACTCATCCACCTGGCCTGGAACTACTAGCTTGTCCTCTGGCCATACTTTTCACTGGATTTGCCTGGAGATAATAGAATGCTTTCTACTTCACTATATGCTGCTGGAGTCTCTGCCAACTGCGGACAATTCTTCTTAATATGCCCCACTTGATGACAATGGTAGCATTCCAATCCCTTAAGATTAGGACACTCAGATTTATAATGCCCTTCCTCTTTACAAAAGAAACATGTAGCACCTCCTATTAGGGCCTCACCTCTCCCTGACTTTTTGACTAAACCAAAAGATCCTCCACCCCTGGTATCTCTGCCAAATCTCCACTGACCTCTACCACTATCTCCACTGCCTCTTTGAAATTTATGAGGTTCCATCTTAACACTTCCACCCTCACCTCCATTAGAGTGAGATGCGTCGAATCTACTTTTCTTAAAACTCTCTCTACTCGCCACCCCTTGGTTCATTTGCCTTTCTGCTATTGTGGCTTTATTTACCAGATAAGCATAATCTTCTAACTCATAAGTGGACACTCTATTTTTAATAGGCAAAATCAGTCCATCTTGAAACTTACCACATTTATCTTCTTCTTTCTCCACATATTTAGTAGAAAATCTAGACAAAGCAGTAAATTTAGCCTCATACTCCCTCACAGACATTTTCCCTTGGGTCAAATTTATAAATTCCCTCAGCTTTTCCCTCCTATAAACTTTAGGGAAATACTTAACATACAAAGCTTTAATAAATTCAACCCAAGTAATAACATCAGTACCTTCCATCCTGGGCACCAAATGGTTGTTGGCTTCCCACCAATATTTGGCCTCTCCTTTCAGCTTAAACATAGCTAGATTCACTTTTTAGTTATCTGGAACTTTCATAATTGCAAAGATAGTTTCTAGATCTCTAACCCACATCTCACCTTCTGTAGGTTCAACTAACCTGAATATTCTGGAGGATTCAACTTCAAAAACTTCTCATGCATGGAATCTTTCATTTCTTTCCTTGCCTCTTTCTTAATCTTGACCACAGTTTTTTATTCTAGATATCTAGCCTGTTGTTCTGCCATTTGTGCCATATTTCTTTCTTGTTGCTTTACCATCCTCATCCTTTCTGTGCCATTATTTTCATCTCTGTAGGTTGCTCTTGCTCTTTAGCCCTTCCAGCAACACTCTGCTCTACTTCAGTATTATCTATACGAGAAGCCACTCCCTCTTCTCTATGTTGTCCATTCCCAGGTTCCATTTGGAATTATCTGTAATACAACAAAGTTCTAACAACCAATATAAACATTTCATAATACTAAACTATTGGTTAGTACAAAAAAATATTCATAAATATCAAATCAACTCAATGACTGCCATCTAATCGTCACACACATCCAGAATTAATAACCTAGACACTCTGATACCACTAATTGACACACCCCAAACCCAATATCCATACTAATCATTTGTTATTAGAATAATTGGATCATAATCTTGGGCCCATTGGAAATTTGATTCATTTATTAATATTTTTCTTCATAATGAACATAATATTGTTCTTGTGCCATAACGAAGTCAACATCAGAGTCATAATTAGAGATTATATAATACTATGATTGACTATGATCAACTCAATCCATGCTAACTCAATATATACAATGTATGAGTATATTAAAATCTTTAGTGTGACAATGATAAAATCCCCATATTTAAACCCCAGCTCTTCTAACGGCGTAACTCTCAAAGTTACCAGTCATATAGTATCCTAGCTGGCAGCGTACAAACCTGAAATTGTTAAAATATAAACCGTAAGCATTAAGCTTAGTGAGTTACTCCTTCCCTGTAATGGAATGATAATTCTATATCAAATATGTGGATATAAAATCAGAACAATCCTTCCCATTGGCAATAACAAATCCTAGATCATAAGATCCAAATAATTCTGCCCATTGGCAATAACAAATCCTGGACCATAAGACCCAATTAATTCTGCCCATTGGCAATATCAAATCCTGGATCATAAGACCCAAACAATCCCGGATATTTGAATATCCAAACAAATCCTGAATACCGAAGTATTCAAAAAAATCCTGCTCTTAGAGCTATATTCATATATCTGTATATATGAAACAATCATAAGTACACTCACCTTGAAAATTTAACAAGATTTCCCTTTTCCTTTATCTAGCTCTTGTTCAGTCGGTTCTTCTTCTCTTCCTATCATTCTTACAATATTAGTATCATCATAAGAATATTAATAATTCAAAGAACAACTTCAACATAACTCAATTCATAAGCATCATATGATTCAATTCAAATCATTCATAGTAAATGAAGTCCCATCTAGACTCAGGTAATGACATCTAATATATTCAAATTACAGCCCAAACCTACTTTAATTCTTATTTGTAATCCAATCCTTATCATATAAGGTTTCCAACACAAAATACGACACATCATTCTGAGTTTCCTAGAGCAAGATATGCCCATTTCTTTACCACATAGCAAATCTGCCCTATAGGCTCGTATGTTGTTCAGTCATCTTCCAAGAATTTTCATAATTTTTATATATCATAATTTTATGTGATATTTCACCAAATTTTAGAAAACATATTTAATAATACCAGGTTAAAATTTCATAATTTTCAGAGTTCATTTACTATGTCAAGTAAAACATCAAACATATGGTATGCATATTTACTCTTTTGGGGCAGATTTCATACCCGATTTTCAAATCATCGCCCAAGATTCATTTATTGATATTTTTACATTATTTTAGGATATGTTATGAATATATGGGTCTATGTTAACCTAAACCTGGAATTAATCAATTTCAGTAATCATACAAAAAGATATGGAAGTTTGAATAAACAAGGTTACTAAACAAAGCAATTTAAGGGTTTACACATTCAACTTTGTTTAAACTTGCATATATCCATACATATGCACCCAAGCATGAAAGTTCAATAAAAAATAAAGTATTTATGTCATATAAATCATAAATACAAGAAAAATAACAAGATTCATGGGTGGAATTACCTTAGGGGCTTTTACATAATTTTCTATGAATTTTTCTGAATGTTTCTCCTCACAATTGTTTTTCCTCAACCTAAAATTCTCCCAAACTGAGTTTACTGAAGAAAGGAGGATATCTCAAGGGTTTAAGTCGGTCAAACCAACCTCCACCTCTAACCAATCAATTTAAGACACTTATTGGGCATAAAGGACAAATTACCACTTAAACGAATGGACAGATTAGCCCTTCATTAGTAATTTCGGTATAACTTCTTACTCGGAACTCCGTTTCACACAAAGTTTGTTGTGTTAAAACCATAGCTCACATGTCTAAAACTATATAGTTTTCACCTCAAGTCAATTGTTATGTCATAAAAGGTCAAAACTAGTCTTAAATATGAACATTGCTACCGAAAACTTCAAAATTTCACATTTGTGACTAATTCGATATTTCATGCTTTATTAAGGTAGAATTAACTGAACATAATGACCTAACATTATATATATACTAATAACATATTATCCATATCACATAAGCTAATCATGCTTTAAACTTAATTTATCATAATTATATTCGGGTTATCACAATCTCAGAATGCAATATGATATGAAGACGTGAAACGTGCACCAATTAACACGGCATGATTTATCTTTGAAGCTTGGCCGCTATGTCTTCAACACAATACGTCATAGACAATATGAGGATAATGACAAGTAAAAATCTCTCTATGACTCAAATTGGATTTTGTCCGAAATTAAGTCAATTACATACAAATTGACACACTTGGGAATTTGTCCGTACAAATCCCCCTCTTTGACTATTTGGGGATAAAACCTAAACAGTGAATGATAGGTTGGGCCGTCAAGACATATGACACCTAAATCCCATCCCATAAACCCAAAAATAAAAAGTACAGGACAATGACTAGTATATGTAAGTCCGACAAGCATCTGCTATCTGAATGTGCTGTAGTCTTGAAATCTCGAATCGCTGAAGAATGCCTACACACATAAGACAGACAAACTTCCAGTGAAGTATGGAGGAATAAATTATTAAAACCAATTTGTAAAACACACCATTTGTTAAACATGTGAGCAAGACATATGATATAAATTTGCATATACACTTTTCAATATAGCTCAAATCAATGATACCAATATGTAAACGACATGATCAAAATATGATACCAATATAAAACATATGTGCTCAACAAACAAAATGCCCCCTACATCACATACTATCTCTCCCCCTTTTGTCTCGAATAGACAATCAGTGAAAAAGATAAACAAACAATCATCATATCTAGAATGAAATAATCACATGAAGCATATCTAGATAAACATGAGTATAGCAATTTAATAATAAGAAGAAGATACCAAATCGTATCTACCAAATACTCACATAAATGAAATAACAATATTAGCAATGAGGTGACTAAACGATCAATGCAGTATATGAATCAAGCATGAATAATCAGTATTGACTGCATATAAGTTGGCTGATTCCCACATGCTAGCAGATGATGCTTCACACACCATTTCTTATGGATGATTGCTTGCATGTTCATGTTTGTCATAGGCTAATATTTAATTCATGGTATATATCTTGCTAGTGTTATGACATTTTATCTCTTTGTATTATATTTTTCATTTATTTGAGTCTTATTGAAAAATACAAAAAGCTTTTGTTTTGATAACATTTTTGGAAAAAAAATTATTTTTTTTCAAAAATATTTTTGGAAAAACACAAAAACATTTTCGATCATGAGTTTACATGTTTGATGTGGCATATTGGTGTGCTTAGACCCCTATCATTTCATTATCCATGTGGCTAGGACATTTGGTCATAATTATAAATGCGTTGAATGATCTTAACCATTGCTTAATGGGGTTATTTCAAAGTTGATTTGCATTTGGATTCAACTTTGTATATGATCGCACGCACATGCATGAGATTTTATGAGCGTTCAACTTCTCATGCATATTTGAGTTTGGTGAGACATTCTCCTCTCAATTTTATCATCTATGAATAAGTAGACTTAGAAGGAGGCGTGAATGGAAGAAGCATTTGCCATGAGGATTGATATTGCTTAAATTGAAAAAAAATGATGAGTGTTCATGGGAAAGGGCTACGAGAGTATAATAAACTCAAAGTGAATGCCACCGTTTAGAAGAGCTCGAGAAAAAATTATGGCAATATAAAGAAACATATGCCAAAAATAGGGCTAATAGGATTTCTCCAAGTTGAGAAAAATAGAAACTTCAAAAGAACTTGAAAAAGAAAATATGAATATATGAGGGAGTTTGGATGGAAATATCAACGGGTTTGCACCATGAATCCTAATGTTGAAATATCGTGTCATGATGCTATTATTTATAGAATCATCAAAATTTCGTATTTGTGTGCATTATTTTGCTTACTTCATTTAGCTGAATATATTAATTGTCAAATATGGATAAAACTAAGTTTGATGACATTTAGCTATCAATTAGAGCTTTTTGATCATTTTGATGTGTCTAAGTTGTGATTCATTTGTTGTAGTTCAATCCCATTCATTCCATATCCAGGTTTAGGCACATTGATAATGTGATTAGCATGAAACTCATATTTTTATATTGTCTATTTTGAGTCTATTTTGCTATTGTATCGTATTTTCGGTTGCTATTTTCATGAATTTTTTTCAATGGGCAAAACTAATCATTTTTAGAGATAGAAAACAAAAGTTTTTAAAGTCGCTCAAATGACTTTTGGATGTCGTTCGAACGACATGTCCAAGTTGTTCAAAGACTGGATCACACGATACGAGTTTCAAGGCATTAACAGTGTCAAGTTTGGTCATGAGACAGGTCGTTAGATAGTTTCATCACATGACGTGCTACTGTTTCATGTCATTTTTAGACTGGTTCAAATGACATGCCTTAGTCATTCAAACGACATGGCAATGTCGCTCAAACGACCTAGAGAGGATTTTTGAGTTTTTTTTAGTGACTTCTTCGTATATACTGTGATATCATACTATTTTAGTACTTCTAGATTATTTAGCATCTCCAAAACCGATTTCATAACCCAAACAGGTGTATAACTAACACGACGAGTTTTGGCAATTGACGGGACAATACACTTAAACTTCCTAGTGTCTTTTCTAAGATCATAACAAAAACTCCTAAGGTGACCTCTCCTACCACAATGCGAACATGTTTAAACACGACAAGGAGAGGGACATTTAGGTTAACCTATTCTAATACCCTGGGATGTGGTTGACACTCTAAGACAAACTAAGGTTTTGGCTTTAGCAATGAAATCACTTGAACAAGATAAACCACTACCATCATTACTTAAGTCGTTCAAATCATTTTTTAACTTCAAAATTTTGGACTCAAGAAAAAAGTTAGACTCCTCAAATTTTAGGAACTTTTTCTTTAAATTTTCAATTACCCCTAGAAGGTTATCTCGCTCCTCCTCAATGTGAGCAAACTTATCCCAAAGAGTCTTCTCATGTGTCTTAAATTCATTAATCAAAATATTTTCTTCAACAGCACAATCCCTAGAATTTTTAAAGTCCTCCAACTTTTTCTCTAAAACAAGGACTCTATTCTCGCTCTCTTCCTTAGCATATTTTATAGATTTAAAGTTATCATATAATGCACCAAACTCACGAATCATATCTCTCTGAGTTTAAAATGTTTGAAAATATTCAATCATATGTTTAAAATGAGAATTTTTGTCTTCAAGAATGTCAATTCGTTTTGCAAGCTTCAAATTTAAAAGATTTAATTCGTCAAAACTTTGAGAATCCGTTGATAGAAAAACAAACCAAGAGTGAGAAACAAATAATCACCCAAAAAGCACAAAAATAGGGATCTACACAATAACTAAGTGCAACGGGCTTTGATACCAATTTGTGGGGGGGCCTTTTTCTTAGGTTTGCTTTAGGTGAAAATAAATTTTCTTTCAAAAACATTTTTCCAATTTTAATTACGCACCAAGTTTGTGAACCAATTTTACTTAAGCCCAATATTATTTTGTTTAATAATAAACACGCATCTAGGTGATTAAATAAAGTAAAATAAATCAAGTCCACAAACACACAAAGCCGATGTACAAGGAAACCACTAAGGGAAAAACCTCAAACTGTCCAAGACAGACAATCAGTATGATGTGGTATTACGAAGTATAGAAAGTAGACTTACTCAACGACTCGATACCCCATAAGCCTTGACGCTCTTCTGATGCTTCAACCATTCCTCCATAGTACAACGCAAAAGTCCTTCTAGGCCAGGTCCACAACACCCGAGTCCACATGCGTGTCTCGATATCCACCGATGCAGCTTTGGTATCATCTATGATTCAGAACATAACATCCTCCGCTTCTTCTCCGCATAACTCGACGAAAATGTTCAACAGAGATGAACAAACTCCAATGGTGCAAACAAGATCTCTTTAGGATATGTGTAGGAAAGCTCAGATCTTATAAACTATAAGGATGGTTTTAGATTTGAAATCCTTAGAAATCAAGTGCAGAAAAATGAAACTATTCTATTATGTATTTTTATTCTGACCCCCAAAATTCTGAGCAAAAATCGCCTTAAATAAAAAGTTAAGTCGGCGCATCGTTAGAACGATATCCGTATGTCGTTTTTATGACTTGGTCATGTCGTTAGAATGACTTGTCCATATCATTTGAACGACACTGAGATGTCATTTGAACGACATCAAATGTTGTTTGATCCTTTAAATCATAAGGGAAGGATCCATACGACTCTAAACAATGTTTATCTCAAAATAAACAAAGTTAAAACCTTTTTAAATTGTTTTTGACATTTTAAAATCATTTTTAACATTTTAAAATCATTTTTAATCAAAATAACTTCCTTAAAACATTTTTCGAGTTCGAATAACATTTTACGTTCATACGTGAGTATCTCGGAATGCAATATGATATGAAGACATGAAACGTGCACTAATAAAACGTATGAACAAGATTATCTGATTCCTATACCCCCTCTCTCTCTCGCGCGCGCACACACACACACAATCTTCGAATCTGAGAACGTATGAACAAGATTCCTAAACCCAATCAAATCTGAACTCAAACGATTTATGTTATAGGTGTTGGCGTTGGAGGGAGGTGGATGGATACAAAAATAGGTGAGTGGGTCGATTAGGATTCTGAAAACCCCAAAATGGGTTTTGATTAATTGTGACGTGGTAATGAAATTGGGCGGATGGTGTTATTGAAGGAGGGAAAGGGGAAGATAATGAAGGAGGAAGACTATCTGATTCTAAGGGTCCATTATGGATGGGATTACTTGTGTGTGTGTGTGTGTGTGTGTGTGTGTGTGTGTCTGTGAGAGAGAGAGAGAGAAAGAGAGAGGCAGAGACGATAGTGGGTGTTGGATTGTTAGGGGTGGACGACGGTGGGGGTTGGCCGGATTGGGGGGGCATCAGTTCTTTTTTCTAGGTTTATGTTTTCTTTATTTTTTTGTTTAGTTTTTTTATTTTCTTTTAATTTTTAAAGATTTTTTTAATTTCTAAATCATTTGATTGTTTTATTTTTTGATATGACAGGTGGTTGTTAACATTAACTCATTTGACAAAAAATGGGCAAAGTCTAAGTTTTTCAGTTAAAATATATTGTAGCCTAAAATCTAAAATCATTAATATATTAGAGTCTAACTGGCCCTCCACATGATGTGAGTCACTTTGATTTTAATTAGATTTAAAATTACTGGTATAGATTGTGTTAAATCGGTGGTGTAGATCTTTCCGTTATAATACTAAATATGTGAATACAAGTAATATAATTATTAATGCAAATATAAAAATTAATTTCAGTAATAGAAGGAAACGAATATTTGGGAAAAGATAGCCTCATATGGATACACTACCTCCATGTGGATTATCCATAACAAATACATATATTATCTGTATCTTTATTTGTTTTCATGGATATTTAAACAACCTATTCGAATCCGCTCATTTGAATATTCATGTAAATATCTAAAAAATTCGGATTCAAATACCAGATGTACTCTAATTTTAGAATATCTTCTATCACCCCTAGATTGATCAAAGTAATTATTTATAGCTCAACCAATATTCATTAGTTGCTTAATATCTTCCCTTTTATTTTTTTCCTTTTCAACCTAGCCAAATTTCTCAATTTTTCTATGTGATTTGTGCATACTTGAGAGAGTATAGTGAAAGCTTCTCCATCTATTTTTACATCAAAATTATTCCAAAACAACATAATGTCAACTTTCTCTTTATGATAAATTCCAAGCAATTTGCATTTTTTTTACAATTTATTAAGTTCCCCATCTTTATATTTTTTCGGAATAAGATATAATTTTCTTTTGCGGGTTATTTTTATCAGCTATCCCATATTAATGATTAGTTGTAGAAATAATAATGCATTCAGCTTCTATGTAGATGGTCTCCTTATTCAATGGTTGTCTAAACATTAACAATCAGGAGAGAGTAAAATCCTTCAAGCCATGACAATACATCATTGGAGCTGAAGTGGAATTTGCAAATGTTATGCCTTTCAAAGGCACAAGCACAAAATTAGTATATATGGAAAGATTCAAATGGAGATGGAGATTAAATGGAAATGATTTTGAAACGAACCCTGAAGGACGGACCTTCATTCAGTTAGTTTCAATTTTGAAATGTCATAAGAAATTGTTTAAACTTACGTATTTGATCGAAACACCCACCGTATGATTGAAACGTCAATAAGTACATCATTTCTTTTAGGGATTATGCCGGGGGGGGTCAATTTAACAAGTTGATGCTAGATTTAATGCCTTTTAACTAGAAGAAAAACTTTGGTTTCTCAACTGCAATACCTTTTTTTGTATACCAGTCAACATGGAGTGGTATATATGCATGATTTAGAGATATAGGGAGTGTAAGTAGTAACCGGTCAGCGACAGAAGGCGAGAGACAGAGTAGAAAGCTATTTTATAAGCGAATATAAGTCTAAGAGATACTAAGGTAATTTCACAACATAACACGATGAGTTCAGATATCATTAAAGTTTTTCTCCTAAACTCACTTCACCCCGGTTGTACCCCTACATTAGGACAAGGACCTGAATACACCTGCTTTGTTGCCATACTACTAGGTGTCTAATGTGTATATTATGAAGGTACACTCCTTAGGAAACATATATGCTTCATAAGGTGGATAACTCTTAATATCTTGCGTAAATACTGAATTGCCTTAATTTCTTAAGCACATGAGGGGCCGGAGTAACATTTTTCTAAAAATCTCAACCAAATAATTTATCTTTAGAGTTTAGAATATCATTTTAAGACTTGTTAGCATATCTAAAATATGACCTTTTATGATTTCATAAAGATTAAATCCATTTTACAATTATGTTATTTTTAATTAATTTTGGCAATGTCTTAATTTTACCCCTTGATTTTCTGAAGTCATGCCACTTATACACACAATGAAATTACTTTTATATTTAATTGTAACACTTATGTAGGCATAGAGTTACGTTTATGTCACTTTGACGATGTCCAATATCGAGTTGTGATATTGTCGTCAAATTATATTTATGGTATTGCCTTGAATATGGGCTATAAATTCAATTCCCAGGAATTATTTAACTAAATCACTAAGTATTTTCCTAGAAACTTATGAATGATATGAAAAAATGCATAAAATCTTCATTGCCTCCAAGATATGTGTTCTTTATTAAAGGTGTGTATCTGATAATTAAGCATTTTGGTTATTTGATAGGTTCACATTCGCTTGCCCCCACTCATAGTCTTTTGTCTTCTCCTTTATGTGTGCACGCGCATCTCCTCATAGTCAAATAGGTGGAATTTTTGTTTGGAAAATTAATCTGCGAATATGTATGTGTACAAATTCCTCGTGTTAATCTATTTTCTTCTACAGGATTGATTCTTTGCAAGAAATATGGAGGATCCGAATATTCAAGACGAATATGAACTATAGGTTGAAAATTGACCTTTGCTTTGTTATGCTGATCTCCTATGATTTTACTAAGGCTAATTCCTCTCCTTAAATCCTTTATTATTTCCACTTCATATTTACCATATTTATTATTATTATTATTATTATTATTATTATTATTGTTGTTGTTGTTGTTGTTGTTGTTGTTGTTGTTGTTGTTGTCGTCGTCGTCGTCGTCGTCGTCGTCGTCGTCGTCGTCGTCGTCGTCGTCGTCGTCGTCGTTGTTGTCATCGTCGTCGTCGTCGTCGTCGTCGTCGTCGTCGTCGTCGTCGTCGTTGTTGTTGTTGTTGTTATTATTATTATTATTATTATTATTATTATTATTATTATTATTATTATTATTATTATTATTATTATTATTATTATTATTATTATTTTATTATTATTATTATTATTATAGCTCGGCTTTGGCATTCCACTGTTTTGATTTTGTCACAGAATAGCCAAAGGGGGAGATTTATAAGGACAAATTTCCAAAAAGTGTCAATTTGTGTGTATTGGCATTATTCTGGACAAAAACCAGTTTGAGTCATTGTAAGGATATAAATTTTCAATTGAGTCCTTGTATTGTTTAAACTTAATTTCGTGAACAAAACTGTGTTTGTAATATGTCATAGGGAGATTTTATTTTATCACGATTCCACTCGGTCTATGATGTATTGAAGAAATTAAAGACGTTGCGGCAAAGCTTCAAATAATTAATCATGCTGAAGTTTAATTGTTGCAAGTTTATTCATCTTCAAGTTAATTGCATTCCGAGATCACACAGGTATGAATGCATATTGTTAATGAGATTCGAAATTATTTTTATAAAAGATAAGGATGTAATTTTATAAGGAAAAATATTTTAAAATGTTTTAAAAGTGTTTTAAATGTTTTACACTACGTTTTATTTTGATAAGCTCCAAAAAGAGTTTGATTTAATTGGATCTCTTTTGGAAGAAACATTTTAAAAAAAAAGTCAAACTTACACGCGCGTCGTTCGAATGACAAGCTGGATCATTCGAGCGAGATGTCTATGTCGCGTGAACGACTGGTCAATCTCATTTGAACGACTGGTCGATCTCATTTGAGCGACACATTTTTCGAGGCGATTAATTTTTCCTATTTAAAGCATGGTTTTGTCAAAATTAAAGAGTGGTGCAATCTGGAAAATAGTTTTCAATCCAGTACAAGTTTTGCACATGTTTTTCTAAGGTTTCAAAGCATAAACACATCCTTAGAGTTTGCAAAGTTTTGAGTTATCATCACTATACGTTTATGTGATCTTGCTGCACCAAGAAGGTTTGTTCTATACTTGAATATCTGGTTTTGCGGTGAAGAAAAGAGAATGTCATCTTGTTCGACATCGTAGACGTATCAAGACTATTCGGTGGACACTGAGACATACGTGGACGCGTGTGTTGTGGACAAGTATCATGGAAAAAAGACTTTCTACGTGGGGATTGTGAGAGGAGTGGTTGAAGATCAGAAGAGCATCAAGACTCGTGGAGATCGAGTCGTTGAGTGGGTCTTTTATCTGTTCGTTGTAATTCCATATTCATAGTGATTGTCTGGCTTGGATCGTCTGAAGGTTTTTCCCATCTTGGGTTTTTCCTCGTACATCCTACGTTATGAGTATCTTTACTTTACTTTACTTGCTTTTATCACTAGATGCATGTTTAGGATTAATCAAGATAAAATTGGTTTAAAGTAAAAATTGGTTTTTCACAACTTGGTTTGGTGCACATTAAAAGTTGAATATTTTTTTGTAAAAATTGGTTTGATTTGAAACAAACTCGTGTAGGGCTACTCTCTCAGTCTTAGATAGATTTTTACTTGTCAAGGTTCCGACATAGTCTATGATGTTTTATTTTGAAGACGTAGCGGCCAAGCTTCATAGAGAAATCATGTTGTGTTTATTGGTGCACGTTTTACGTCTTCAAATCATATAGCATTCCGAGTATCTCTCAGGTATGAACACATAATGTTTATGGGAATCGATAAATATGTTTTAAGGATGTTATTTTCATTAAAAATGATTTTAAAATATAAAAACTTATTTTATTCTAAGCTAAATACATTTTAAAATCATATGGATCCTCCCCTTATGTTTTTGAAGATCAAACGACATCTACAGTTGTTCTAACGACATGTGGAAGTCGTTCAATTGACATGCAGTTCTCTTTCTAACGAGATTGCTATATCGTTCGAATGACAGGCCAATTTCGTTCTAATGATGAGCTGACTTAATTTTTTTTATTTTATGCATTTTTGCTCAGAATTTTGAGTTGTGTAAAACCAAAATTACGGAATAGAACCCTTCATTTTTTTGCACTTGTTTATAAAGGATTTCAAATATAAAACCATCCTTATTATTTACAAGATCTGATCTTTCATAACCATTATGTTTAGAGATCTAGTTTTGCATCATTGAAGTTTGTTCATATCTATTGAACAATTGTTTCGTTGAGTTTTGCGATAAAGAAATTGTGGACTCTAGTTTCTAAAATATAGATGGTTGTCATAGTTGTATCGATGGATACCGAGGTGCATGTGGACTCGTGTGTTGTGGACTTGGAGTAGGTGGACTCCTGCATTGCACTGTGGAGGAGTGGTTGAAGAATAGAAGATCGCCAAGGCTTGTGAGGATCGATTCGTTGAGTAAGTTTACTGTCTGTACTTTGTAAAGCTGTATCATAGCGATTGTCTGGTTTAGGACATTCGAGGTTTTTTTCCTTAATGGTTTCCTCGTACATCGGTGTTTTGCATTTTGTGGACTTGAATTATTTACTTGTTTAATCACGCTAGATGCTTGTTTAGGATTAAACAAGATAAAATTGGGTTAAAGTAAAATTGGTTCACAAAGTTGGTGCAAAATTATAATTGGAAAGAGTTTTTAGAAAAATTGTTTTCACCTAAAGGACATATAGAAAAGGGAACCCTACAATTGCTATCAAAAATAGAAACACTTTTTATTGTGTGAGTGATCTCGTGTGTCTTTAGGCATGAATTTCCAAAATTTAATGGTTTTAGAACTCGTGTTTTTGATGGCACAAATTATTCTTATTGAAAAATGCGAATGAAAAGTGCTTTAAAATCAATTGTTAAGTGTGTTTGGTTAACAGTTGAAAAGGTTGGTCACCACCGATCACGAGAGATGGATAGGCCACTAATTTAAAACCTATTGAGTCATGGACCGAAGCCAAACATACACTTACACTTTATAATTCTAACAGTCTAACATTATTTCTTCATCTGTCACACCAGAAGAGTATAATCAAATCATGATGTGTGAAACCTTGAAAGAGGCTTGGGATGTTCTTGCACTTACTCATGAGGAAACTAGAATGGTTAGGGCCTCTAAACTTCAAAACCTTACAACCCAATTTGAGATGATTAAGATGTTAGAGAGTGAGTCATTTGATGAGTTTTATGCTAGGTTGTCCAACATTGTAAACTTGTCCTTTAACTTGGGAGAGCAAACACTCAACAACCGAGTCATAAAGAAAATCATAAGGTCGTTGTCTAGTAGATTTGATCCCAAAGTGAATGTTTTAAACTCCTTAGGTATGTTTGAATCAACGAAACAAATGTATGAGATTGATATGCTTACCTCCAAGAAAGTGTCAAAGAAAGAAAATGGCATTGCTTTGAAAGCCTGTAAGGAGAAGACTAATGTTTCGGATGATGATTCCAACACCTATTTCAAGGATGTAGCCTTGTTGGCAAAGAAGTTTAAAAAGTTTCTTAAGTTATAAAAGCAATCAAAAGATGCCAAAAGACTTGAGAAATTCAAGAAAAACAAGTCCGATCATTTCCCTAAGAATAAAAGTGAGAATGATAAGAGGGATGAGTCAGATAGGTGTTTTTGTTGTGAGGGTTATGGTCATAAGGTAGTAGAGTTCCCAACTAGACTTAAGAAAGCGGGCAAGAAACTCATAGCATATAAGGCCACCTTAAGTGATAGTGAACCAAAAAAGGAGAGAGTTCCATCATTGAGCACAACTTTTCGTTCATGGCATGTCATGTGAGAGATGACGATAAATCTTATCATAAAGATACTCATGTGAATGACAATTCTGAGGCCATTGTGTGTGAATCCCAAGTGAGTGAGGGTGAAGCTAGTAAGGAGGAGGATATAGATGTGAGAGAGTTGCAAGCTACCTTTAATGACTTGTATGAGGAAGCGGTAAAGGTGAAAAAAGCAAACTTGAAGTTGCAAGTTAAGTTGAAAGAGCGTTTCATAAAAAATAATGATGCATTGATTGAGGATCTTAGGGCACGCGAGAAGACTTTTCGAGAGAAACTAGAGTACGTTAAAGGAGAGATAGATAGTATTAGTGGTTTGACTGAGGATATGAAGAAGAAGATTCTTGAGTTTGAGGAGTCTAGGCATTTGCTTGAGTCTAGGATTAGTGATCTTGAGGAGAGATTGAGAGACTCGAGTAATAATTCGATAAGTCGGGATCGTCTCCACAGGGAACATAAATTAGCAGTTCTGAATAACGTAGGAAAAGCTTATTTAATCTTCAAATGATTCCTCAAAAGAAAATAAAAGATGATGATTGATGGTTTGAAATTTGCAATTGCTGATGAAATAAAAATTTAGAATGAACTACGTGCACAAAAACAACTAAGAATTGTAAAGAGAATAGATATGAGTATGAGAGGGAATAGGCTAGGATACAATCCCCCAATCCCTAGTAATTTACCGTATAGAATATTAGAATTGTAAATTAAAATCTTAACTGAATCCAGTCTTTATAGATCCTAATCATTGTTCATGCATCCCAACCCTTGAAAATTTAGCTAGACATGGTTTTGTTAGATGAAAGCATAACTATAACTATGCATGGAATCATAGATCTAAGAAACATAGCTTCAAAAGAGAATTGCAAAACAATTGAAAATCTAATTGAAAATAAAATAGAGAAACAAATAAGAGAATTGAAATTGATACTTGGATTGAAGATTGAAATTTGTAACCACAACATGGATAGAGAATTGAACTTGAATCTTGAATACTCTTTTTCTTCAAACTTACAAAACTAGGGTTTCTAAAATATGAAATTGTCTGTTCAAGAAGAAATCTCTCTCTTCCTCCTAGGGTTTACCCTTTTATACATCTCAAAAATGACTCTTCCCATTCCTCTACACGTTTTACAACTAATAAAAAGGAATTATACAAGAAATTTCAAGAGTTGAAAATCTTTAGCTTCCAGAATTAATTTCAACTTTTGACTTTCTGTCTCCAACTTTAAATGGGCATAACTTCTTCACCGTAGCTCGGATTGGGGTGCCGTTTTTTCCAATGTTCTTGTAATTTAGATATATTAAACTTTATAGCTTTCCCCACCTCCGGAATATGGCTATAAAATTATGAAAATGCCCTTCAACTCCCCGTTTCTTGGTTTCTTTCACTGTTTTGCATTCTCTTTCGCACTAATTTGCATGAAATACCTGTTAAATATATAAGAGATACCCAAAATACGAAATACTTGCCAAAAGGGTTAGTAGCATAAATATAAGACAAATCCAAGCTATTTACAATGCACAGGATCATAAAAATACCGAAATTAAGGGAATAAATGTGAAGAATTTATGCCTAATCAAATCCCCCTAACTTAGAACTTTGCGCTTCCCGAGTAATGTAAGAGAAATGAGTTGACTTTTGAAATTATTTTTATTAAAATAAAATTCCACTTTCGTAGGCAAACGATTGCATTGATCATATGCAATGAGCCTTTAAACCCCTAGGTTACCCTAATAGGACGAGTTTTGTCTCGTGAGGGTTTGTAGTGAATACACCCACAAAATTCTTTATTGACTCAAATAAATATCAAAATTCTTAAAAAATTTACAATTTAAACTTTTTGAAAAATAATCACCATAAATTCATATTCAAATGTCTCAAACCATAGTGTGTGTGTGTGCAAAGCCAGAAATTAAACCTCAAATTTCCACCGGTTTAGCATTACGTTACTTTTCGAAAATTCATTTTTATTCAAATTCTTACGGATGCACTCAGAAACGAATCACTCGAATTGTGGTTGTTTTCTCTCGGTATTCATGATATAAAGAGTAAATATAATGGACACAATTTCACGCATACGAAATTGAAAAGAAGGAAATATACGGTGAAAATATCTCATCATCGAAATACAGTTATTAGGAAACGGGAAACATCATCTCTTAATCACAAATTTTAATATATTTTATTATCCTTTCATGTCTTAGATCTCCATGCATTAATTAATTTCTCCATTCGGACTCGATTAGGACTTTTTGGGTTAAAAAGTGTAAAGGGTAAAAATGGGAATGGATGGAATGTTTGAAATTGAAAATTGTCCTTATGACGTCCATTAGTGCTTTTTCGGGCATTTACTCATTTTTCTCTTTCTTTTTCTATTTTCATTTTTTTTCATTTTTTTTCTTTCTTGCTATTTTTCTTTTATTGCCCTTTTTTTTATTACACACTTTGGACTAACTTGATGAATTTTCAATTTTTCACAATTCCAGGCTATTTGAGTTTTTTGGGTTATCAAACGAAAGGGAAATATTTTATTAGGCTCAAAGTGGGTTGCAAAGGGATAATTTCTTTCACAACTTTATTACGGCTAATATTTTTGGGTTAAACAAAACAGGGCCTACTTCATTGTCCAAATTGCTAATCACGTTACCATGTGCATCTCGAATTTAATTAAGTTTAGAGATATATTTAGCACGAATTTTGAGACAACATTTCACACATTTCCCATTACCAATCAAAACAAAGGATTGATATCATCAACGGCTTATTAAAATGCTGAAAAGAACTTTGAGTTAATCATAAACTCGGATTGTTTTAAAAACTCATAAAAAATTGAAAGGCTCGAAATCTCACCGGGTTTGATCAATCTCCACACTTATTCGTTAAGTCGTCAATTTTCTTTCAATTTCCATCTTCGGTCAATTTTGGCTCAGTGCATTTTGATTGTTAACAATTTGAGACTTTAAATAGAATAAAGGTGATATTTTTTATAAATTTAAATTCCATTTTTTATTTATTTTGAACAAAAATATTTTTGGCTTTTCAAAAAATTTCAATTTTTTTCATATAATAATTGCGAAGTTTTATGAATATGCACTTATCATCCCCCCTAACTTAGTCTTTTGCATTGTCCACAATCAAAAGGACGAAAATCTAAATAAGACGAAATAAGGAGTACGAAAAATAAAACAAGCAAATAACGATAACAAGAAATGTTCATTAAAACATAGTTGTGTACACAAGATAGTAAAACATGAAAAGAGCAACATAGGGTAAAAATAGCAGGGGACTGTGAAATGATGCAACAAGTGGTATTTATTGTGCTGGAGGGTGGTGGGAACTACCGGGCACATTGGGGTCATACAGATCATAAAAATACGCAGGAAGTGGGGCATCGGGACCCAACTGGAGGCGATAAAGATCAGCCTATAGGCGGGTAACATCATACTCATGTCGCGACGGTAGGAAGACATAAAACCGTCGAAACGCATCTCAAGAGAAAGTACACGCTCGGTGAGTGCCGCACCTTCAGGCACATAATCAGGATCAACACCTTCATCATACTCAGCCTCATCACCTTCTCCCATCTCAACATCGGCCGCACCAATGCACATGGACTTTGAAACTTTTCAGAACTTCCAACCAATCCCTAAATGCTCTTATGACACGTGTGTTACTCCCGCCTCTAATAGTAACACACAACCATGAATTCCTAAATAGCCTAAAATCTTATCACTATTATACACAAAATTCACCCCATACCCGTCGGGGGTGCGATGACCTCACCTATTTAGCTCAGTCAATCCCCATAAATGGGGTCTGACAACCAGATTGTGTCGGCTTCCGCAACAACCGCTTCTAGATACGTCTTGAGACGTTGTCCATTAACCTTGAATGTGTTTCCCCCTTTTTGATCCTCTAATTCAACAACTCCATGGGGGAACACTTCCTTCACATTGAATGGACCAGTCCATCATGACCGTAATTTTCTGAGAAACATATGTAACCTCGAGTTGTAGAGAAGTACTTTCTATCCCGAATGAAACACCTTACGTCGGATGATTTTATCGTGAGCTCGTTTCATTCGTTCTTTTGATATTTTAGCACTTTTATACGCATCATTGCGTATTTCTTCTAACTCGTTCAACTGAATTTGGCGTGCTTCACCGGCTTTTTCCATGTCAAAGTTCACCCTTTTAATAGCCCAATACACCTTGTGTTCAATTTCAACAGGAAGATGACAAGGTTTGTCATACACAAAACGAAATGGGGACATCCCAGGGGGATTCTTATATGCAGTTCGATAAGCCCAAAGCGCAGCATTCAATATGAGAGACCAATCTTTCCTGTTAGGTTCGGCTATCTTTTCCAAGATATTCTTGATTTCTCGATTGGCTAACTCGGCCTGGCCATTTGATTGGGGGTGATAAGTCGTTCCAACTTTATGGACGATCCCATACTTTCTCATTAGCCTTTCCATTGGCCTATTGCAGAAATGGGAGCCATTATCACTGATGAAAGCTTTATGAGCTCCAAAGCGAGAAAATGTGTTTTCTTGTATGAATTGTATCACCACCTTGTTGTTATTCGTCCTTGTAGTTATTGCCTCTACCCATTTTGAGACGTAGTCTATTGTGACGAGGATGTATAAAAAGCCAAAAGAGGGTGGAAAAGGTCCCATGGAGTCAATCACCCAGCAATCAAACAACTCCATGACAAGTATGGGGTTAATGGCATCATGTCACGACGCGTAATAGCTACCATTCTTTGGCATCTATCACACGATTTACAATAACTATTCACATCCTGGAAGATTGTGGGCCAAAAGAGATCGCTTTGCAGGATTTTATAGCCATTTTGTTTTTGGAGAAATGACCTCCACATGCTTCTGTATGACAAAATCGGATTACTCCTTGTATTTCTTCATTAGGTACACATTTTTGGATGATTTGATCGGCGCAATACTTAAAGAAATAAAGATCGTCATAAAAGAACATGCGAGGCCAACTAAGGAACTTTTTTCTCTCTTGCAGAGTCCAATTGGAGGGAACGACCCCCGTGACAAGGTAATTCACTATATTCACAAACCAGGGAAGAGAAGAAGTAGCAAATAGATTCTCATCCAGAAAATGCTCGTCTATGGGAATTGGATCAATAGGTACATTAGACGATAGCCATGACAAATGGTCGGCAATGACGTTTTCTACTCCTTTCTTATCTTGGATTGAGAGATTAAACTCTTGTAGGAGTAGGATCCACCTGATTAGGCGTGGTTTGACATCTTTCTTGGTCAAAAGATATTTGAGTGCCGAGTGATCAGTGAAGCAAATAATGGGCGACCCAATAATGTAAGAGAGGAATTTGTCGAGAGAAAAAACAAATGCTAGTAATTCTTTCTCCGTAGTGGTGTAGTTCAGATGGGGGCCGGATAATGTCCTACTAGCATAGTAAATAACATAAGCTTTATTATTTTTCCTCTATCCTAAAATAGCTCCAATCGCGTAATCACTTGCATCACACATAAGCTCGAATGGAAGTGACCAATCGGGGGCTTGCATGATAGGAGCAGAAATCAGCATGCTTTTTAATTTCTCAAAAGCTTCTTGACATGCGTTATTCCATTAAAACGGAGTGTCCTTCATAAGAATATTACTAAAGGGTCTCACGATGGCGCTAAAGTCCTTGATAAATCTCTTATAAAATCCAGTATGGCCTAGAAAGGACCTCACATCTTTAAGCGATTTTGGTGGGGGTAGCTCAGCTATTACTTCAATTTTTGCTTGATCAACCTCAATTCCCCTAGATGAGACAATGTGGCCCAGAACTATGCCCTCAGTGACCATAAAGTGGCATTTCCCCAATTGAGGACTAAGTCTTTTTCCGCACACCGGAATAAAACTTTTTCAAGATTAGCTACACATTGGTCGAAAGAGGGGCCAAAAACACTGAAATCATCTATAAACACTTCAAGACCTTTTTCTATCATGTAGCTAAAGAGACTCAACATGCACCTTTAAAAAGTCGCGGGCGCATTACATAGTCCAAACGGCATACGTTTGTAAGCAAACGTGCCAAACGGACATGTAAAAGTCGTCTTTTCCTGATCAAGTATATCCACTTCAATTTGATTATACCCAGAATACCCATCTAGAAAATAATAGTAAGGATGGCCCACTACTCATTCAATCACTTGGTTGATAAAAGGCAAGGGAATATGGTTTTTTCTTGTTCCCACATTGAGCTTTCGATAATCAATGCAAACACGCCACCCAGTAGTGGTGCGTTGAGGTATTAATTCTCCCTTAGTATTTTCAACCACAGTCATACCCGACTTCTTTGGGATGACCTGAATTGGGCTCAACCATTTACTATCGGAAATGGGATAGATAATCCCATCATCTAACAATTTGATGATTTTCGCTCGAACTACATCTTTCATGGTGGGGTTCAGTCGCCTTTGCATTTCTCTTGAGGGCTTCACCTCCTCCTCGAGGTGGATTTTATGGGTACAAATCAATGGACTTATACCTTTCAAATTTGCTATTGTCCAACCAAAAGCACTTCTATGCTTCCGCAAAACATTCAATAACTTTGCCTCTTGCTCTTTTTTTAAACTAAAAGAGACAACAACAGGAAACGTATCATCTTCTCCTAGAAAATCATATTTACATGAGAGGGTAGTTTCTTTAACTCAAGACTAGGAAATCTATCTTCAGAGGGGGTCATGCGTGATTCCCGCGAGGGTAATTCCTCAAATTTAGAAATCCAGTCAACATCTCTCAACTTCTCAAAAGTCACTTCTTCTTATAACAAAACTCCCAACTCCTCTACTTTATGCTCAAACTCAGTATAGGAACTTTCACTCTCAACACCTTGAACTAAACAAACTTCAAGTGAATCCTCACCTATGATCTTATCTATGTGCTCCTCCACCACCTCTTAAATAAGATCAACCGAATGAATTTCATCCTCATCGCCCATTTGGTTAGCAACATTGAAAATGTTGGCCTCGAGGGTCATGTTTCCAAAAGTGAGTTTCATTTGGCCATTCCATGTGTTGATCAAAGCATTAGCAGTAGCTAAAAATGGACGGCCTAAAATTATGGGAACATGATTACTAGAATGAGGGGAAGGCTCTGTGTCCCAAATGACAAAGTCTACAGGGAAGTAGAATGTGTCCACTTGAATAATCACGTCATCCACAATCCCTCGAGGAACTTTCACTGTTCGATCTGTTAACTGTAGAGTGATTCGGGTAGGTTTAAGATCACTTAAATTAAGATGCTTATAGATGGATTATGGAGGGATATTCACACTCGCACCTAGGTCGAGCAAGGCTTTTTCAACTCTACGCTCTCCAATAACACACGAGCTTGTAGGTGCACCATGATCTTTGAATTTTGGTGGAAGATCATTAATAAGGACCGAGCTCACATTTTGTGCCAAAAAGACGTACTTCTTCACCTTAAGCCTTCGTTCGATAGTCAAAAGATCTTTGATGACTTTGGCATAGGTAGGAATTTGTTGAATAGCATCCAAAAATGGCAAGTTCAACTTCACTTGTTTCAGAACATCTAACACTTTAGTACGCGGGCTCCCTTTTTGGGTGGTGCCAAGCATTGAGGAAATGGAGCAGCATTAGGCGGTTTTACTTTAACTTTAGGCTCACCTTCTTCATCCTTATCATCCATATGCAATAGTGTCTCCTCAGACTCTGAAACTTCTTTAACTTTAGATTCTTTGGAAGGTGGTGGCGCTAGATCAATTATGCGACCACTTCGCAGGGTCGTGACAGCTTGACATTGCTCTTGCGAATCCAATGATGTTGAGCTAACCGTAGTTTTCCCTTGAGGAGGTCTTTGGCCTTGAGCTGGGAATTTACCCTTCTCCTGAGTATTCAATGCAGATTGCAACCTAGAGATGCTAGTATGAATTTTCGTGAACATTCGATCATACTTAGCATTATTCTCCTTTTGATATTGGATGAGTTGATTCAGATTATCCTCAAGAGATCGCCTAGGAGGAGTAACATACGGACCAGGAGATGGTACTTGCATAGGGGTTTACATCAAAGGCATTTGCTGAAATTGAGGAGGGGGTGGAGGCAAAGCAACATGTGAATTAGGAGTAATACCACTTTGTGGTTATCCATAGTTGAAACCAGGATGATTCCTCCAAGATTGATTGTATGCCTTCCCCTGAGGTACATTAAAATTTCCTCGAAACCCTCCTATAGCTTCTACTTGCTCAGTGTACATTGCTTTGTAGGCAGGTATTGTAGGGCATCCTTGGGTAGAGTGGCCAGCTTCACAAATAGAACATACTTTCTCCTTTCTAGCTTGGATGGGTCCGACAACTTCTCTCAATCGCACCTCAAGTATTTCTCTAAAACTTTTTTCCAATTGGTCAAATCAACGATCTAACAAAGTTTCTTTGTCCAAGTGATAAATACGAGACGCAGCATGTGAGTTGGACACTTGTTGATTTTTGTTTTGGCTATTGGGGTCAGAAACATCTCATGCTTGCGTAGTCTCTGCTACGTATTTCAGATGAGCCTCCGCATCGCTTGAGTCTAGCTCCTAAAATGGTCTTTCACACATTGTCTGTATTAGTTGTTTGGATGCTATAGTAGGCCACTGATGGAAGAATAAAATGAGATGATGTTTTTCAAAACCATGATGTGGGCAAGCGCTAACTAACTCCTGAAAATGTTCCCAACACTTGTCAACAGCTTAATTCTCATTTTGGCAAAAAGCTTGGATTTGGGCTTTGACAGAGTTTGTTTTGTGCTGTGGAAAGAACTTGAAGAGAAACTTTGTATGCATATCTCTCCAGGATAAAACAGAATTAGAAGGTAGTGACCATAGCCAGGTCTTAGCTTTACCCTTTACGGGAAAAAGGGAAGAGCTTTAACTGGATAACATCTTCTAGGAAGGTTTGAATACCAAACATCTCACATTCTTCTTCGAATTCTCTAATATGGAGATATGGCTTTTTCGAATCCATACAATGGAATGTAGGAAGAATTTGAATCATCCCATTTCTAAAGTGGAACTGACCAGCATTATTAGGAAGTAAAATGCAACCAGGGGTGACAATTCGCTCAGGAAATAAGAGATCTTTCGTGGGAAGATATGGTAACTCTTCCTCTCCAGCACCAACACTAACACTACCGTGCATAGACATATTGCTACCAAACGACTCAGAACCCTCACTCAGTGTTTGACTCAGAGTGAGACTTGTGATTGAATTTTGAGGTGAAGTAGGTGGAACCCAAAAGTGTGGAGAGTCGGTGGAATGAGAATTTTCACAATTAGCTTCAGCAATGGGATTTTTGTGAACTTGGTTGAAAAGGGATTTTGCATATAATCTTATGAGAGATGAGATGAATTTTTTTTCTTTTAGAGAAACAAATTAGGATTAATTTCACTTTCCTAAGTATCACCAATTTACTCGAATAACGGCGCCAAAAACTTGACGCAACCGCAAATGTGTCTAAAGTGCGTGCTTTATAGGCTCAAGTGCAAGCCTGTCGCGTTAGTAATAATCCGAGAAGTCGGGATCGTCTCCACAGGGAACATAAATTGGCAGTTCTGAATAACGTAGGAAAAACTTATTTAATCTTCAAATGATTCCTCAAAAGAAAAGAAAAGATGATTATTGATGGTTTGAAATTTCCAATTGGTGATGAAATGAAAATTTAGAATGAACTACGTGCACAAAAACAACTAAGAATTGTAAAGAGAATAGATATGAGTATGAAAGGAAATAGGTTAGGATACAATCTCCCAATCCCTAGTAATTTACCGTATAGAATATTAGAATTGTAAATTAAAATCTTAACTGAATCCAGTCTTTATAGATCCTAAGCATTGCATATATGAGGGAACTAGACCGCAACATATGAAATCAAAGGTAAATATAAAGCGGTGTAGAACAATTACACTTGCATAGTATTCTTAAACATCTCAAGTACCTAGGCCAAGAGAGATTAAAAGATCTACTATGTTCTTATAATTTCCCTGCACGATTCGATCAATTTTTAATTTAAACTCTATTTTCTACATGGGTAATTTACCTTAGGATGGGTTCATGCATCCTAACCCTTGAAAATTTAGCTAGACATGGTTTTGTTAAATGAAAACAGAACTATAATTATGCATCGAATAATAGATCTAAGAAACATAGCTTCAAACGAGAATTGCAAAACAATTGAAAATATAATTGAAAATAAAATAGAGAAACAAATAAGAGAACTGAAATTGATACTTGGATTGAAGATTGAAATTTGTAACCACAACTTGGAAAGAGAATTGAAATTTAATCTTGAATACTCCTTTTCTTCGAACTTACAAAACTAGGGTTTCTAAAATATAAAATTGTCTGTCCAAAGAGAACTCTCTCTATTACTCCTAGGGCTTGCCCTTTTATATATCTCAAAAATGACTCTTCCCATGACTCTCCACATTTTACAAATAATAAAAAGGAATTATACAAGAAATTTCCAGAGTTGAAACTCTTCAACTTCTAGAATTAATTTCAACTTTTGACTTTCTGTCTCCAACTTTAAATGGGCATAACTTCTTCACTGTAGCTCAGATTGGGGTGCTGTTTTTTCCAATGTTCTTGTAATTTAGAGATATTCAACTTTATAGCTTTCCCCACCTCCGGAATATGGCTGTAAAATTACAAAAATGCCCTTCAACTCCCCATTTTTTGGTTTCTTTCACTGTTTTGCATTCTCTTTCGCACTAATTTGCATGAAATACCTGTAAAATACATAAGAGATACACAAAATATGAAATACTTGCCAAAAAGGGTTAGTAGCATAAATATAAGACAAATCCAAGATATTTACAATGCACGGGATCATAAAAATATCGAAATTAAGGGGATAAATGTGAAGAATTTATGCCTAATCACTTAATCACGCTAGATGCATGTTTAGGATTAAACAAGATAAATTTGGGTTAAATTAAAATTGGTTCACAAACTTGGTGCTAAATTAAAATTGGAAATATTTTTTTAGAAAAATTGTTTTCACCTAAAGGACACATAGAAAAGGGAACTCTACAGAGTCCACAATGGTTGGTTTATGGTAAGTCATCAAGAGGCCAGGAGTCCTCTTCTTGGCCACCATTGATCTTCATGAATTGGTTGCACCACCAGGAAGCATGGTAGCATTGGTAATTGTCACATCATTAATATAGGTTGTAGAATAGACTCCATTATTCAAAATGGTGGTGTAGTAGAGGTATGTAAAGTTGTACCTTGTTGGTTGGTTGATTTGTTTGCTAGACTTAACCCCCAAGCTAGTGATACTACCAACCCCAACTATCATATTAGATATTTTTTTCCCACTGTAGCACCATCTCTGTTATGGCTTCCACTGGAAGAGGAACCTTCATTAGTAAGTCTAAACTGAACAATATTTTCATGAGCATAGATTTTACTCTTGGAAAAATTTAAGTACACATTATTTTCCTCATTGAGATCTTATAGTCTTTGGACATTAAAATTGAAACGTTCAATGGATTCTTTAGAGGCTACTATATAATCTTCTTCATGGACATCTTCATCATCGTCAGCCGGTGTTGTAAAGGTGACTTTGAGTTTTTCCATATCAGTAGTTATAGAGAACTCTTTGGGTGGGTTCACAGGTGAAAGAATCATATCACACACATGTATAATGGTGGGAAAACCACTACTAATAGAAGGTAATTGGTTGATGGGATCTATGGCTAGAATAAGTGGGAGAAGAAGGAGGAGGTGTGAAGAAGAAGAGCGTGGTAGCTAGGTAGAGATAAGGGAGAGCATTTTTGGACCACACATTGCATGGTTCTCTTAACCCTCTTTTCGCTTGAAATTTTGTTATTTTTTTCCATCCAAATAAAGTAGACTATAACAACAAGGGAGGTTCTTCTCCACTTTTTAATGGAGTTTTTCCCTCTATAATTATTAGTTACAAGATTACTTTCCTCATCCCAAGTGATGGCATTATAATCAACCAAAGTCTTGAATTTGATTTCATCCCAAACTGTTTTGGAAAAGCTACAATTGAATAAGAGATGGTCCTTATTTTCAATATCAATTTGACAAATAACACAATGTTTGGAATCAGAAATACCCCAATTATGAGTTTTATCCCTAGTGTTAAGTGCATTTATACAAACCATCCAAAGAATAAAGTAGCATTTAGGGGTGTTTTTACTGTCCCAAACAATTGAAGCCCGATAAGTAGTTAAGAGTGAGTATCCAATTGAATTCCAGGTAGAGGTTGTCCAGAAAATACCATTGGAGTTAGGGGTCCATATAACCTTATCATCCATAAGATATTTATTTCTTAGAGGATTGATTGTTTGATCTCATTCATCTCCCCCAAGTCATTATTTCAGGCTAAGCCCAAGTGGAGTCAGTTATGAAGTCTGCAACTTTTGTCTTATGATTACTTACAGCATCATAGATGGTTATGCGACCATAAAGCTACCAAAAAGGAACATTTGAGTGCCAATGATCACGCCATATGAAATATCTCATTCCACTATCAATGATGATGAAAGTTCTGTTCTTTTATCTCAATTTCATGAGTTTGGTCCAAGCCAAAGAGACATCAAGAGAGGGAGAACCCAAAAGCTTCTACATATTCATTTCTATGCATGTCACCATTTTACCCACAAATTATGTTTCTTGATATATAAATTCCATATGTTTTTGTAATATGGTAGCTTTATTCCAATCTTGAATGCTTTTGATACCCAAACCATCTTCACCTTTTGTGTAGCAAACATCACTCTAAGACACTTTAGCACTTGGCTTCTTTAAGATAAATCTTGACTAGAGGAAGCCTCATAGAATTTTGTCAATATCATGCACGATTCTTTTGGGAAGGATGAAAATGTTGGTCCAATAGACTTTCATACTTAAGATAATAGAGAGCATAAGGTTAAGTCTACGAGCATAACTCGGGAATGTTTTGGTCCTACTTTTAACCATGTTAGTAATATTCTCCACCAAGGCTTTACAATCATCATACTTGAGTTTGGTATAGACTAGGGGAACTCCAAGATATTTAATAGGAAAGTATCTTACACCGAACCACAAAAGATAACATATAATGAATCTGTCAATAGGTGAAACTCCAAATGAGAAGAAGAGGCTCATTAAAGGATTTAGATGCAATCCAGAGATGGATAAAAATTCATGGAGGGTATTGTGAATGGTAGTGAGGAATAGGATGTTACCACCAACAAGGATGAAGAGATCATCTTCAAAACATAAATGATTAAGTTGAATCTTTTTACATTTAGGATGAAAAGTGAAGTTATGGGAGTTACTATGGATATTTAGAATTCTAGGAAAGTCTTCCATTAAAAGGGAAATAGGAAGGGAGACAAGGGGTCTCCTTGTGTAATACTCTTTTAGCATTAAATAAACCATAAAGGGACCCATTAAGAGAGATATGATATTTGATAGTGGTAAAACACTCTCTTATCCAACTAATAACTTTGTCTGGAAATCCCATATATTGGAGAACAACAAATAAGAAGTCCCAATCAATAAGTCATAAGCCTTTATGATGCCAATTTTAAGAGAACATCTTGGGGGAATTTGGTTTATGTGGTAGTTTCTCATAATCTCTTGAAAGGGAAGGATGTTTTACCCAATAGATTTCCCTTGTTCAAGGTCAAATTGTGTATCATTGACCATAATTACTTTGCAGATTCATTTACAAATGGCGCCGCAATAAACAATGGGTCTAAAATCTCTCATGCTGGTGGGGGCTTTGGTTTGGGGAATGATCACAAGATTAGTATAATTTTATCGTTTGAGAATTTTCCCATTATGGAAGACAGAGGCAACATCATGACTTTCTCGGCATGATGTTGCTACTTTTGGAGTCCATCATTGAGCGTCGAATCAAATAAAGAAAGGTAAAATCCCCTAGTTGAGTTGTCTTTAAGAAAGATCTTAGCTTTCATCATGAGTGAGAAATGAATTGAGACTAATACAGCTAAGGTGAAATCCATTGTGAATCTATGTCATCACCTTAAATCCTCAAAGAGTTGCGTAGCTATCGGGATTTCTCCCACAAGATCCCGATTTTTAATAAATAATTTAGTGATATGGACCAAGGATTTTGTCTCTCCAAAGATAGAAAAAAGACTTATTGATTTCCTCATGAGTTAGTGGGGTATGTAGTTGAATACTTTGTTCAATAGAAAATTATCTTGTTATTTCATTATTGAGCATATAAGGAGTGGAATGGTGAGGTGAAGTACTAAGTAAATTAGTAAAGAAGTGTATAGCCTGCTTAGCTATATCAGAATGACCCTCCACCTTGAGCCCATGTTGGTTTGGGATAAAAGAATCTTGTTTCTACCTGTATTACATTTGGCTCTCTCATGGATGAAATTAGTATTTAGGTCACTTTCTTGGATCCATCTAGTACTTTTTGGTTAAAAAATGATTCCTCTACAAAATTGTTATGGATGGAAGAAACTCCTACAGGAATAGACACAAAATAAGGTCTAGTACAAACCATATACAAAATGTTTTAATGTAAGAGAAAGTGAAAGTGGGGTCGTGGTGAAGAAGAGAGGCGTTAGAGATAAGGATGAGTGATTATTGAGTTCTGAGCGGGGTTAAAGAGGAGGAGCATTCTAAATGGGGTGGTGTGGAAGAAAAGAGGGGATAAAATTTTGATGAACTTCATCACGGGATTGTCATTAACAACATAAATGTCACAACTCCATTTGTATTATAGTAGACCACTTGACAAAGGTAACACATTTTCGGTTTGTCCTCACAGATCTTTTAGCTGAGCAGTATACACGGTTGTATGTAGCAAAGATCATCCAGTTGCATGGGGTGCTTTTGTCGATCATTTCAGATGGAGATTTTACCTTCATATCTTAGTTTTAAGGTAGCATTTAAGAGTTAAATGGGGAGCAATAACATTTGAGTACGTCTAGTCATCCTCGGAGAAATGGACAAACGGAGCGGGTTAACCATATTTTGGAGCATATATTGCGAGCCTACGTGTTGGATTTCAAGGGTGGTTAGGAGATACATTTTCCCATGGTGGATTTTTCTTACAGTAACATCCACCAAAAGTCGAATGGTATGACACCATATGAGGCATTATGTGGGAGACTTAGCAGATTTCCCGTGTGCTAGATGGACTCATGTGAGAGTAGCTTATTCGAACCCAAGTACATTAGTGGTGCACTTCTGGGGTCTGGTTCTTTTTGAACGGTGGTGTGTAGAGGTGGTTTTCCCCATTACCGTGTTTGGCTTGCGATGGCAATGGTTGCTGTTTGTGGTGAGTATTGATGTTTGCTCCAGGTTTGAGTAGGGTTTCGGCTTGAACGACGGAGGTCTATTTTGTGGTTGGGAGATTTTTTGGCGATGCTTTGATGGTTGTTTTGACCTTCGTGGTTTGGGTGTATACCCGTTGATTAGGTGGTGATTGCCATACCCGATTGGGCTTGTCTCATGTTGGACAAAATGAGTCCATTCTCGGACGGGTGAGAGATTTGCTCTCTATGGCTGTGTTACCCTTTCTTCCAAACATCCACCCCTTCCTATTCCTCCCTCTTCTTTGTGATTTCCCCACCCCATCCTTAGTGATGAATCCAACCATTTTCAATCGCTATTCCCTCGAGTGCTCTTCATGTCAGATTGGATCTGTCTTGGTAGTAACCAACGAGGATGGGTAAGGCCCCTCTTGGTTTTGTTTCTTAAAGTTGGATTAGCCCTTCTTTACTTAGTCACCATCTTGATTCAAGGCTTCACGTCAGACCAAGATGAATGGATCCATCTTTCTTTTTGCTTTTCTCTTGCTGGAGTTGGGGTAGCTTTGCTGATCGAACTTTGATTCTACCCCCAGGGATGCCACTCTGTTTGAGAACCATATGCATCGTATTGCCTCTCTCACCTTGTCATGGTTTGACTACTTGCACCCGTCATCCTACTGGTGCACTTCATGTCAGGACAGTTGTGGTTTCCCTTCGATGTTTTGGTGGGTTTCGGTGATGGTGACCTATGGTGAGGAACTGGTTGTTTGGGCTTTTGATTGGAGGCTGGGAGTAGCCAACAAGTTTGTGCCAGTTTATTTTTGGCCATGTCTTCTTCGTCGATATTTTTGGTGTAAGGTTGTGGGTTTTGGTTTCCTTACGGCTGGTTGTGGTGCTCATTCTTGGGCGTCGTTTGCAATTTCATGGCTGGTTAGTGTTATTGCTGACCGTGGTGGTTTGCATGGTTCGGGAAGTTACCCTTTGGATGTTGCGGCATTGCTAGCTACCCTTGTTGGGCCTTGTTCTATTATGTTTGTTTTGCTGTTAACGTTATAGTGGGGTATGCCCCACCATGTCTTATCTTAGTTTTTAGCCTTTGGGGGTATGCCCCTTGGCTTCTTTGTTCTGAGGTATTTCCTCCTGTACTTGTAAAGTTTCGGTTACGGTTCTATATACACACAAATTTTCCCCAAAAAAGATATGATTGAAAAGATAAAGATGATTCGGGGCTGGATCAAAATTGACCAGAGTAGGCAGAAGAGTTATGCAAATTTAGAGAGGAAAGGCCTGCAGTTTCAAGTGGGTGATCAGGTGCTTCTTAAAGTGTTACCAATGAAAGGGGCGATGCATTTTGGATGAAGGGGAAGTTGGCCCCGAGGTATATTGAGCCATTTATGATCATAGATTGGATAGGGACACTCACGTATCATTTAGAACCTCCAAACCATTTAGACCGAGTACATAATGTGTTCCATGTATCCATACTTTGTTAATTCTTATGGGATGAGGTCTCCGATCAGCACATTGACTTAGGGGATATTCAGTTAGAGGTCGACATTTCATATAGTGAGGACCTAGTTCTTATTTTAAACTGTAGAGTCCGAATTTTGAGGTATAAGGAGATACCCCTAGTTTGTGTTCACTAGAGTCATCATAGTGAGGCCGAGTTCACTTGGGAGAGTGAGGATACATGAGACAAGAGTATTTTTGCAGTTATTTTGAGGTAGGTATGTTTTATTTTCTTTGAGTTTCAAGGACATAGTTCATTTTGTTAGTGGGAGAATGTAATATCTCGTATTATCAAAGGAATTTAATATATAATAATTGCACAAATTAATGGAAATTTGGATTAAATGACAATGAAAAATTATTTCGGCTAATTTAAAAATTAACTGGATAATAATTAAGTGAGTTCAATGTTTAAATGAATTAAAATAAAATTAAACTTTTTTTTGTTAGTAAACTGTATATATAAAACAAAGATTACAGAGATCAGGGGGCATACCCCACACAAGACAAAACAAAAGACTGTTGGGCATATCCAATCACCTAACCAAATAAGGAAGTTAACAAACATAAGATCATTGGTCATACCCCAAAGAGGCCACAATGGGAAGCCATCCTAACTAATCATGCAAGGAGAATTCAGGGAGCCACTAGTATTTCCAAGCTGGATAGTTATCAAAGCTTTTCCTAACTTTCTTCCAATTCATCACCTTGCACCTAATTATAAAATCAAACTCCTAGATCAGATCCATATTGGTCTTGGCACATCTTTTATAGTAGATCCTATTATTTCTTTTAATCCAAATGCAATAGATAGTGGTGGAGAAATACAAGGCTCTCATCTTGTTCAGGAATGATTTGCCACTGATATTTTGGGCAGCCTCATGAATCTCATCAACCCAATTCCCCATATTTTTATACACTTAGTTCCTAAACATGACCTCATTCCAAATCTCAGTGGAATATGACATTCAACCATGAGGTGATAATATTTTCACCTGTAGTGCAACACATCTCACAATTAATGTTATCACCCCCCCCCCCCCCCCAAATTGTATGACCTTTTTCCTTAGTAACTAAGGTTTTCCTATAGGCCAGCCATAGGATGAAGGAGAATTTAGGAATATTACTTTTGTTACAAACCAATTTGTACGACATATTGGCAAGAAGATTATCATTGATTGCTCTTATGGCAATAAAAGTATTATAGGTCCCATTAACAGCAGGAGACCAAGTGATTGTGTCAGTCATCAAATCGTTGATAGCTAGAAAGTTGTCACTCTTGATTTCATTAAGCTCCCAAGTAGTAGAGGAAGGCCATCTCCACTCACTCCTAGCAATAAACCCATCAACGTTGGCTTTTGCATTACTAGCAGCATCAATTTTACGAGTTTTGGGTAAATATTTAAAAAGTTTTGGATTTAAACTGTAATTTAAGTAAATTGGCATGGTCACATGGGGAGATTGGGTAAAAAAAACATGCGAAAAAATGTGGATTTAATTTATTTGAATAACAATGGAAAGGGAGTCGGTTCAATAAATGTATCAACCGCCATAACGGCTAGAGGAGCCGTTATAGCGGGCACCAAACCGTTATAGCGAGTATCCTCATCGCCATAGGGGCTGAGGAGGTCTTATGTGGTTTCTTCCTCTGTTGCCTTAGTTTTCTTCTAATCTACAGATTCCAAAACCCTGTGCCTCTTTTCCAAATACTCTTATTTCTTTAATCCCTTACCCGAATTACAACCCAAATACACAATCAAAACCAAAGATTAATATTCAATATCTTAATATAAGATTAAAGGAGAGGAATAACAACACCAACTCTAACAATTTCAAGAGGATTTCAAGAGAGATTCAAGACCATTTTCAAGGCCTCTTCAATTCAACAATATAAATACATTTTGAGGCAAGTTACTTATCTACTCTCCTTCTTTTATATAAACATTTGCTAATTTCACCCGAATCTAAATTATATAGTTAAAATTGAGTAGAAACCCTTAAGATTTAAGATCTCTTATTTTATTATCTCATTTTGGATATGATTGGGCAAGTTCACATGGTTTAAATTGGATTTAGCCTTATTTGAATTATAAATGATTGAAATTGGACTATTAGTGATTACCCTTGCTTAGGGTATTATATTTAATAATGGCCTTATGTTTATTTGAACTTAATAATGGTTAATTAAGATTAAATTGGGATTTCATTTTTATTGAAAATAAATATGCTATATAGGGTTGTACCTTTAGCTTGATTGGCAGAACCTTTAGATAGGAATACCTATTCAATATGGTTTAATGCACAATGTTTGGTAATTGGAATTTAATCTCACATGTAAATGTATGATTAGAGAATAGCCCCATGCTTATAACCTTAATTTTTAATTAGAATATCTATAATTGCTTAATTGTTTGGAAACTATGACTTAGACCCAATTATATCAAAAAATTGGATTTAACCCCTTATTTATCTTTCTTATATTGTGGAAATTAAAATATATGAATAGTTTTAGGAATAATTTGAATTGTGTAATAAAACCAAAAAAATATGTATAATCAAACAGAAGGAATGCCCTCAAAAGAAGCCAAACTTAACAATGGAGCAATGGCAAAAGTAGGATTAAGGGCATACCCCCTACAACCCATTACATAAGGACTACAATCATCACAAAGAAACTACATAGGATAACATAAATAAAGAATCTACCCTAGCTAGAGTCCAAGATAAAATCAGGTAGACCCTAATGCATACATGCCATCCAATTAACATAGATTCTTCTAGCCTTTGTCCAGGATAGAGATCTAGCTTTCACCATAGATTCAATATCTCTCATAGTAGCATTTGCATTTCTTGATAAACTCAACTCAACTCAATAAAGCCTTTTCCCAATTATTTGGGGTCAGCTACATGAATCCTATTTTTTCATCTGTTTAATGCAATATTTTTTATTAAACCACATGATATCATGTCCTTTTTATAATATCCCAACAAGTCAATTTAGGCCTACCTCTACTCCTTACATTACCATCAATACTAACTAAATCACTCTTCCTTACGGGGGCATCTATTGGTCTACGCTTGATGTGTCTAAACCATCTAAGTCAATTTTCTTTTACTTTATCTCCTATAGGATCTACTTTTTCCGTTTGACGAATTTGTTCAATTTTAATTTTATCCTTTCAAGTTTTACCACAAATTCATATTACCATTCGCATTTTTGCCACTCCTTTTTTGCACATTTTGTTTTTTGGTTGCCCAACACTCTGTCCCATATAACATAGTGGGTCTAATATCCATTCTATAAAAATTTTCTTTTAACTTCAATGTTATGCGCCTATCACACAATGCATCAGGATAACTTCTCCACTTAAACCATCTTGCTTTAATCCTATGAGTAACATCATCACTAATATCTCCATCCTTTTGGATAATCAAGCCAAAATAACGAAAATGACCATTTCTAGGTATCTCTTGACCCTCTAATTTTACCACATCTCCATTTTTTCTCTTGTGATTACTAAAATTTCACTCCATATATTCTATTTTAGCCCTACTTATTTTAAATCCTCTTATTTCTAGAGTTTCTTTTCACATTTCTAATCTAGCATTGATCCCTGTCTTAGTCTCATCCACTAAAATAATATCATCTATAAATAACATACACCACAACATCATTTGTCCAGTCAAATCATTCATAACAAGGACAAAGAGATAAGGACTTAGTGTTGAACCTTAGTGCATACCTACATTAATTACGAATTCACTACTTTTTCAGGTTATTTTCTTACTATAGTCATGGCCCCATCATACATATCCTTGATCAAATCAATATATCTATGAGTGACTCCTTTTTATGTAGAACCCACGATATTATATCTCTTGGTATCCTATCATACGCCTTCTCCAAATCTATAAAAACCATATGAAGGTCCTTCTTTTTCTCTATATACCTCTCTATTAATCTCCTCAATAAATAAATTACTTCCATTGTTGACTAGGCATCAGTCCAAATTAATTCTTAGATACTGTTGTTTTCAATCTCAATCTATATTTAATCACTCTCTCCTAAATTTTGATTGTATGACTCATTAACTTAATACCATGATAGTTTGAACAACTTTGTATGTCCTCTTTAATTTTACATATTGGTACTAAAACACTCTTTCTCCATTCATCGATCATCCTATTAATCATTATAGTTCTATTAAATAATTTTGTAAGCCAACACACCCCTTCCTCTCCTAAGCAATTCCAAACCTCAATAGGAATAACATCTGGTCCCCTAAATCCCTCCATTTTTCATCTTTTTAGAGCAATCATAATCTCTGTTGTCCTAATTCTACGAAAAAATAAATATATTTTTCTCGAGTCTTCCTAAGTTCCTCTATATCTAATCTACTCCCATTATCTCCATTAGATAACCTCTCGAAGTAATTTTTTCATCTTTCTATAATCTTATCATCCTTGATTGGGACTCCCGAATCATAACTTTTAATACACTTAACGTTATTAAAATATTTTATTTTTCCGTCCTTAAGATTATCAAGCTTATAAATGTTTTTTTCCCCTTCTCGTGTCCTTAATTTTGTATAAAGATCATCATACCCCTTTAACTTAGCATCTCTTACCATTTTCTTAACATTTTTTTAGCCCTTTTATACTTCTAAAAAAAATCGTTTCAAGTTGTTGGTCATGTTTTAAAGAACTCCCTTTTAATTTTTACTATAATTTGTACTTCTTCATTCTATCACCAAGTTTTTTTAGACTGTGTCCCCTGCCTTTTGACTCTGTAATTATTTCTGTAAGGACACAAATTTCCAATTGAGTCCATATATTGTTTTGGCTCAATTCCGGACAAAAACATTTATTCATAGGATTGTATTTAATTGTAATATTCTCAAACCTATGAAGAGTTTGTTGAAGACGTAGCGACACGGAGTGTAAAACTTCATAACTTCATAATCGTGTTGGTTTTGTGCCTCATTTATATGTCATCAACCATAGTTCCATGCTCCCAAGGTATGAATGCAATCATATATATATAGGAGCTTGGAACTTGTTTATTGGGTGTTAGGTTTAATTAAAACTGTGTTTTATTTTCAGAAAGAATTAATTAAAACTTTAAAATAAGTTTATAAAGTTTTCTGGGCTAAAATCGAATTTTCCAAACTTTCTGGAAGCTCGTCCGATATGTAGTTCGAACGAGATTATCGTTCGAACCAGATGTCGTTCGAACGAGATTGCCAACGACTTCCCATTAAGGCATACTGAAACTTCGTTCGAAATGTCGTTCGAACGAGATTGTCGTTCGAACGAGATTTCCAATGAGTTTCTAACGAGTTCATACTGGAACTTCGTTAGAAGACTCGTTCGAACGAGAATATCGTTCGAACGAAATGTCGTTGGAACGAGATGCCAGGCGGGAACAGTTTTTGGTAGTTTTAAGCAGTTTTTCTCCCACTTCCCCACTTGTTTCTTAAACAACTTTTCTCAGACTTTATTATGTGCGGGAATAATATTTTTATATCTATCTTTTTCATATCCTACTAACTCCAAGAGAGTGTTTTGAGAGTAAAATCAAAGAGGGAAAAAGATCATGTTTTGAGTAAGTTTTTATCAAAGAGAAAAATATACACCACTCTAGTTTACACCCAAATTTGTTTCTTCTAAGTTCCCACATTCATATATCTTGCTTGGAGATTGGCACCAGGTTCATCTCTTCCGTTCAAAGAGAAGTTTCAGGTTTTCTTCTACATCCCATAAAGAAAGCAGAAGAGGTTGTTGCAGCATTACCCACTTGGAGAAAGGCTCCTTGCTCGGGTGACAGTGACCATATAAAGTCCGATCGGTGGATTCCGAGACCGCGGTGGAGCTCCAAGGTTTTCCGCTAGGAAGAGGTATCTACAAGAAGAAGCGTCGGGGCTTGAGAGGGATCGAGTCGTGTGTTGTAAGCCTTTCTTTCTTGTATTTGTAAATTTCGTACTTAGTGGATTTGTGGCTAGGGTCGTCCGAGGTTGTTTCCCGTTGTGGGTTTTTGCTCGTACATTGCGGCATAGTGGATTGATTTATTTTTATCTTGCATAATGAATTAGAACTCATGCTTAGGGTAATTCAAGATAAAAATGATTTTAATTGTCACACTTAATTTAATTGGGTGCTAATTAAATTAGGATAATTGTTTATTTAATTCAAGTCATTTGCTAAAATTGGTTTGGCCTAACTTTGGAATATTGATATTTGTGACTTAGGCAAATTCTAGGACTTGAGTTAATTGGTTTGAGTGAAACTTAATATTTTTGTGTGTTTTATTAATTCTCACTTGGGTTTAATTTTAATTTGAAATTAAAATTTTGTTTTAACTGAACCATCACCTTTTACGCTTACGCATCTTGATATATATATATATTTATATATATATATATATATATATATATATATAAGGAAATAATATTTTAATTGAGAAAATTCTAAAGAAGTTTAAAATAAAAGAGTTTACAATCAAGGTTTTGGCACTTTCAAATTTGTATCAGAGCCAAAGCGATAAATTATTTCTTTAAGATCCTTTAAATATTTTTTGGCTCAAATGGAATTTTCCCCATTTTCTAAATTTCCTATTTTTGATGGCTCTAACTACGCGTATTGGAAAGCGCAAATGAAATCGGCACTAAAATCTATCGATGAGAGAGTTTGGATGTCTGTTGTTAACGGGTGGTCCCCACCAACTCACTTAGTTGAAAATGAACGTGTTCCCAAACCGGTAGATAGATGGACTGAGAATGAGTTTAAACTTTCTAATTTTAATTCCCGTGGTTTGAATACCTTGTTTAGTGCTGTCACACCGGATGAATTCCGACGTATTATGATGTGTGAAATCGCTAAAGAAGCTTGGGATATTTTACAACTAACTCATGAAGGAACTAGTGTCGTTAAAGCTTCGAAACTCCAAAACCTCACCACTCAATTTGAAACTATCAAAATGAACGATAATGAAACTTTTGATGAATTTTATGCTAGACTTTCCGATATTGTCAATTCATCTTTTAATTTGGGAGAGAAAATACCCGACAACCGAGTTGTAAAGAAAATTTTAAGGTCCCTACCCGATAGATTTATTCCAAAAGTGACCGTTTTAAATTCTTTACCATCTTTAGCCTCTACGAAATTAGAAGGGCTTGTAGGTGATTTACAAACCTTTGAGCTGGATATGTTTCCCTCTGAAACTGAAAATAAAATTGAAAAGGGCGTTGCTTTAAAAGCCCGAAAAGAGGTCAAACAAATAGTAGAGAGCGAGAGTGATAGTGACTCGAAAGACATGGCTTTGTTTGCTCGTAAATTTAGAAAATTTCTTAAATTTAACAAAGATAAATTTAAAAATGATTTTAAGAAATTTGAAACTCCTACGTATGACAAATCCGAGAAGATCCCTAAACCTATTAATGAAAATTTAAATAGGGATGAGTCTAATAGGTGTTTTGGTTGTGAGGGTTATGGCCATAGGGCTTCTGAATGCCCCACTAAACTAAGGAAAGAGGGTAAACGACCCATTGCATATAATGCGACCCTTAGTGATAGTGATAAGGAAGAGGGACCCGATTCCCCACTAAGCCCAATTTTGTGTCTTTTATGGCTAGTCATGTGAGTGATAGTGAGAACTCATCGATTGATGAAACGTTAACACATGACACTTCCAAGGTTATAGTTTATGATTCTCTTATTTTTGATGATAGTGAGAATGGAGAAGAAAGAGAGAGTGAAAATAAAGAAGAGGTTAATGTGAGTGAACTTCAAAATGCTTTTCAAGAATTATATAAAGAATCAATTAAGTTAAAAAGAGCTAATTTGAAGTTAGAAGCTAGTTTGAAAAAACGTGTCAAGGTCGTTGATAGTAGTATGTTGGTTGAAGACCTTAAGACACGTGAGAGGACTCTTCTAGAGAAGCTTGAATATATAGAAGGCGAGAGAGATAGCCTTAGGGGTTTAATGGAATCCTTGAAAAAGGATCTTCTTGGTTTTGAAGAGCGAAATGTTTTATTAGAGCCTAACATTTTAGAATTGCAAAATAAATTAAAAGACTCTAGTAATGTCAAATTTGATTTGGAGTGTCGTTCGGAAAAATTAGATAAAATATTAGGAACGGTCCAAATTAAAAATGACACTTGTGGTTTAGGCTTCAATACTTGTAATGAATCTACTCATAAAGCCAAAACCAATGTTTTAGGAGAATCTACTAGGAAAGTCTTTCGAGATCATTTCTTAGGTACCAAATTTCGACGTAATTTTACTTGTACTCATTGTGGTCAAAAAGGCCATCTTAGGAAATTTTGATCTTGAACGAATTCCTAAAAAATACCATCGTAAAGTAACCCCGGTAGTTAAAGTTCCTACACCCCAAGATAGTCATTCTTCATTAATTTGGGTTAGGAAATTCGACTTGGTTTCCTTGCAAAATAGGATTTTTTATTCTCATTTACTTTCACATGCTTCTTCCATTGCTAAATCTAAAGGATGAATGTGTTAGTGCTTGCATACTTTAGCTTTTGTACTTCATGCTATATTCACATGCTAAATGTATGCTTGTTTAATCATTTTCTAGTCTATGCTCCATGCTTATCACATGCTAGAATTATGATTTTTGTTTATCTTTTGTAATATATTTCATTCATTTTGTTTGCATCAAATGAAAAATACAAAAAGATTTTTGTTTATCATTTGGATTTTATCTCTTAGTAATTTAAGCTTAATGAAAAATGCAAATGATTTTTGTTTGTCTTTTGAGTACATAATTTTATTTTTGGTTATAAATTTCAAAAACTCAAAAAGATTTTATTTAGTGCGTAGTTTAGTTTGACACACTTTATGTGGCATACACTTGTGTTTGAATCCCATCTTTTACGCTCTCATGTGGATAGAACTTTTGGTTTAGATTTTCAATCGTTATTATGTTCTTTACCATGCTTACATGAAGTAGTTGGATTTTGTGTTACTAAAATGGATTCTATTTTTATATGCCTCTATTCACACATGCACGAGCTCTTTTAACATTTTTACTTCATATGTATATTTGAGCTATGTGAGATGTTCTCCTTCCAATCTTGTCATCTACATATTTGTGACTTAGGAGGACTAGTGCATGTCAAAATCCGTTGCACGTGAGATTTGTGTGAAAAATGAAAACAAGATAAATAAAAATGTGCACGGGGAAGGGCTCCGAACGGACTAAGTGATCCTTTGCGATTGTAAGCCACCGTTTTGAATGGACCTAAAAGAAATATGTGGTCCAAAGGCCTAAAAATAGAAAATATGGCATTAAAGTGAAAAACAAATTGCCAAGGCCTATGTTTGATTGATATATTCATTCAAAATTAACATAAATGCTTATTGAGGGAGATTGGATGGTATATCAACAGTTTGCACAATGTCCGTTTACCCTAGTTGCGTATCTCATGTCATGACTCTATTGGTTTGTAGAACCATCAATATGCTAGGCTTGTATACATTATGTATGTTTGTTCATTGAGTTCAATCTATATTGTCACATGAGGTTATATTTAAATGTGATGAAGTTTGCAATCAAATGAGAACTCCGTGAACATGTCTTTAAGTGATTGGGTCTAAATTTAATTGTTACTAGTTCACACCCCAACACTTCCGTTTCCATATTACACATTTTTGCCATACGAGTGTGCAAACTTATTGTAGTTTTCTTCATATGTGTGTTTATATCTATATATATTTTGTTTTGCCTTTGCCTTGCTTTCTAGTCCTTCTATGCTTATACTTTAGTTTTGGTATCTATCTTTGATTAGTTATGCTTTTGTTGCCCATATGCTTTCATGTCGTATCACTTTAAGCTTCAACATGCTTTTATATTTGTTCTTTATCCTTTACCTATTCCTGAACAAAAAGGGGGAGAATGATAGCGGGAGAAATGGTATCTTATCCTATTATAATCTTATCTAGTTTAAGAGATTTAACTTAGGGGGGTAGCTAACTTCTTGGGTTGATCATTTTGATAAAGGGGAGAATTAATTTTGGGGCAGTATTTATTTTAATTTTTCTTTAAATACTTTGATATTCCCTACGCATTTGATAAGTTTGCTTAAGTGTGCAAGAATTCTTCTAAAGCGGCATCTTTCAATGGAAAAGCGTTTGATCCTTGGGTTGAGTCAAGTTTGGGTGGGTTATGTTTTAAGTCTAGTGAGCTTGACGACACTTTAGGATTTTTGTTTAGTTTTTGTCCTGGAATAGCCAAAGGGGGAGATTTGTAAGGACAAAAATTTCCAATTGAGTCCATATATTATTTTGGCTCAATTCCAGACAAAAACATTTATTCATAGGATTGTATTTAATTGTAATATTCTCAAACCTATGAAGAGTTTGTTGAAGACGTAGCGGCAAAGAGTATAAAGCTTCATAACTTCATAATCGTGCCGATTTCGTGCCTCGTTTATATGTCATCAACCATAGTTCCATGCTCCCAAGGTATGAATGCAATCATATATATATAGGAGCTTGGAACTTGTTTATTGGGTGTTAGGTTTAATTAAAATTGTGTTTTATTTTCAGAAAGAATTAATTAAAACTTTAAAATAAGTTTATAAAGTTTTCTGGGCTAAAATCGAATTTTCCAAACTTTCTGGAAGCTCGTTCGATATGTAGTTAGAACGAGATTGTCGTTCGAACCAGATGTCGTTCGAACGAGATTGCCAACGACTTCCCATTAAGACATGCTGGAACTTCGTTCGAAATGTCGTTCGGATGAGATTGTCGTTCTAATGAGATTTCCAACAAGTTTCTAACGAGTTCATACTGGAACTTAGTTAGAAGACTCGTTCAAACGAGAATGTCGTTGGAACGAGATGCCAGGCGGGAACAGTTTTTGGCAGTTTTAAGCAGTTTTTCTCCCACTTCCCCACTTGTTTCTTAACCAACTTTTCTCAGACTTTATTATGTGCGGGAATAAAATTTTTCTATCTATCTTTTTCATATCCTACTAACTCCAAGAGAGTGCTTTGAGAGTTAAATCAAAGAGGGAAAAAGATCATGTTTTGAGGAAGTTTTTATCAAAGAGAAAAATATACACCACTCTAATTGTCACCCAAATTAGTTTCTTCCAAGTTCCCATATTCATATATCTTGCTTGGAGATTGGCACCGGGTTCATCTCTTCCGTTCAAAGAGAAGTTTCGAGTTTTCTTCTACATCCCATAAAGAAAGCAGAAGAGGTTTTTGCAGCATTACCCACTTGGAGAAAGGCTCCTTGCTCGGGTGACGGTGACCATATAAAGTCTGATCGATGGATTCCGAGACCGCGATGGAGCTCCAAGGTTATCCCCTAGGAAGAGGTATCTACAAGAAGAAGCGTCGGGGCTTGAGAGGGATCGGGTCGTATGTTGTAAGCCTTTCTGTCTTGTATTTGTAAATTTCGTACTTAGTGGATTTGTGGCTAGGGCTGTCTGAGGTTGTTTCCCGTTGTGGATTTTTCCTCGTACATCGTGGCGTAGTGGATTGATTTATTTTTATCTTGCATAATGAATTAGAACTCATGCTTAGGGTAATTCAAGATAAAAATGATTTTAATTGTCACACTTAATTTAATTGGGTGCTAATTAAATTAGGATAATTGTTTATTTAATTCAAGTCATTTGCTAAAATTGATTTGGCCTAACTTTGGAATATTGATATTTGTGACTTAGGCAAATTCTAGGACTTGAATTAATTGGTTTAAGTGAAACTTAATATTTGTGTGTGTTTTATTAATTCTCACTTGGGTTTAATTTGAATTTGAATTTGAAATTAAAATTTTGTTTTAACTGAACCATCACCTTTTATGCTTCCGCATCTTGATATATATATATATAAAAGGAAATAATATTTTAATTGAGAAAATTCTAAAGAAGTTTAAAATAAAAGAGTTTACAATCAAGGTTTTGGCACTTTCAATTTCTTTCGGTACTCTCCTAATGCATGTGGCCCTCTTATTCCACATTATGTTAGTTTCATCTTCGGTATTCCATGGAAATTCATTCAATATTTTATCATTAAAAAAATTAATTTCTCGTCTTTTATGTTCCACCACCTAGTTCGTGGGTTAATATTTACTTTTTGCACTCATGATTGATTTTTAATATTTGTATACAACACCATTATCCTATGTTGTGAGGTTAAGATCTCTCCCTGAATAACCTTACAGTCTTTACATGTTAATCGATCTCTTTTTCCTAGTATAGACTCTTATGCGTTCCACTTTTATAAATAATTAGGTGTTCAAGCCTCCTTTCCATTTCTTTTGAACCATAGGTAGTAAATAGTAGTAGAAAATGAGAGGATTTTGACTTTATTGATAAACGATTTCCTTATAAAAGTGGTAGTAGAAAAGTTCGGCTCATTCTCCCAAGTGTAGAAATCCATGTATAATTAGTTTCTGTAGAAGACTTCCCTCCAAACGTTTTAGGAAAGATAGCATTCATAGAAAAGGTGGGAGATTGTTTTTACGTGAGAATTGTATATACCACATTAGTTGCTGTTCACACGACCCTAGCGATGAAGTTTGTCCCTAGTGTAGAGTGTTTTTCTCCAAATTATCCACAAATGAAAGTATGTTATGCTAAGGTTACACAAATTAAGCTTTGGTAGTTGACTATTTAAAGTACGCTATGCTAAGGAGCATGAGTAACTACCACTTCTGTTTGGCAACCAAAGCATTATGTCACTAGTCTATTATCTAACTAATGGAAGAGAACTAAGCACTTTGTATTTATGATTGCTGGAAGCATCATATATAACTCTATCACTATAGAGAGTTTGTAGCGGGCCATTGATATGCTAATTGTCATACCACGTGAAGGTATCCACCCCATTTCCAATAAAGATTTGAAGAGGGGACTCCCAATCTGCCTTAAGTTCGAGTATGTTTCTCCAGATCCAAGAAGCATCATTTAGAATGTTTAGAGTACAAATGCTTTCCAGCTAAGTGGCAATGAACACAACACGACGTTACTACTACTAAGGCTTCTTGGTAAAACATAGGACACAGTGTCTAACTCGTACATCCCCAGGTATACACCATCGGTGTCAATAAAAGGTCATATTTATCAAATGTTGCATTACTCTTTAAATCACTTCTCTGAAGGAATACCTAAGGTTCACTCCCTTGTCGCTACAACTCATCACTGTCACTCATATAACTCCTTGCCAAAAATGACCCGTAACACTAATTATGAATTATAAGGTACTTCCACTGGCCAACAATAACTAAGGCACTCACCCACAAGGATAACATTCTATCAACTAAGACTGATTTATCCGCTAGTGTTGGCCCGCGTCAATTTATATGCCCATTGACTTTACCATCAATCACGGTATTACCGCAAGGATCGAAATTGCCTAATTATCACATCGATATTAATCTTCATATGTGTCATACCCAAGGCTATATATAATTCAAATCATAGTTTTTCATTACATAATTATGACATTTTGACAGTCAATCTTTGTCATTGATTATTCACAATTTGGGTTCACTTGACCGATGAAGATATTTCATTCTATTAACATCTTCAACGACTCTACGTCTGTAAAGGCTGAAACACAAAACATCTCACACTATGACCTATAGTGCCACCATTTTTTGACTTGCATGGACACTCGTAAATTTCTACAATTCTAATAAAAAACGTGGAAACGATTAATAATCATCAATATAAGCATATGCCACTTGGCACTAGTTTAACTTGTCGTGCAAACCTCTTAGACTTTCCCATTAAGGACACGAACTATAACCGTTATAAACTAGCGTGACTGGCCCAAACCAACACCAACGCCAAAAGATCTAATGTCGACCTCATCACATCACACTCGAAAGGAGCCTTGAAACTAGATCTCTAATACCATTTGTAGTTCCCCTATCCGTATTTATGGGTTACTCGTAAGTCAACCCAGTTCGACCCGAGCATTAGGTGTGAAGTGCAATGAAATAACTTAATTAATATGGCTAGTCCAGTTTTATTTTTATTTTCATTTCACTTATTAGCATGAAATTCCAGTCTCAAGATAAACTACGTGAAGGACCCATGGGGAATCACCCCAAAGTCCAAGTAAATAGAGCTACTAACATAAACATAATAAAATATACTTACCTGTAAATGCCTTATAATTATTGAACCGCTCCCAACCTACCGTAACAGGTGGGGATGTGAGCCTATGCCCAGTGGGATTTATGCGAACAGTATAGAAATGGAAAGCAAAAAGGAATACTAACACTCTATAAACACATGCATGAGAAAAATATGAATACATCTACATACGTATACCTTTGAAATACACATGTCAATGTCTTAGCCATTTTATTCCCGAAAATCTTACTTTCCCGGATTAATAGACCTTGATCTTATTAATGGTTTTCAGCATTCACATTTGACAATTCCCACCTCAGTTAACACACCTGGTACAACACTTGAAACCACTACACTTTAGTGTAATACCCCGTATTTTTATGCTATATTAATTTGGGGATTTATTAAATTTAATGTGAGTTATATATTTAATATAAATTCGAAAATTAATTATTGACGTGATGAGAGTTAGTAATTATGGGAAACTTGTTGAATATTACTATTGAGCAAAGTAATATATAATGTTGGTTATATTAAATGTCACGAGTGAATAAAATGACAATTTTGGCAATTTAAGTCGGGACGCGCCCATGTCGCGTCAGGACTAAATATTGGTAAATAAAAGTGAATATTTTATAAGTTGTTCGTATGGTCGTTTTGAGTGCGCCAACGCGTCCATAAGGGTCGAGATAGTCAAAAAAGTGTACCCGGGGGTTTAGTTTGGGTCTCGGGGCATTTTTAGGCCTAATTAGTACCCCGGGAGGGAGTTTTGGACATTTCGCTATTAATGGTAATTAAACCCACGAATTTTATAGGGTTATATCAGATGTCTAGATTACCTTCTAGGGTTAAAACAATTCTAAACCTTAGAATGACCATAAGAGAGGAGAGGAGAGAGCTCTCAAGGAAATCCAAGGCTCAAAATCCATTCATTTGCACCGCTACCACTACCAACGCGTAGATCGCGCGACGGGGAACGCGACCACACCAAAATCATCCTCAAACCAGAACGTCAAAAATCCCAGGCAAGTGTTTATCTTGCTTATTTCATTGGTGCATCACTCATATTAGTTTAGGAATGATTAGGATGAGTTGTATGGAAGAAAAATCCCATTTGAGATAGGAAATTGCATGTAGTGATGATTTGAATGATATTCTGGAAACCCTTTGTCATGTAGAGGATTAAACCAAGAAATTTTGATGTTGTATAAGAAGGAAATTATGGGAAAAACATATTAGAATCATGATTAAGAGATTTATAGGGTTCTTGAGTTTTATATGAATTTTGTCTTGTTAATCCATGTTTAGTGACAGAAATTTACATGCTTGACGTAGAAAATACATAATATGATGATATAATGTTAGTAGTACAAATTCTTGGACGTTTGGGAATGAAAAATCTGGAATTGATTGAGGTTAGAGGATGAAACCCGTAACTGCAGAATTCGCCATACCTGCTTGATCGATCGATCGAGCCAAGAGCTTCGATCGATCGAAGGTTCGATCGATCGAGCCCCAGACCTCGATCAATCGACCCCTTATGGTAGACTCATATTTTCCCTTTTAAAATTAGTTGAATTCAAGTTAATGAGAAATAATTCTTGGGCACCCTAAATAAAATGTTTTGGGAGATATGGGAGTCCAGTAGGACATATGAATAATTTTGGTACCTTTAATGTAAGACGAGAATTGTATTTTTGGGATAATTACATAAGGAACGATGAAATCTTGTATTAAAGGGAGAGATTACGTAAAAATGATTACGATGGAAAATAGATGAATACCTACTGAATTTTATACTTGGGAGAATAGAGTCCATGAGTGTTACGTAGTAAGTCGGAATAATACCTCGAATTAAAGTTAAAGACGAATCGTTAAACGTGATAACTAATAATGAGATATGAGGATAAATGTCGTAACTATGGGATTTGAGATATACCTAATATTGATATGGTAATATTAGTATAGTTATATGATTGTGTATGCATATACTATCTGTGTGTGAAAAACATACCCACGCTACTTGCTATCCCTGAGGTTACCGCGCTGGGACAGTCTTATCTCGATGGGACCTTTATGGGGGATATTGACTTGTACCCTAGAAGATAGATATCCTTGGTACAGGCTATCGAATCGATAGTTCAGATGGTCCTAAGAGACGCGGGTATGTACCATCCTCTTAGAGACTTGGAATCTATGCTTCGCCTCAATATTGTTTGTGTATGTGTTAATATAGTTCGAGAGTGATTCCGAATTTGTATTTCCCTTAGTACGAGTGATACGGGGATTGGATAGTAGAGTTTGCCCGCACCATACTTTTTATTTGGAGTGCTGTTATAATATATATATATATATATGAAATTCTGAAATTTGGAATTGCCTACTGTGATATGGTAAGTAGGACATGGATGATGACTCAATTGTAAATACTTGTTTGAGAAAATATAATATGACACTAGGAAACTTTATTAATAAATAAAGTTAAAATGAGAGCTTTATTTGCAAAATGAAATCTTCCTTTTTAAACAAATATGTTGTTCAGTTCTAAAATCTTATGAGTAACCTAAATAAGTTAAATCATTGGGAAGGTTAGTGCGTTATATGACGAGATAAACCATTGGAAAGGTTAGTGTGATAGGTGTGCACATTAGAAGAGAGGTGAGAATTTCTCAAGAGAGTGTCGCACTAATAAGTTGTTGCATTGGCCTGTAATCAATTTAAATACTTGCTAAACGAATTTTTAAATCATATACACTATCGGGCTCTGACCCGTTTCTATTTATCTTTCTCTCTTGTATATATATGTATATATTACAGGTGCCCAGCCACAGGGGTGTCTTGCTTAGGATCCCTTGGAAGGAACGTGTTGCAGCTTAGGTAGGAGTTACAGGCCTCTTGCTTAGACGATTTCACTTACTTGATTCCTCTCCTAGTATCTCCATTTAGTGGGAAATGTGTCGCCCTTTCCATTATTTACTTACTTTATTTGGATAGTGTGATTCAGTTATTGTAGTATTGATACTTTGAGACTTTTACTGATGGGATGTTTCACTTTAAATTTTAATGTTGGGAATTGATAGTCGAACGTTTTAATTATTTGGATTATGTGTTCCTGGATTATTGTGGTGTGATTCGTTATATACTAAATTTGTTGTAAATAATTAATCTTGTTTTCAAAAATAAAATTTGGAAAGTAATGTTATAAAAACGGTTTTGACACTTAGCTTAATTAATTAGGGTGTTTAAATTGGAAAAGATATTTTTCGACAGTGATGCTGAGAATGAACCAATTGTTCACCTTGAATTAATTTAATAAAGGAGTGATCGACCGGTATTTAATTAGGCGGGGTGTCACATTTAGTTGATTCAACTCCCTTCCTTTATGGATTTTTTTCCTTCGATTGTACTTTAGTATTTTCATTGAAGATCACCATTTCAACACACACATTCGTCGTGTTAAACAATAGTTACTTACCTTTCAAAAATCCCCTTTTCAACACATTCCTGTGTTAAATATGGGTTTCCCCATTTAGGTTGCTTAATCATGCATTTATCCACTTTCATTACCCCATTTCCTTATCTTATGGACGTTAGTAGATTTCACATTAACTTGTCCATTTCATCTTTACTGGAACATATATTATGTTCATTCAAGTTAGGTTGTTTTAAAACATTTACCACACAACCCATTTCTTGATATGTTACATGTTTCATTTAACATTCTCAAAATCTTCCTATACCACATACTTACACGGGCTCTACACCGACGGCTATGCGCACCATATGCTCTGGCAGTGGTTTAGGGCTTTTCACCCAAGGGCTTTGGGACCTTCTTGCTTTATCTCGATGTCATCCGAGTTCCTTTTATGTGTTTCAATATTTAACAAATGTCCACATTATTCCACTTTTACCGGTCGAAGCCAAAAGCCCGGACTTAAACATCCGTTTTTCCATTAACACTTGAAAAATGATTTATTTCTTCTTTAAGTCCTTTATTTACCCACACGTTGATTTAATACCAAAATCATCCACGTTTTAGGACTTAATTCATTATTCAACCCACACTAGTGTAAAACCATTCTTTGATATTTTTATACCATAAAAATATCCCATTTCAAGTAAATTATCAATTTACCCTTCTTTTGCCAAAACTTACTATTTGCTCCTTTCAAGTGTTATTTTTTTCAAAAATGTTATTACGTCCCCACTTAAAATTTTAAATACTTTTAACCATTTTAACACTTGTTCAATATCATAATTAACCCCACTTTCTTATTTACTACTTGAACATCTTTAATACATAAAATCACACCTTTCTACATATTAAAGTCTCATTTTCTCAACATTTAAAATACACACTTTATTTATGAAAATTGGCATCTTAACACCCACTTCACTACTATTCACACATTTAACCCCCTTAACTTCCATTATTCACTTTTACACCAAAAATTATGTTAAGCCATATCTTTCATACATTTCAACATTTAACCCGCTTAACTTTCCACATGAGTTTCACACACTTTAAATATTCATCAAAGTGAAAGACTGTCCTTCTCATATTCATCTTTATTTTTCAAGTAGAAAATCCCTTCTTTGTCTCACGAAAATGGTTCATATAAGCCTAATGCATTTATTTGCATAAAATTACATCATTTATGCTTTAAACACTATTCTAACATATTTTATTAACTATTTGGAGTACATATTCTAAAAAAATTTAAATTTCAAAAGCCATTAAAATCATCTTTTTGGAACCCATTTTCATACAAATGTTAAGATGGTCATTAATCAACACTTAGATGCAACAAACATCAAATCCTAAATATATTTAGTCTAATATATGTAAGTAAGCATGCTGAATTTATACCATATCAATCAAATATGAATCAAGTTAGTTTACCCACCTTGATGAACTTCATAAATGGGGGAAATAGTGAAGAATATGGACCCACCTCCAAAGGTTGCCTTAAGGGGGTCTCTAAAATACCTCTCAAGCTTAACTCTATAGATGCTCCAAGAGTTCTCCAAATGATTTTATTCTTCCTCCTCAAATACCCTTCTTCGACCACCCCTTAAAACATCAAGAGCTTCATCTTCTCCATCAAAACAAGATAACCTAGGGTTAACTAAGGTAACATAATGTGGTAAGAAGCTTAATAGTGATTGTTTACATGGTGTGTAGAGGATAATGTGGGTGGTTTCCACCTTAACACTTCTGGCCAAAAGAATTTCCAAGGAGGTTAAGAGAGAGAGAGAGAGAGTGTGTGTTTAAAATCTGATGGGTCTCTCTCTCCAAAATCCTTACGGTTTTCTCTTCTTATAACTCCAACTAAAGAGTTTATACCTAAAAAGGAAACCTCATACCACTAAAACCTTCCCATATCAAGTGTAAACATGCCCCTAGATCGACAGCTAAAAAAATCCATGGGCCAAGTTTGAGACAACAAAAATGGTGATTTCCCACCATAGCAATAACTGATACCCGCGGTTGACCGGTCAGGGACCATGTTCGATCTGGCCCTGCGGATAAAATCCTCTTTTTTCTAATTTTCTACCTTATGACCTTATTATATATATTTTTAAGGCCCCAAATTTGTGGTTGTTTTATTTTTATAGCTTGAGGGAGGTCGTAGAAAAATCGCGCGAAGTTTCATTTTTCCTATGTCGCGTACCGGCACTATAATCGAATCATATTAACTATGATTGTGTCACATCTGTTCCTTGACTAATATGTGCCGCACTACATTAATATAATAATTATAATTATACGATTTCAAATTCCCATCCATGCGGACCATGCAATGTGAAATTTTCTCGTTAACCCTTATGCTATGCGCGACGCGTCACTCTATGTACAATTCTAGTTTAATCTTTTATGTATTTGTTTCCTCAAAATTTCTCTGAATAAACTATTCAATTTATAATTAAAACATTTATTTTTAGGGCAGGGTGTTACAAACTTCACTCCTTAGGGGATTTCGTCCTCGAAATTTGGTGTGCTCAACTTTAGGATTGAGTTACCTATAACTCGTTTCCAGTCCTAAGGTGTCCTCAACCCCATGGTCTAAAACCCAAATATTTCAATTTCATTAACCACCATTGCCAATCAAATCATAACAAACCCTAAGGCCTTACTGCTAATCCTCGATCATTACTGACATGTCTATCTAAGAAAAACCTCGAGATGTTCGATATTCCCAAATACGGTACTATCACCAATGAACTTATTATCATGGATCGTTCTATGTTAGGTTTCACAATCTATGTGTAACACCCCATCTAATTAAATACCGGGTGATCAGTCCTTTATTAAATTAACATCAAGGTGAACGATTGGTTCATTCTCCGCATCATTGTCGTAAAATAATATTTCCAATTTGAACACCTTAAGTAATTAAGCTAAGTGTCAAAACAATTTAAAGTCTTATTTTCATTTTATTTCATTCTAACATGAAAACCTTTATTAATAACCAATAGTTTAAGAATCACATAAATACTAAGGATGGCAATTAACACACAAGAATTAAAATATCTAGATAATCCAAACCAAGTTTAAGAACCATAAATGAAATCATCCTAACAATAGTTAACTCCCATGGAGCACTGAATACAAGAAATATAAATGAACATAAATCTCTGACAAATCCAAACAGAATAGAAATTCAGACGACATGTGCCCTAATTGAGCAGAACTAAAGTAAGAACAAAATTAGTAATGAGGTCATCTAAAGCAAGGGCCTGCAACTCCCACATAAGCTGCAGCTCGTCCAGTCCAAAGAATCTATGCATGATGCCCCTATGGATGGGCACGTGTAATACATACATATATACAAGAGGAAAAGAAATAACAGGAAACGGGTCAGAGCCCAAGTGTAAATAAGTTTAAAATAGTTTAGCAAGTCTTTAAAATGCTTACCGACTAATGTGACAACCATGTTAGTATGCGACACTCTCTTGAGAATTCTCATCTCTCATCTAGTGTGCACGCCTACCGTTCTACTGATCTCATAAGTTTATCTAACTTATACCCATTAAGTTTATCTCGAGAAATACTAAGGCCGTGATATTTAGTTTTTGGAAAATTAATTTCTTCCATTTTCTAACGTTACTTAGAACCACTCAGTATCGTTACAAAATTCACGAAAACTTGTTATAAAGTTGAAGAATTTATTCATTACTTAACTACTTATACACACAGTAGAAATTTACCATATATATAAGTATATATATATATATACATACATATACATTATCGGCACCCCACATAAAATCTATGGTGCTAGCATACCCTGTTATCAAGTCCCTGTATCACACGTACTAAGGGAAATACTAGTTCGGAATCACTCTCGAGCTGTATTATCACAATACACATACAAATGAAGGCGGAGCATAGTTCCAAATCCTAAGAGGTCAGCACATACCCTCACATCTCTTAGAACATTTGACTATCATTTTTAGATATCCTGTATCTAGGATACTATCTTCTAGGGTACGAGTCAATATCCCCCATAAAGGTCCAATCGAGATAAGACTATCCCGATGCAGAAACCTCCATGATGGCAAGTATCCCGGGTATGATTTTTACGTAGATACATAATCTATGCACAGTCACATATATAAATATTCGCATTTTCCAAATTAGGTGCGCCCACGACCCATAATTATAATTATCCGTTCTTAGCATTAAATTTCTCAATTATCTCGCATAACGGATTCGTCTTTTATTCTCGTTTATAATTTATTTCATACTTACTTCTGATCTCTCGAAGTATTCTATCTTACTAAGTATAATTTCAGTAGGTATACTCTCACTTACCTTCTGGTCTAAATCCTTTACGAGTCTCAATCTTTTAGTGAACGTACTCACAATTTTCTATGTACGAATAACTCCCCGCTAACCCACAATTTCATTCCATATTAAATCACTCAAAGGAGTTTACCTAGACCCTACTGGTTCTCTTCATAACCCATTATACTCTATCGATAATAATCAAGGGTCCTATGAATTTTAACTGGATTAAACAAAAAGAGGAAAAATATGCAGTTTTCCAGGAGGGATCGATCGATCGAGGAATGGGGTCGATCGATCGATGCTCTTGGTCGATCGATCGATCAAGCAGTTCTTGCCCAGAATCTGCAAAATCCAACCTACGGGTTTCATCAAAAACTCTTCTCCAAAAACACCATTTATGATCCCCCAAACTCCAAAACAAGATTACTAATAGTTACATATACCTATATACATGATTCCCTACATGAAACATGTCCAAATTCATCAAAGGTATTGGATTCGTGGGGTAAAATTTCCATAATTATCAAGAACCCTAATTTTTCATGAAACATCCATTCTTCTAATTATTTTCCAGGTTTCTTTCTTCTAAATCCATACATATTCGTGGGTAATCCTCTATATATGAATGAGATGTCCAAAATATATTTAATTCCTCTAAAACATGCGATTTAAAGTCTCTAAATTATCAATATCTTTCGTAAAACATGTTTTTAACAATCCTAATATAACATGGGTGGAACATTAACTAAAAACAAAGCAAGATAGATACGTGCCTTGAAGAAAAAGGTATGGTTGCGTTCCTTGCCTTACGATCTATGTTTTGGTGGTTACGACGGGGCAATCGGGTGAGTTCCTAGCCTTGGATTGCTTTGAAAACTCTCCAACTTCTTCTCTAATGGTTGTTATTAGGTTTTGTTTTGTTTAACCCTAAGAGACAACTCCAAATGGCTAATATATCCTAAGAAAATTCGTGGGTTTAATTACCCAAAAAATACAAAATGTCCGTACTACCCTCCCGGGATGTCAATTAGGCCTAAATATTCCCCGAGACCCAAACTAAACCCCCGGGTACACTTTTCTGACTATCTCTACCCTTCTGGACACTTTGGTTCACTCGAAACGACCATATGTGTGACTTATAATTTATTCACTTTTATAATAATAATTTAGTCCTGGCACGACACAGGTGCGTCCTGACTTAACTTTCTATAATTTCCATATTATTCACTCGTGACAATATTAACGAAATCAATCTCATATATTACTTTACTCATCTAGTAATATTTAACAAATTCCTAATAATTACTAACTCTCATCATGCTAGTAAATATTAAAAATAAATATTCGAATTAATATTAAATTAGTATCACATATTAAATTTAATAAATCCTCCAATTTAAAAGCCATAAAAATACGAGGTATTACATACTTCTCCCCTAATAACGGAATTTCGTCCCGAAATTAGGAAACTATGGTAAACCTGGTAAAAATAGATCTGGATATTTTTCGTTCATATCTGCCTTGTGCTCTCAAGTGGATTCCTCCACATTATGATGCTCCCACTGAACCCGTATAAGTGGAACTACCTTCGACCGCAATTTACTCTCTCTATGGTCTAGAATAGTCAATGGTCTCTCCTCATAAGAGCTATTGGGCTGTAAGTCAACCTCCTCTGTCGCGATGTGAGTGTGGGCCATATCATCCCGAAGATATTGTCTCAATGACGAGATGCAAAATCATCATGAATACGGTGTAAATGCTCTGGCAAACCCAATATGTATGCCATCGGCCCAATTCTCTTGATAATAAAAAATTGGCCCTCATACCTCGGAGACGACTTTCCCTTCTTCCCGAATCTCATTATTGCTTTCGTAGGAGATACACGCAGTAATACTTGCTCCCCCACGCTAAACTCTCAAAAGGACCACTTCGTATCGGTGTATCTCTTCTGTAGATCCTGGGCTACCCGAATGCGACTCTTGATAAGCTCAATCCTAGCTTAAGTCTCCTGAATCACCTCTGGTCCAAGCAACTTATTGTCCCCCACCTCTAGCCAACAAGCGGGAGAACGACAAGGCCTGCCATACAATGCCTCAAATGGGGCCATACTGATCGTGAACTGATAGGAGTTGTTATAAGCGAACTCTGCCAGTGGAAGATAAGGCTCCCAACTTCCTCAAAAATCAAGGACACACATGCGTAGTATATCTTCCAACATCTGATTGGTACGCTCTGTTTGTCCATCCGTCTGTGGGTGGTAAGCTGAACTCAATCTCAACTCTATACCCATGGCCTCCTGAAATCTCTCCCAGAAGTGCAACACAAAAATCTTATCTCTATCAGACACAATATTCAAGGGCACCCCATGTAGCCTAACAATCTCGACAATGAATAACTGTGCATATTGGCCATGGTGTAGTCTGTCCGTACTGGAAGAAAATGAGCTACCTTGGTCAACCGATCCACTATAACCCATATGGAATCGTGGCCCCGCTGTGAGGTAGGCAACCTACTAATAAAGTCCATGGAAATACTTTCCCATTTCCACGTAGGTATCTCCAACGGCTGAAGTAACCCTGGCGGTCTCTGATGGTTTACCTTTACCATCTGACAGGTAGAACATTTTGATACGAACTCAGTAATGTCCTTCTTCATCCCACTCCATGAGTACTACAGCCTCATATCGTGGTACATCTTATCCCCTCTGGGATGTACCGCAAACCTAGATCCGTGTGACTGTGTGATCACTGCATGCCGTAAGTCTTCTCCTTCTGGGACCACCAATCTCCCATTAAATCTCAAACCCCCATCAGATCTCACTAAATAGTATTCAGCACCCTCAGCTAAGAGTCGTACAATTTGTTCCTGGCAAAACATATCTGCTGCCTGCGCATGTATCACCCTCGTGATAATCTCAAGTGTAACTGACATAACTGATATAAAGGAATAGGCTACCATGTCCTGGTGACCCAATTCTTTCCACTTCTCTCTCCATACTTCCGCTACATCACCCTCCGGTTTACGGATTAACGCATCAACAACTACATTAGCCTTCTCCGAATTGTACTATATCTCAAATTGGTAATCCTTCACAAACTCCAACCACCTGCGTTGACGCATGTTCAACTCTCTCTGAGTGAACAAGTATTGCAGTGACTTATGGTCTGTGAACAAGCAGAACATTCCCCCCAATAAGTAATGTCTCCAAATCTACAATGTTAATACGACCGCTGCTAACTCCAGGTCGTGGGTGGGGTAATTCCTTTCGTGAGGCTTAAGATTACGAAAGGCAAAATCTATAGCATGCTCCTCCTGTTGAAGTACTCCTCCAAGTCCCCGTAAAGAGGCGTCAGTGTACACCAAGTACTCCACTCCCGTCTTGGGCAAAGCAAGAACTGGCGCCGAAGTTAACTTATCTTTCAGCTCATCAAAAGCCAATTAACAAGCATCATCCCAAACATATGGTACTCCCTTGCGAGTCAGATTCGTCAACCTCATGTAGTACCTGACTAACCCCAAGAAACTACGCACCTTTGTCGGTGTCGTGGGTTGTCCCCACTCCCTCACTACCAACACTTTGCTTGGGTCAACCTATATCCCTAATTCTGACACAACATGCCCCAAAAACTATACTTCCCATAGCAAAAATATGCACTTATCATACTTAGCATACAACCGATGCTCTCGTACAGTCTGAAGAACCTGTTTTAAGTGCTCGTCATGCTCCTCATTAGTCTGTGAGTAAATCAGGATGTCATCTATGAAAACAATGACAAACTGATCCAAGAACTCTTTGAACACTCGGTTCATCAAGTCCATGAATACGGCTGGAGCATTTGTCAGCACAATGGCATGACTCTGAACTCATAGGATCCATATCTCATCAAGAAGGAAGTCTTCAACACATCCTTCTCCCTAATTCGTAGCTGATGATATCCCAATCTCAAATCTATCTTTGAAAAGAAGGTTGGTCCTCTCAGTTGGTCGAACAAGTCATCGATTTGGGACAACGGATATTTATTCTGTATCGTGACCTTATTCAACTCTTGATAATCGACGCATAACCTCAGTGACCCATCTCTTTTCTTTACAAACAACACCGGAGCACCCCAAGGAGAGGTGTTCCTATGAATTAAGCCATGGCCTAATAGTTTCTCTATCTGATCCCGTAACTCCCTCATCTTTGCTGGAGCCATACGGTACTGTGCACGTACTATCGACCGAGTGCCTGGCATCAAGTCTATGACAAAATCTATCTCTCTACTGGAGGGTAGGCTCGGTATCTCCTGAAATACATCTGAAAACTCATGAACGACTGGAATCGAATCTAGGGGAATCATAATATCCTTAGAGGTATCCTCCTCTATGTAATACAAATGGGTCGAAGTTCCTCCCTCTGGGCGAGGAATCGCCACCAAAAGCATCTCCTGCCCCAGAATGGCAAAGATAATACTCCTACCGAAATAATCTATCATGGACCTATACGCCGCGAGCCAATCCATGCCAATAATGACATCATGCCCATGCATATCTAACACTAGCATGTCTGCATGTAAAATCAAGCTACCAATATCTATATTTATACCCCGACATATAAAGGAAATTAAAGACCCATTCCCTAGTGGTGAGTCTACGCATGTCACTGTACTCTCTACCATGTCTAATAGCCCTAAGGCCCGTGCAAAATGAGTAGATATAAAATAGTGTGACACTTTAGTATCAAATAAAACTCAACCCATAGTGCCACGTATAGGAAACTTACCCTTTATCGCGGGTGGTGCCTGAGGTGCTGCTGCTTGGTGGACATTATAGACATGTTCATACTGTAATTACCCATACTGAACTCGGGTTGCTGGGATTGCTGGTAGAGCTGGCACTGGGAGAGTGACTGAAAAGAGTGGCCTCTGTGACTCATTACGAGCACCCTGCTACTGTGGGGCCCTATCCCCTTCTGGGCAATCCTGACGCTTATGGCCATTCTTTCCACATCCCAAACCTTTGCCCCTAAAATTTCCTCCCCTTTGTCCTTACTGATCGTGATCCTGTTGGCCATTTCCACCCCGCCACTGGCCCTGCTAAAAATGTTATTGGCCCTGATGGCCCTGCTGCTGACGATGTTGGCCCTGCCGATTGGACTGACCCTGTCTAAATCCCCCAAATCCCTGCCTAGAATCACCTGATCGGAATCTCTTGGGGGGGTCCCCCTGATGGGAACTCTGCTCATTGTGACGAGTATGACCTTAGGCTGCTAGTGCCCCTCCATTACCATTATTGCCCCTGTCCTACTGGCTAGACTACCCTGCTCATTTGCTCCCCTGCTAATGGAGGCGGTGATCCTAACAGTACAACAAGGTAGCGTTAAGTACGTCCATGTAAGTACTCAATGATAGATTGCCTATGAGGTGCTGATGAATCCTCCAGGACAATCCATATGAAAATAGTAGTATTTTATTCTCCTCAGTCGGTGCCTCATCTGTCACTATAGTGAGAAGTCTAGTGAACTCCTCCTCATACTCAGAAGTGATCATACTCTCCTGCTTGAGATTCAATAACCTCTGCCTCATCTCAGTCTGCACAGCGGATGGGAAATACTTGCGATCAAACTGTGCCCAAAATGACTGAATCGGTATGTTGTCCCTCTCCTCCTAGGTGGTGGTGGACTCCCACCACTGCAAAGCGGCCCCCATAATCTTGAAGGAATCCAGTAACTGGCTCTGCACATTGTTGCACTCATATATGCACAGATGCCTCTGGATATCCTTATTTCATTGGCTGGCGACTACGATATCCGAACTACCCAAGAACTCCAGAGGATGCGCCTTCTGAAAGGCATCCCTGACCCGCTCCCAAGCAGTGTGAAGTTGTGTTGCCCCTAGCGCCACTACCTGAACCCGGGGTGGAGCCTGCTGTACCACCGCTAATGAGGCATTCATCGCCCGAGCAACTATGGTGGCTACTTCAGTTGCATTCATCATTCCCTGAGCCGGAGTTGTTGGCTGCTCAGGCTGTGCATTCCTGTCTCGGGGTGCGCATGTCGAAGGCATCTAAAATAAGGAGGAAGATTATTAGTCTATAGTTATTATCAAATCTCAAATATATGAAGACGTAGGCGTAAGTATAAGAATACAACAGTCCTAAAAATAGGGCTCTAAATCAAAGACGCTAAGCTGGAAAGGAAATAATCCGTACAGATCCTAAAGGACACTAGAACCTAATGCTCTAATACCACATGAATCTAATTAAATATGCGGTGATTAGTCCTCTATTAAATTAACATCAAGCTAAATAATTGGTTCATGCTCAGCATCACTATCATAAAATAATATTTCCAATTTGAACACCCTAAGTAATTAAGCAAAGTGTCAAAACAATTTAAAGTCTTATTTTCATTTTATTTAATTCCAACATGAAAACCTTTATTAACAACCAACGGTTTAAGAATCACATATATACTAAGGATGGAAATTAACAGACAAGAATTAAGCCATCTAGATAATCCAAACCAAGTTTAAGAACCATAAATGAAATCATCCTAACAATAGTTAACTCCCAAGGAATACTGAATACTAGAAATATAAATGAACATAAATCTCTGACAAATCCAAACGGAATAGGAATTCGGGCGACACATGCCCTAATTAAGCAGAACTAAAGTAAGAACAAAATCAGTAATGAGGTCATCTAAAGCAAGGCCCTGCAACTCCCACATAAGCTGCAACTCGTCGAGCCCAAAGAATCTATGCATGATGCCCCTATGGCTGGGTACCTGTAATACATACATATATATACAAGAGGAAAAGAAATAGCAGGAAACGGGCCAGATCCCTAGTGTAAAATAGTTTAAAATAGTTTAGCAAGTATTTAAAAATCTTACCGGCTAATGTGACAACCATGTTAGTATGCGACACTCTCTTGAGAATTCTCACCTCTCATCTAGTGTGCATGCCTACCGTTCTACCGATCTCATAAGTTTATCTAACTTATATCCATGAAGTTTATCTAAAAAAATACTAAGGCCATGATATTTAGTTTTAGAAAATTAATCTCTTCCATTTTCTTACATTACTTAGAACCACTCAGTATCGTTACAAAATTCACGAACACTTGTTATAAAGTTGAAGCATTTATTCATTACTTAACTACTTATACACACAGTAGAAATTTTCCATATATATATATATATATATATATATATATATATATATATATATATATATATATATATTATCGGCACCTTACATAAAATCTATGTTGCTGGCATACTTTGCTATCAAGTCCCTGTATCAGTCGTACTAAGGAAAATACTTGTTCTGAATCACTCTCAAACTGTATTAACGCAATACACATCTAAGTGGCAATGAACACTACACGACGTTACTACTACTAAGGCTTCTAGGTAGAACATGGGACACTGTGTCTAAGTCGTACATCCCCAAGTATACACCATCGGTGTCAGTAAACGGTCATATTTATCAAATGTTGCATTACTCTTCTGTGGGCCAACAATCACTAAGGCACTCACCCACAAGGATATAATTCTATTAACTAAGACTGATTTATCCGCTAATGTTGTCCCACATCAATTTATATGCCCATCGACTTTACCATTAATCTCGTTATTACCCCAAGGATCGAAATTGCCTCATTATCACATCGATATGTGTCACACCCAAGGCTACATATAATTCATATTATAGTTTTCATTACATAATTATGACACTCTGATAGTCACTCCTTGTTGTTGATTATTCACAATTTTGTGTCAATTGCTCGACGACAATATTTCATTCTATTAAAATCTTCAATGAATCTACGTCTGTAGAGGCTGGAACATAAAACACTTCGCACAACGACCTATAGGACCATCACTTTTTGACTTGCATGGACACCCTTAAATTTATACAATTCTAATCAGAAATGTGGAAGCGATTAATAATCATCAATATAATCATATGCCACTTGGCAGTAGTTTAACATGTCGTGCAAACCTCCTAGACTTTACCGTCGAGGACACGAACTATAACCGTCACCAAACTAGCATGACTAGCCTAAACCAATACCGACGTCGAAAGATCTAATGTCGACCTCACCATGTCACACCCGAAAGTAACCTTAAACCTAGAGCTCTGATACCATTTGTAACGCCCCAACCCGGATTTATGGGTTACCCATGAGTCAACCCGGTTCGACCCGGGCAATAAGTGTGAAGTGCAATGAAACAACCTAAGTAATGCTGCTAGTCCAGTTTTATTTTAATTATCATTTCACTTGTTATCATGCGATTCTAGTCTCAAAATAAACTATGTGAGGGACCTAAGGGGAAGCACCCCGAAGTCTAAGTAAACAGAGCTACTAACGTAAATATAAATAGAATATACTTACCTGTAAATGCCCTATAATTACCAAACCACTCCCAACCCACCATAACAAGTGGGGATGTGAGCCTATGCCCAGTGGAATTTATGCGAACAGCATAGAAATGGACGAAAGAAAGGAATACTCACACGCTACAAACACATGCATGCGAAAAACCTGAATATATCTACATACGTATACCTTTTAAATACCCATGCCAATGCCTTAGCCATTTTATTCCCGAAAATCTCACTTACCCAAATTAATAGACCTAGATCTTATTAAAGGTTTTCCTTATTCACATTTAACAATTCCCACCTCAGTTAACACACTCGGTAGAACACTTGAAACCACTACACTTTAGTTTATTCGACTCCCTTCCTTTATGGAATTTTTCCCTTTGATTCATTTAAATGTACTTTAGTATTTTCATAGAAGATCACCATTCCAACACACGCATTCATCGTGTTAAACAAAAGTTACTTACCTTTCAAAAATCCCTTTTTCAACACATTCTTGTGATAAATATGGGTTTCCCCATTTAGGTTATTTAATCACGCATTTATCCACTTTTATTAACCCCTTTCCTTATCTTACGAACATTAGTAGATTTCTTATTAACTCGTCCATTTCACCTTTAGTGGAACATTTATTACATTCATTCAAGTTAGGTTGTTTTGACACATTTACCACAAAAACCATTTCTTGATATGTTCTATGTTTCATTTATCATTCTCGAAATCTACCTATACTGCATACTTACACGGGCTCTACACTGATGGCTATGTGCACCATATGCTCTGGCAGTGGTTTAGGGCTTTTCACCCAAGGGCTCCGGGTCCTTCTTGCTTTATCCGGTGTCATACGAGTTTCTTTAATGTGTTTTAACATTTAACAAATGTCCACATTATTCCACTTTTACTGGCCGGAGACAAAAGCCTGGACTTAAATATTTATTTTTCCATTAACACTTGAAAAATGATTTATTTCTTCTTTAAGTCCTTTATTCACCCACATGTTGATTTAATACCAAAATCTTTCACGTTTTAGGACTTAATTCATTATTTAACCCACACTAGTGTGAAATCATTCTTTGATATTTTTATACCATAAAAATACCCCATTTCAAGTAAATTACCAATTTACCGTTCTTTTACCAAAGCTTACTCTTTGCTCCTTTCAAGTGTTATTTTTTTCAAAATGGTTATTACGTCCCCACTTAAAATTTTAAATGCTTTTTACCATTTTAACACTTATTCAATATCATAATTAATCCCACTTTCTTACTTACTGCTTGAACATCTTTAATACATAAAATCACACCTTTCTACATATTAAAGTCTCATTTTCTCAACCTTTGAAATACACACTTTATTTATGAAAATTGGCATTTTAACACCCATTTCACTACTATTCACACATTTAAGCCCTATAACTTCCGTTATTAACTTTTACACCACAAATTATGTAAAGACACATATTTTATACATTTCAACATTTAACCCACTTAACTTTCCACATGAGTTTCACACACTTTAAATATTAATCAAAGTGGAAGATTCTTCTTCTTATATTCATCTTTATTTTTTAAGTAGAAAATCCCCTCTTTATCTCACAAAAATGGTTCATATAAGCCTTATGCATTTATTTGCATAAAATTACAGCATTTATGCTTTAAACACCATTCTAACAAATTTTATTACCTAAATTATTAAGAGCACAAATTAGGAAAATTTCTACATTTGAAAAGCCATTAAAATAATCTTTTTGGAACCCATTTTCATACAAATTTTAAGATGGTCATTATTCAACTCTTAGATGCAACAAACATCAAATCCTAGATATATTTAGTCTAATATATGTAAGTAAGCGTGCTGAATTTATACCATATCAATCAAATATGAATCAAGTTAGTTTACCCTCTTGATGAACTTCATAAATGCTGTAAATGGTGAAGAAGATGGAGGACCACCCACCTCGAAAGGTAGCCTCAAGGGGATCTCAAAAATCCCTATCAAGCTTGACTCCATATATGCTCCAAGATTTCTCCAATTGATTTTATTCTTCCTCATCAAATACCCTTCTTCAAACACCCCTCAAAACATTAAGAGCTTAATCTTCTCCATCAAAACAAGGTAACCTAGGGTTCACTAAGGTAACATAAGGTGGTTAAAAGCTTACTAATGATGGTTTACTTGGTGTATAGAGGATAATGTGGGTCGCTTCCACCTTAACACTTCTGGCCAGAAGCATTTCCATGGAGGTTGAGAGAGAGAGAGTGTGTTTAAAATCTTATGGGTCTCTCTCTCTCTAAAATGCCTAGGGTTTGCTCTTCTTATAACTCCAAATAAAGAGTTTATACCTAAAAAGGAATCCTCATACCACCAAAAACTCCCCATATCAAGTGTTAACAAGCCCTGGATCGACTGCTAAAACAATCCAAGGGCCAAGGTTGATAAACAAAAATGGGGATTTCCTACCGTGGCAACAACTGATACCCGCAGTCGACCGGTCGATCGGGCCTTGTGTGAAAAATCCTCTTTTATCTAATTTTTGACCCCATGACCTTATTATATATATATATATTTAATGCCCCAAATCTTTGGTTGTTTTCTTTTTATAGCTAGAGGGAAGTCTTAGAAAAATCGCGCGAAGTTTCATTTTTCCTATGTCGCATACTTGCACTATAATCGTTTTATATTAACTTTGATCGTGTCACATCTGCTCCTTGACTCATTCATGCCGCACTACAGTAATATACTAATTATTATTATACGAGTTCAAATGCCCATCCATGGGGACCATGCAACCTGAAATTTTCTCGTTAACCCTTATGCGCGACACGTCACTTTATGTACAATTGTAGTTCAATCTTTTATATATTTGTTTCCTCAGAATTTCTCTGAATAAACTATTCAATTTATTATTAAAACATTTATTTTTAGGGCGGGGTATTACAAACTTCCCTTCTTAGGGAATTGCATCCTCAAAATTCTGGGTCCTCAACTTCAGGATTGAGTTACCTATAACCCGTTTCCAGTCCTAAGGTATCCTCAACCCCATGGTCTAAAACCTAAAGATTTGAATTTTATTAACCACTATTTCCAATCCAATCATAACAAACCCTAACGCCTTACTGCTAATCCTCGAGCATTTCTGACATGTCTATCTAAGAAAAACCTCGAGATGTTCGATATCCCCAAATATGGTACTATCACTAATGAACTTATTATCATGGATCGTTCTATGTTAGGATTCACAATCTACGTTTTTCAAAAAAATCTTGGGTCACGCCTAGCCTAGGCTGATACAACCTCAACACTTGTTATCATACCTATCCATGATTCCTAAGATAATCACATCACCACATACGCCTTTCCAACCTATATATCCTTCCAGGTCCTAATGCTAACCTAGAGTCATCCTATGTATCACAACGCGAACAAATGCGAGTGATCACATCCTCAATCCGTACAATTTCAAACCACGTATAAAACTATCATCTAATGTCTTATCAAATTACAATATTCATAATATTCCTAGGTCACAGCCTCGTGACACACAACCCATTCGTACTAGTAGCATTGGCTAACTAACAATCATGTTAATCATAGAAATTAAGTAATATATGCAACTATGTGCAACAATGCGAGACCACACGTACACACAAACTGCTGTAGAAAAAAGTGCATCCGAAGAAGGGCGCACTCATTTACTGTGACACACAGCCACAAATGGCCTAACCCGCATCACTACTTAGCTTACACAGCGCCATACCCATATCATAACCGATCAACAACTTCCCATTACCAGGATCGAAGAGGACACCAAAAATGCAATGAGTCTGGTGATCTCTATGCTCAAAGAAAGTAGTCAAATTCCAGCAGTAAATTGAACAACACGAAGTACGAACCCACAATGTATTCTTGAATTATATAACTCTTTATCGATACATGCTAACCATCATAGACTTACCACATACCCTGTCTTGGTCTTCTAACCTTAACGAGTGCTGATCAAGAGTCATCCATCCATGTCGGACGAACAAAACACAACATGTTTCCTTCCAGAAGATAAAACACTAGGCTTCCATCCTTAGGACTAACACTACCTATCCATCAAAGGTAAGAAAAACTATCCTAAAGCAGGATAAAGTTACCTCTCTTTACACTTGTCATTAGTTATCAACCTACCACAACTAGGCCTCCAAAATTTTAACCTGCGATAATTAACCTTAGTTTTAGAGATCACTCTCATCAAGTGCACATAGCGCTCACACGGATTCAAACATTCAAATCGTGAACCGGTGCCATGACTTTTAGCAACGTCCTAAACATTCTGAATCATAACCCTTCTAATGGCATCCCCACTCTTAAGCATCACTCATGCCTAAATATTTACCCTTAATAGAGTCATTACCAACTATACAGGTTGCACACTTAGGTGCTATAATTATGCCTAACACTTCATCCAAGTTCCATTTCTAGAATCCAAAATGAACCTCACCGTGATCTAAGTCTCCCAGGTGTACCACCTAGAATTCATCAATCTATTTCTAACATTAACCTCGAACGTCATATCATGGCACAAAGATCGTGGTGATAAATCCATGTATTTCTATAAATTGACGTGACTCAAACCTACTATAATCATCAATGATTTATCACCACTATGAAAACTCTAATACGATAACGATTTCCAAAGGCGTTATGGATGATGACACCAAACTCAATTATCTCTCTAACAATTTACACGTCTATTACGAGAAATCGCAAGTCATATCATAACCTATGCTACGCATTCTGGGATCTACCAATACGAATGTATATTACCACATAAACCTCGATGTAATGATGATTCCCAAGGGTTCTGAGGAGAGACACAATTATTATTATGACACGCAGTACATAACCTTAAATTCATTACTACCAGGGAATGTCTACCCCTCGCATTAACACCTCACTAGACAAGACTTAGTATATCTAAGGAAAACTTCAATATGATTCCACAAGTCTATATCTCCTAAAAAAATTTGAGCCTTCAACCACTACAACTGACTTATCTTTCCACATGAACCTCATACTTTACCAACTAACACAACAATATGTATTCTGGTCGGACACGGGATGATGAGCATTGAACGCCACAAGGGATCCTATTTACAAATGCCAAATTACAATCACCAAACCTTAAATTTATACCATTCAGGCTTTGGTAGGACACAGGGCGACGTGTATTTCCTAAGAGGAGGCCTACCCTAATGATGTTGAAAGAGCCCTTATACTAAACCATCAAAATCCATTTACTTATACTAAGTCACCACGATTATTTAAGTTCACTCCTAGATTACCTCAATCATCAAGATTATCTAAACTTACATCATAGTCAAGGTACATAAATCGAGATATACTAAATTTGGGCCCTCACCCAATGGACCTAGTACTTCCTCACCATGTAACTAACACTTGTCAACACATTACCCAGTCATTTAATTTTAATCGAGGAATTCACACGCTTCCCAGCTAAGTGGCAATGAACACTACAGGACGTTACTACTACTAAGGCTTGTAGGTAGAACATGTGACACTGTGTCTAACTCGTACATCCCCAGGTATACACCACCAGTGTCACTAAGAGGTCCTATTTATCAAATGTTGCATTACTCTTCTAAACACTTCTTCGAAGGGCTACCTAAGGTTCACTCCCTTGTCGCTACAACTCATCACTTTCACTCACATGAATCCTTGCCATAAATTACTCGTAACTTTGATTATGAATTCTAAGGTACTTTGTTGGCCAACAATCTATCCACTAAGACTGATTTGTCCGCTAGTGTTGGCCCACATCAAGTTATATGCCCATCGACTTTACCATCAATCAGGATATTACCCCAAGGATCGAAATTGCCTAATTATCACATCGATATTGACCTTCATATGTGTCACACCTAAGGCTACATATAATTCAAATCACAGTTTTTCATTACATAATTATGACACTGTGACAGTCAATCCTTGTCGTTGATTATGCAAAATTTGGTGTCACTTGCCCAATGACGATATTTCATTCTATTAACATCTCCAATGACTCTATGTCTATAAAGGTTGGAACACAAAACACCTCACATAATGACCTATAGTGCCACCACTTTCTGACTTGCATGGACACCCGTAAATTTCTACAATTCTAATCAGAAACGTGGAAGTGATTAATAATTAAACTTGGCACTAGTTTAACTTGTAGTGATAACCTCCTAGACTTTATCGTCGAGGACACGAACTAAAATCATAATCCTAGAACTCTGATACCATTTTTAACGCCCCAACTCGGATTTATGGGCTACTCGTGAGTCAACTTGGTCAGACCCGAGCATTAGGTGTGAAGTGCAATGCAATGACACAACCTAAGTAATGTTGCTAGTCTAGTTTTATTTTAATTATCATTTCACTTGTTAGCATGCGATTCCATTCTCAAAATAAACTACGTGAGGGATCCATGGGGAAGCACCCCGAAGTCCAAGTAAACAGAGCTACTAACATAAACATAAATAGAATATACAAGCCTATAAATGCCCTATAATTACAGAATAGCTCCCAACCAACTGTAACAAGTGGGGATACGAGCCAATGCCCAGTGGGATTTATGTGAACAGTATGGAAATGGACGGCGTAAAGGAATACTCACACGCTACAAAAACATGCATGCGAAAAATATGAATATATCTACATACATATACCTTTGAAATATACATGCCAATGCCTTAGCCATTTTATTCATGAAAATCTTACTTGCCTAGATTAATCGACCTTGATCTTATTAAAGGTTTTTATTATTCACATTTAGCAATTCCCACCTCAGTTAACACACCCGGCACAACACTTGACACCACTACACTTTAGTTTATTCAACTCCCTCCCCTTATGGATTTTTTCCCTTTGATTCATTTGAATGTACTTTAGTATTTTCATTGAAGAACACCATTTCAACACACGCATTTATCGTGTTGAAAATAGTTACTTACCTTTCAAAAATCCCTTTTTCAACAAATTCTTGTGTTAAATATGGGTTTCCCCATTTAGGTTGCTTAATCACTCATTTATCCACTTTCTTTAACCCCCTTCCTTATCTTATGGACGTTAGTAGATTTCACATTAACTTGTCCATTTCACCTTTACCGGAACATTACTTACATTCATTCAAGTTAGGTTATCTTAGAACATTTACTGCACAACCTATTTCTTGATATGTTCCATGTTTCATTTAACATTCTCGGAATCTTCCAATACCACATACTTACACGGCCTCAACACCGACGGCTATACGCACCATATGTTTTGGCAGTGGTTTAGGGCTTTTCACCCAAGGGATCCGGGTCCTTCTTGCTTTATCTCGGTGCCATCCGAGTTCTTTTTATGTGTTTTAACATTTAACAAATGTCCACATTATTCCACTTTTACCGGTCGAAGCCAAAAGCCCGGACTTAAACATCCGTTTTTCCATTAACACTTGATAAATGATTTATTTCTTCTTTAAGTCATTTATTTACCCACACGTTGATTTAATATCAAAATCATCCACGTTTTAGGACTTAATTCATTATTCAACCCACACTAGTGTAAAACCATTCTTTGATATTTTTATACCATAAAAATATCCCATTTCAAGTAAATTATCACTTTACCCTTCTTTTGCCAAAACTTACTATTTGCTCCTTTCAAGTGTTATTTTTTTCAAAAATGTTATTACGTCCACACTTAACATTTTAAATACTTTTAACCATTTTAACACTTGTTCGATATCATAATTAACCCCACTTTCTTATTTACTACTTGAACATCTTTAATACGTAAAATCACACCTTTCTACATATTAAAGTCTCATTTTCTCAACATTTGAAATACACACTTTATTTATGAAAATTGGCATCTTAACACCCACTTCACTACTATTCAGACATTTAACCCCTATAACTTCCATTATTCATTTTTACACCACAAATTATGTAAAGTCATATTTTTCATACATTTCGACATTTAACCCACTTAACTTTCCACATGAGTTTCACACACTTTAAATATTCATCAAAGTGAAAGATTCTTCTTCTTATATTCATCTTTATTTTTCAAGTGGAAAATTCCCTCTTTATCTCACAAAAATGGTTTATATAAGCCTAATGCATTTATTTGCGTAACAATTACATCATTTATGATTCAAACACCATTCTAACACATTTTATCACCTAAATTGTTAAGAGCACATATTCTGGAAATTTCTACATTTCAAAAGCCATTAAAATCATCTTTTTAGAACCCATTTTCATACAAATGTTAAGATGATCATTGATCAACACTTAGATGCAACAAACACCAAATACTGAGTATATTTAGTCTAATATATGTAATTAAGCATGCTGAATTTATACTATATCAACCAAACATGAATCAAGTTAGTTTACCCACCTTGATGGGCTTGGTGGAAATAGTGAAGAAGATGGAGGACCCCCACCTCCAAAGGTGGCCTGAAGGGGGTCTGTAAGATCCCTCTCAAGCTTGACTCCATAGATGCTCTAAGATGCCCCAAATAATTTTATTCTTCATCCACAAATAGTCTTCTTCAATCACCCCTCAAAACATCACAAACTTCATCTTCTCCATCAAAACTAGGTCACCTTGGGTTCACTAAGGTAACATAAGTTAGTTAGAATCTTACTAGTGATGGTTTACATGGTGTGTATAGACTAATGTGGATGGTTTCCACCTTAACACTTCTGACAAGAAGCATTTACATGGAGGTTAAGAGAGAGAGAGAGAGAGAGAGAGTATGTTTAAAATCTAATGGGTCTCCCTCTCCAATATCCCTACGGTTTGCTCTTATTATAAATCCAAGTAATGGGTTTATACCTAAAAAGTAAACCTCATACCAATAAAACCTTTCGATATCAACTGTTAACTAGCCCCTATATCGACAGCTAAAACAATCCAAGGGCCAAGGCTGAGACAACAAAAATGGGGATTTCCCGTCGTGGCAACAACTAATACCCACGATCGACTGGGCCCTGTGGGAAAAATCCTATTTTTTTCTAATTTTTGACCCCAGGACCTTATTATATATATTTTTAAGGTCCAAAATTTGTGGTTATTTTATTTTTATAGCTAAAAGGAGGCCTTAGAAAAATCGTACGAAGTTTCATTTTTCTTATGTCGCGTATCGGTCGGCACTATAATCGTATTATATTAACAATGATCGTGTCACATCTGTTCCTTAATTAATTCGTGTTGCACTACATTAATATACCAATTATAATCATACAATTTCAAATGCCCATCCATGGGGACCATGCAATGTGGAATTTTCTCGTTAACCCTTATGCGCGACGTGTCACTTTATTCACAATTATAGTTGAATCTTATATGTATTTGTTTCCTCAAAATTTCTCTGAATAAACTATTAAATTTGTAATTAAAACATTTATTTTTAGGGCAGGGTATTATAGCCTCAAACCTCTTCCTCCTTAAAAAACCATGTAATTCCCCATTTAAGCTAATAGAGAGCTTTACAGTAGTCACATTTTATCTGATCCAATTAATGACCAAGTTAGGAAATTCAAAGTAGTTGAGGAGGGAAAAAAAGTTCCAATCTACATAATCATAGGCCTTCATTATATCAATCTCGAGAGAACGTCTTGTTGGGCTTAAATATATCTAGTAATTCCTCATAATCTCTTGTAAGGGGAGAAAATTGTCAGGTATAAATCTCCCCTCCACAAATGCAACTTGTCTATCGTTAATTAGGTTAGGAAGGATACGTTTGAGTCTTAAATCAATAATTCTGGATATGAACTTGTATATAGTGTCGCAATAAGAGATAGGCCTGAAGTCCCTCGTGATATTAGGGTTCTGGACTTTGGAGATTAGATAAAGTGAGGTACAATTCAACTGCCTCAACATGTTCCCTATTGAGAAGAAGCGGGATATGATATATATAACCTCATCACCAACCACATCCCAGTTCTTCTTAAAAAATTAGGCTTTAAAACCACTAGGTCCATTAGCTTTGTCAGAGACAATGGAGAATATGACCTTCTTAATATCACCTTTAGTAACTAGGGTAGTCAAGTTGTTTATTTGCTCTTCATTCAACTTTTAGGTCACCATTTAACCATGGATGGGATTGGGATCACAACGTCCATTATCAGTTCCAAGCAAGTTATGATGCCCCAACCCAGATTTATTGGTTACACATGGGTCAACCCAATTAGGTTCAGCTGCGTTAAGTGTCGTGTGATGTGAAATAACCTAGAAAATGTTGGTAGTCCATTTTAATTAATTATATCTACCTAATAAGCATGAAATTCCATTTTCTAGGCATAAAAGCATAATTATAGCAAATGAGGAATACATTAGGCATCCCCTTGGGGTTCATGTAATCAGAGCTACTAGGGTAAATAGTAAGAATCATTTACATGTAAAACACTCTCAAAATACGGAATATAGAATAACCTATCGTAACAAAAGGAATGAACGGTAGAAAAAATGGATGCTATACCATACACCAACTCAAATGTACATTCAATAACTATGTGGTATATTCATTGACCCTGTTTTATTCAAGAACATTTTCTTTAACTTATGTTAAGGGACAATAATATTTATGTTCTATACTTTGTCGTTTTATTACAAAAATGTTCCTTTAATCCATTCATCCACACCACATTCCTTCATTCTTTCTCTACGTTAATCTGGTTCCCTTGAAATTCATCAATTTCATATTTAAACAACTATGTCCATGGCTTTTTCGAAAATAGCTTTATGACACACACATCCGGTGTTTATAAAGACTTACTTAACTTTATATAAAATTAGTCTTATAGCTGCTATAAGTTTTTTGAATGCCCAATTATGGTATTTATTCCTTTATTCCCTTTAACCTTTAACTTTACCAACACATTAACCATGTTAACTCTTTATACTTTAATGTGTTACACCACGGGCTTACCAATTATCTCAGTCGTACAATTACCCATTATTCCATTATATGCCACTAAAACCTGAAATATCATGTATGTATATAATTATTAACCATTTGCTTTTCCTTTAATCTACTAATTTCATATATTTCCATTTATTTCCCTTTTTACATTCTAGAGTTAACCGTAACCCATTTATGTTTACGGGCTTTCATCGTATGCCATAAATGCCGCAATTATTGCTTCAATGGCCAGTTGTTTTGGACCCTAGGGATTCAGGCCCTCCTTAAGTTTTTCCAGTACTCATTTATGAAAACTCTTTCACTTTACATTAAGTTCATGTACTTGCGGTCCAACCATCATTTTTATCAAACAAATAGTCAGCTTATCATCGTTAATTACTTGCATTAATGTAAGAACAAGATTTTATAACTTCTCGTAGCTTAGGCTTTTTGTTACTTTTGGTGTATCCTGTTACAAATCGGAATCCCAAATTGAACATACGCACTATCTCCAAGTTCATACGAAGCTACGTTAGTGATCAGGCTCCGTTTTGAATTCAACACCGAAACTTTATGGAGGTATAAAACTTTTGGTTTTTCATGGATTACAATAAATCATATTCAGGTATGTTTAACTTCAAAATCGAGGATTTTTTATAAAGAAATTTTTTTCAAGTCCCGTTCAAATGAGATTTGGATCTCGTTCAAACGAGATATGTGGTTTCGTTTGAACTAACTTCAAACGATCTTCAAATGAGACATCGTTATCTTAATAAAGAATTGTCGTTCGAAGCTCGTTAGAAGGTAGTTTGAACGAAAAGCGAGTTTCATTAGAAAGAAACAAGATGTCATTTGAACGAGACTACTATTTTTTGTTCAAATGAGGTCTAAATTCGCTTGAACGACTCCACTGTCTCAAAATTCATGTTTTTTCTATAAAAACCTATTTTGTTCAAAATATCTCAAGAACTGTGGCGAAAATAATTTTTCAATACCTATTACAAAAGTTCTCATATTTGGCTTTACAAAACCACTTTTTGTTTTACAACTCATACATCCCCATATGTGATTTATGAGTTTATGAAACCTTAGTTTCCATACACATTGCATAAATCATTGTAGATTCCATCTCTAATGCTGACTTGTGGAATCAAGGTTTTACTACTGAAGAAAAAGAAGGTTGCTCGATGGATACCAGGGAAGACCGCTTCCTATGGACGGCACTGGACTTGACCGTATTTTGTAGAAGAATTGAAGACTCTGCACGTTATACTTAGTTGTTCTAAGTAGTTTGTAAGTCGACTGTGTCTGTCAAATTCTCTATAGTGATAAATAAAAGGTTTTGCCATTTTAGGGATTTTTCCTTAGTTCTTCGCATATTTGCTTGTTTGGTTTGATATATTTAATTTGGACTACATATTTGCATGCACACTAAATTAATTGAAAGATAAAATTTGGTAAAATTGAATTTGTGTGTGGCCGACCTAATATATGAATCATTCCATAAAATCTCTATATTCTCAATAAACATATCCTTTAGTTCCTTCAATGATTTACCTGTCCTGAAGGCTAAAATCCAAAGTAAATACTAACTTGTCACCTTAATTACACATTTTAACACCTTTTATTATTTAGTCATCGGTGTTTAATTTCAATGTTTAGCCAACATTGAAATGGATAAGAATTCACTCTTCGTCAATAGTTGCCTAACAACACATTTTCTTGGGTCAATAAGATGATGGCATCATCTTTTAAAAAAAAAGTAAGACATTTTACCATCTCAAAACCTCTCTACAAACATGGTTTCTTAGAGCATCCATAATGGGGATGTTAGAGTCCAAGAAAAATTATAAGTTTACAAATTTGGAGGGATGCAACGGTGGGTTGAAAAGGACAAATGGAATTCGTAAGGATTCTCCAAATCTGCGAAACGGTTACAGAATTTGTAAAGGTTCCTACGAACTTCATTTGTTCATAGGAATTCTTATGAACAAATGAAATTCGTAGCAAATATAAGTAAAAAAATTTTGTCAGATATTTAGGTTCTTACGAACAACATTAGTTCGTACCATTTCCTACGAACAAATGTTGTTCGTAAAAAGGATGCCTTGTATTTCCTACAAACATCTGATGTTTGTTGGAACATTATATATAAATTTAATTGTATTACCATTATGAGAGCTTCCCATGTATGAAAGGTAAATCTTCTTTTCCATTTGTAAAACTACCTTTCGCTAGTTTACACCAGTACAAATGCTCTTACTAGATTTTCAGCCCACGCATTATTAGCAAAAGCCACACACTGAGAATAAATGTTGTATGGACTCCTCATATTTATTACACATACAGCACATGTCCCAATTGTCCAACTTAATTCTAGTATAGAGAGCACCACTACACACCATCCACATAATGAACGAACATTTAGGAATACATTATTTACTCCAAATAAGCCTACACTAGGAAAGGTCTGGGAGAGTGGGAGATAGTTATAGCCAGACAGAAGAGATAGTGAACTTCCTATTCTAGTCTAGAAACCATGTCATACTATCATTTCTAAATATAAGGGATGTTGATCTCGTTCTTCCCGTGAATAACCCAAAAAACCATGAGCACCATGACCCAACAAACACATAAAAAAAGGTGGAAAATTGGGTACAACCCGCATCCACCACAACGTAGAACCGACCTGCAGAGATGACTCGAAAACCTCCAAATTTTTAAAGTCGGGTACCACCAAAGCACTATGTGGGTAGAACCCACAGAGCAAACCCTTCTAGAAAAGACACGGTGCTTAGTCAACAAACTGAGCAAGTACACACATCGCAGCATAGGGAAATAGCACCGGAGGGAACCAAAGTACCATAACTTTGAACCACCAAATCGTTAAGGAACCACCAAAAAATCTAGCAAACCCAAAATGCCGGGAAAGGGAGACCAAACTACCCCATTTGACCTCAGGCGCTACAAAAAAAATGTCGATTGAGAGAAACGGTAAGGTATTTCAGAGTAAGAATAGTTGAGGAACCAATCTCACCTGAAGCTCATAAGTAAAAAATTACCTTTAGGAGATGAGGAGGAGCACAACCGTAGGTTGGGGGGAGGAATAACCCAGAGAGGAAAGGGAAAGGGACGACGACTAGGTACACGAACAAAGACCTAGATCTAGAGATATAATTTACGACCAAAAAAACCTCTCTAAAACATAACATAAAACTTAAACACCAACTTTACTAGTCACACTAAAAAAATATTGCATCTTATAGTTTCTTTAAAATTTCTAATATATCTCAAACTAAATAAAAAAACACCGCATAATCTAAAAACACCACAATAAACAAAAATCTAACCTGCTGATCTTCTCGCCGAAACGTTTAAACTCAGGGTTAAACCTAGTGCAAATCATTTTATTCATTTCTTCTCAAATCTCCATTTTCGTGTGTTTGTTGTGTTGTTATAATCTTTGTTGTGTTGTTTCTATACAGAAATCAAGGATAAGGGGGCTACATTGCAATGGTTGAGTAAAAGAAAATTGATGATCAAGCTTCCCAAAATCAAAACATCCAACTAACAGCGGATGATTTTGATGTATTAAAATACCTCTACACACTATATAATCTGTAAAACAACATTCAAAATGATCAAAAGATTAAAAAAACAGAGTGACTGCACTTACAGTTACCTGTCATCGTAAGTGACGATCACTCTCGGTCATAAGTGATCGTTTAATCTTGTAACACGATTCCATTAGTCAATAATTGAATCACGATTATATATGGACATGAGATCATCAACAACAGTTTCATGCAACCGTGGTAAGGACTACATCCAAAGGTGGTCATGATTTTACATCCACGGTTACCTTACACCATATGTATTCTTGTAGTGGTTGTATCCATTTTGAATTTATAGTCCAATTATTAAACTATGTATGTGTTTTTATTGATTTTTGCTATTATATTGTCAATTATTATTGTACTGATTATTGTACTATCATTTTAGTTAGATGACTCGATACTTGATGATACATTTTGGCAAGATATAGATATTATCATTGTACCGAGTGTATCTACTCAATGTGCTTCCACCGAGGAAGAGAATACGCATGAATGGAATATGAGCAAATAAAAAACGGCATCAACCTTGCCTAAATGTTTGTGTGATTTGTTTCTAGATTTCACATCATCTATGGTAAAAAAAACATATCAAGTAGTTAAATTTGAACACTTAAGTGTTTTAAATGTCAGGGACGAGGTCACATAGCTAGCCAATGTATAAATAAAAGGGCGATGATGATTAATGCGCAAGGAGAGCTTGAGTTAGAGAATGAAGAAGAAGTAGATGATGACATGCCACCTTTGGAAGACATTGATGATGAGCAAAATGTTGTTATTGGAGATTTATTAGTAGCCAGGCGAGTTCTTAATGTGCAGGTTAAGGAGGAACAATGTAACCAAAGGGAGAACTTGTTCCATACTAGGTGCTTTGTAAATAACAAAGTTTGTAGCGTTATTATTGATGGGGGGGATTTGTACAAATGTGGCCAGAACTGATTTGGTGGAGAAATTGTAATTAACAACCTTGAAACATCCCCGTCCTTACCAACTTTAGTGACTGGATGAATGTGGTGAAATCAAGGTGACGAGGCAAGTGTTGGTCGCATTATCCATTAGAAAATATGAGGATGAACTTCTTTATGATGTGGTTCCTATACACGCATGCCATTTATTATTGGGGAGGCCATGGCAGTTTGACCAGAAGGTAACGTATAATGGGTTCGCAAATAAGTATTCTTTTACTCTTAAAAATAAACCTATCACTCTTGTGCGATTAACACCAAAAGAGTTTATGGAGGACCAACTGAAGTTGCAAAGGTCAAATGAAAAAAAAAGAGAAAAAGAAAGGAAATCCGAAGTTGAGAAAAAAGAAAATGAGAGAAAAGAAGTTGAGAAAAAAGAAAATGAGAGAAAAAAAATTGAGAAAAAGGAAATTGAGAGAAAAGAAGTTGAGAAAAAAGAATCTGAAAATAAAGAAAGAGGGAAGAAATTTAATTACATTGCAAAAGAAAGTGAGATCAAGAGAGCATTATTTTCACATCAACCTCTTATCGTACTCATGTACAAGGAGGCTCTTTTATGTACTAATGATTTGGCCGGTTCATTACCAAGCAATATTGTTTCTTTTTTGTAGGAGTTTGAAGATGTCTTTCCCGAAGAGGTACCTCATGGCTTGCCTCCAATTAGAGGAATTGAGCATCAAATTGATTTCATACCTTGTGCATCACTTCCAAATCGACATGCCTATAGGACCAATCCAGAAGAAACAAAGGAGCTTCAGAGGCAAGTAAGTGAATTAATGGAGAAAGGGTATGTGCGGGAAAGTATGAGTCCTTGTGCGGTTCCGATGCTGCTAGTTCCTAAGAAGGATGGGACATGGAGGATGTGTGTTGATTGTCGACCCATTAATAATATAACGGTAAAGTATCGTCATCCCATTCCTAAATTACATGATATGCTGGATGAATTGCATGGTTCTTGTGTTTTTACAAAAATTGATCTTAAGAGTGGGTATCATTAGATTAGGATGAAAGAAGGTGATGAATGGAAAACTGCCTTTAAAACTAAATATGGCTTTTATGAGTGGTTAGTAATGCCTTTTGGTTGAATTAATGCTCCCAGTACTTTTATGCGTTTGATGAACCATGTTTTGTGAGCATTTATTGGCAGACTTTTAGTTGTATATTTTGATGATATCCTAATTTATAGCAAAAGTTTGGAAGAACATGTAGTACATTTGAAGTACGTTTTAGATGTGCTAAGGAAAGAAAAGTTGTTTGCTAACCTCAAAAAGTGCACCTTTTGCACAGATAATCTTGTGTTTCTTGGCTTTGTTGTTAGTGCTAAAGGAATTAAAGTGGATGAGGAAAAGGTGAAAGCAATCCAAGAGTGGACAACGCCTAAAATAATCAATCAAGTGATGAGTTTCCATGGCCTAGCTAGCTTTTATAGATGGTTTGTGTATGATTTTAGTAGCTTGGCCACCCCTCTCACTGAATTCATGAAGAAAAATGTGTCGTTTAAGTGGGGAAAGGAGCAAGAAAAGGCATTTAATATGATCAAAGAGAAGTTAACTAATGCACATTTGCTTGTTTTACCTAACTTTACTAAAACATTTAAAATTGAGTGTGATGCTTCAGGAATAGGTATTGGATCTGTTTTGATGTAAGAAGGTCTTCCAGTCTCCTATTTTAGTGAAAAGTTGAGTGGCGCAACCCTAAACTATCCCACTTATGACAAGTAGATGAATGCTTTGGTGAGGGCTTTGGAAAATTGGCAGCACTATCTATGGCTAAAGGAATTTGTGATTCACACAGATCATGAATCCTTGAAGCATTTGAAGGGACAACAAAAGTTGAACAAACGTCATGCCAAGTGGGTGGAATTCATTGAAACATTTCCTTATGTGATCAAATATAAGTAAGGTAAGGAAATGTGGTGGCTGATGCATTATCCATAAGGTATGCTTTACTTTCCATTTTAGACACAAAATTGCTTGGTTTTGAATACATTAAGGATTTATATGAGTAAGATTCTGATTTTTGTGATGTGTTCAATGCATGTGAAAAAGTAGCATTTGGAAAGTTTTATAGGCATGATGCATTTTTGTTTCCAGAAAATAAATTATGTGTGCCTATGTGTTCATTGCATGAATTTCTTGTGAGAGAAGCTCATGGTGGTGGTTAAATGGATCATTTTGGTGTAGCTAAGACTTTAGGAACTTTACAAGATCATTCTTTTGGCCTCATATGAAACGTGATGTGGAAAGAATTTGTGAGAAATGTATCACTTGTAAACAGGCCAAGTCAAAGTTAAAACCCCATGGTTTGTACACCCCTTTGCCTATACCTAATGAACCTTGGACTGATATTTTTATGGATTTTGTTTTGGGTTTACCTAGGACTAAGAGGGGGAGAGATTCAGTTTTTGTGGTGGTAGATAGGTTCTCTAAGATGGCACACTTCATTGCATGTCATAAAACTGATGATGCATCTCATATAGCTGATTTGTTTTTCCAAGAAATTGTTAAGTTACATGGCATGCCTAGGACCATTGTTTCTGATAGGGATGCAAAGTTTTTGAGTTACTTTTGGAAGACTTTATGGGGAAAATTGGGAACCAAGTTATTGTTTTCTACTACTTGTCATCCACAAAATGATGGCCAAACTGAAGTAGTGAATAGAACTTTGTCTTCTTTGTTGTGTGCTATCATTAAGAAAAAATTGAAAGCATGGGAGGATTGTTTGCCACATGTTGAATTTGCTTACAATAGAAGTGTACATTCTGCAACTAAGTTTTCACCATTTGAAATTGTGTATGGTTTTAATCCATTATCACCTTTGGATTTAATTCCTTTACCTTTTAGTGAAAAGGTAAACTTAGATGGCAAAAAGAAGGCTGAATTTGTAAAGAAGCTTCATGAAAAGGCTTGAATGAACATTGACAGGAGGACTGAACAATATGTCCAATCCAATAAGGGACGCAAGAAGGTAGTGTTTAAACCAGGATATTGGGTTTGATTGCACTTGAGGAAGGAACGTTTTCCAACTAAAAGGCGTTCAAAACTCCTACCTCGGGGTGATGAACCATTTTAAGTTTTGGAACGCATCAATAACAATATATAGGCTTGACTTACCAGGTGAGTATGGTGTTAGTACAAGCTTTAATGTTGCTAATTTATCTCCTTTTGCAGGTAATGATTTGAGGACAAATCCTTCTTAAGAGGGGGAGAATAATGCAATTTAAGGAGATGAATATGCTTAAGATGAATGCGGTGTTGATCATACACATGGGAGTGGAGCTAAATTTGCACAAGACCCCTTGTCACTTTCTTGTGGTCCAATTAAAAGACTTAGAGCCAAACATTTTAAGGAAGCACTTATTGTGCTAATCCAAGAGAAGTAGGCTGATTGTGGAAATATGAAGACCAAGATGCGCCCAAATGATAATCAAAGCTTAGTCCATGTCATGAAAGCAAATTGGGGAGATAATTATCATGAAAAAATGTGACCATCATGTTCACACCATAAATGGGCATGAATTTATCTATTTTCAAGGTTAATAAATGGGGGATGAATCTATTCTTGGTTGGTTATCTTTAAATACATTGAACTTAGTCATTTAGTCATATTTTGTTGTTTTCCCAGTCCAAGTGGCCTAAAAAACATGGGAACTTATTTACTTTGACAATTGTGTTGTTTTAATGTTGTATTTATTTCATTTCCTATTCTTGGAGGGTTATTCCAAGTATAAATGAGGGATGCTACAAATTTTGTAAGCACTTTTTGAGATAAACTAATATTATTGTGAGGTATTCTTGTTCCTCTTGGTTCTAAGAAAACTTTCTGAACTTATCAAGTTAATCTTTTGGCATTAAAACAACCAAACTTATCACCTTAATTCGTGAGAGATTCTTGGGTTTCTTGGTGTGGCGTTTTAATCCTTTGTAGTCTTGGTTCTTATCTTACTAGGTAACGGGTCAAGGCTCAACAAACTTTGTTTATACGATCTTGGGTTCTTCAACCATCATTGTTATTGGGTTTCATCACAATTGTTGGTGAGATTCATATCAAGTGTTGGGATTTTTTATAAGTTATTATAAAAGTTTTTCTAAAGATAAAAATATTTTTATAAATGTTTTTTTTATAAAAGGTTTTATAAACTGTTTCGTTCAGTAAGGTTTGTGTTGGAAAAAGTTTTGAAGAATTTTTCTAAGTCTGATGGCGTAACTCAGGAATGATGCTCTGATCGTTCAATGGAGATCACAATGTTGTTCGAGCGAGATGACTTTCGTTCGAGCGACACTATCGTTTTGTCAGCCATGCCACCGCCTCAAAGTTTGTTATATAAAGAGGCTTTTTTTTTGTTTTCATGTGTGGAGAATATAGTTTCTATCAGAATACCTTTTTATTTTGATAACTGCTCTGCACTATCGTGTGTGTTCTTCACCAACAGTTTAAGGGTTCAAAGTTTGTTTTCAATTCACAATCCCAATTACTTTTATGTGAATTGTTTTGTGGAACCCAAGACATATTTTGCTGGAATTTTATGCTGCTGATTTAGGTGCCTTTTGGGGTACTGCGCTGCTGACTGCGTGTCACTGAGGGTGTTCTTTTGCTGAAGATTGGACTGTGATTCGTGTGGGTTCACTGTGTGGGATCCATTGTTGACTCTAGGTTGTATGTCTATGTAGGTTTACTGAGGTAAACTTATTGCAGATTTCACTGTGATTGTAAATTGCGATTTAATTCATAGTGAAATAAAAGGTTTTGTCGTTCGGGGATTTTTTGTGAAATCTATGAGTTAGCATATTTGGGTTTATGATTGTTTGACACACACACACACGTAGTTGCATGTTCAGGGGCTGAATTGATTTCTTTTAAAAATTGACTCCAATTAAATAAGTTTATTGTTGGAATTTGCAAATTTTTTTGAATTGATATCGCACAACGTACTCTAAAAATTGGTATCAGAGCAGATTACTCAAATATACCAAGCATTCATATTTTTCGTAAAATTGTGTGATATTGATTTTTTTTTAAAAATCATATTTTTAAAAAATTATCGCAATGTTTCCAAGTGAAAACTTATATAATCGGTTGCCAATTTTATACGGGTCTAATTATGCTTACTGGAAAGTCTGCTTGAGATCACACTTAAAAGTAATCAATGAGAGAGTTTGGTTAATTTGTGAAAGAGGTTGGACTCCTCCCACTGTTACTGCGAATAATATCACAAATTTAAATCTTGTGTCAGACTGGACTGAGGATGAGTTTAGGTGAAGCACTTTTAATTCACATGGGCTTCGTGCAATTTCTAGACACGTCACCCCCAACGAGTTCCGACGTATTATGACGTGCACCACATCTAAAGAAGCGTGGGATGTTTTACAACTCACCCACGAAGGCACTAATGAGGTCAAAGAGTCTAAAATTCAAATTTTAACTAATCAATTTGAAATGATTACCATGCTTGAGACTGAGTGTTTTAATGACTTTTATGCACGTTTATCTGATATTGTCAACACTAGTTTAAATCTTGGTGAGACTATACCTAATGCACGAGTGGTTAAAAAGATTTTAAGATTGATGCCAAAATGTTTTATCCCTAAAGTGATTTTTTTTAAATACCTTAGGTAATTTGAATCGTCTGAAATTAGAAGAGTTAGTTGGAGACCTCCAGACATATGAGATTGACATGTTTCCTGACACTTTCAAGCCTAAGGATAGAGGGATAGCATTTAAAGTCCAATCTAAGAAGAAAAAGAAAGTGAGTTTTTATGAGTCCAAGTTTGATTTTGATATGGCCATGCTTGTAAAGAATTTTAAAAAGTATCTCAAATTTTCAAAACAAAATTCTTTCGATAAAAGGTTTTTTGAGAAAAAGAAAGACAAGGACAAAGAAAGTGGTGAGAAAGAGAAAGAGGGTGAGGGAGATTTAGAAAAAGTAACATGTTTTGAGTGTGATGGCAAAGGGCATAAGTCATTTGAGTGTCCCACTAGACTTAGGAGAGAGGGTAATAAAGTTGTTATGCCAGTCATGCTTAGTGATAGTGAGGATGATGTGAAAGATTTCGGGGTTGAGTCTTCACAAGGAAAGTATGTCGCCTTTTCTACTAGTCACATGATCACACCCAGTTTTTCCCACAACTATGAGGATACTTGTGCATGTGAGACCCTCGAGGATGATTTGAGTGTTTCTAGCGAGTTTGAGAGTGAGTGCGCTAGTAAGGGTGATAGTGAGCTCCAGATCGCATTTAGAGATTTGTACGCCAAGACTTTAAAGTCTAAAAAATTGAATAAGGAGTTAAGTCTTAGGTTGCAAGATTTAGAGACAGAGTTAGAGAGATTAAGGGAGTTTGAGGCAAAATCGAGTCAACTCGAGAAGGTGAAGGTTTCCTTGAGTGAACAGTTGATAGCTTTAGGTCGGGAAAAGAGTGAACTTATAACCCGCGTGCCATAATTAAAGAGAGATCTTAAGCACGCTCTAGAGGTTAAGGTCACTTTAGAGAACACATCTAAGAAGGAAGGAAATATGGTTTTGAATCCCATTTTAGGTAGTGGTGAGAGTTTAGGAATAGGTCACGGTGCATCTACTTCACATGCAACACTCGAGTCTTGTACATGATAGGAATGCGAGTAGGAGATGTTTTGATAGAGGTGTACCTAGGCCTATTTATGTTTGCACACACTACAAGAAGAGAGGACACCTTAGGGAGTTTTGTTTTAAGTTGGATCATGTGTCAAGTTTTGCTACTACACGTGTTAACACACACACACACACCTGACACTTCGGATGACTACGCGAGAGAGTTTGCACATATTAGGGAGCAGGTAAAGTTTTAAGTCAATACTTCACATGATTTGATGGAGGTTTTTCATAGGATGTCACCACCTTTGGAAAACTCCACCGTACATAATGATTAAGGTTTAGACTTGTTTGCTAGCATAGGTTTATTTGCATGATGATATTGTTGCCTATTGCTAGTGTGTATTTTTTTTGTATGAGATTTTTTCTTTTGAAATAATTGAAAAATACAAAAAGATTTTATTTTGATAAAATTTGAAAAAGACAAAAAGAGTTTTGTTTTTTGTTTTTCACCGTATATGAATGGACATTTAGGATGACCGAGTCACAATTTCATTCCATATCCATGTGATGATTTTATAGTGTTTTGATAAGCATCATCATTTCATTTTGTGATTTACAATGTTTGGAGTCATTGAAATGTACTTTGTGATTACTACCTACATGATTGACTCATAAATTCGTTTAATGCACACTTTCACGAATTTGTTTGATCATTGTACTTGTTTATCACGCATTGGTCGGAGTGTTGTCATCTCAATTATATCTAAACGAACCATATGCGATAAAACTTGACAATGGAAGTAGTGCATGTAAGAACTGTTTACCGTGAGGAATTTAATTGCAACAAAATATGATGAGTGAATCACGGGAAAGGACTGCGAGAGTTCAAAATTAACTCGTCGTGAAAGCCACCGTTTAAAAGAGCCCGAAAAACCTTAAAGGCAATAAAAACATAAATATGCCAAAAAGGGGCCTCCTCAAAAGAAAATATAATGGTTATTATTTATAAGGGAGTTTGGATGGAAAGAAATGAAAAACGGGTTTGCACGTCCTGACAACGTCATGAAAAAGCATTCATAGTTTTAGACGTTATTGGTGTGGGAATCACTTTTGACTTTGATGTGTTGATGGATTGAGTCGGTGTCATTTAAATTCAACACTTTCAACACATAACAATGATTTTGAGATTCATTTGATAGGAGTACACGTATACATCATGCACATATGTTATGTTTGACTGCACTGATTTACCTATTTAATATGTTCACACCCATTCATTCCATATCCATGATTTGGTTGTCTTAGTGAAAATTCATGGTGCGTGATTTTTGTAAAATCATTTTTGCATTTTTGTTTGAAAATTTAAAAAATCAAAAATAGTTTGTGAAAGTTTTTGAGTTATACACCTTTGCATGATCATAGTTTCTTTGCCTTATTTATCGTGATAACTGCATGTTTATTTTGTTTATTCATTTCCTTGTCTATTTCGGTCAAATAAAAAGGGGGAAACAAATTATGAGGGAGTTTATGAGTTTTTGCATTATGAGAGATATTTGATTAGGTTGATTAATTTATTCTCATATTATTTCATACTCGATGTGTCACGAAGGTATTTTCTTTGTCTCATGTGTGTAGGTACAAAATTGAAGATGATGTTGCACACCCTGATGAGAAAAGCGTAATGATTTTATTGTTGAAGCATAGTTTGAAGACTTGACATTTTATCTTTCCACTTTTAAGCTCATGGGAGGGTCGATTTTTATAGGTCATTTTTTATATTGATAATTCGGATGTTTTTAATTTGTACCGGCATAAATGTAGGGGGATATTTGTAAGGACATTATCATGTGAGTCCCGTTAGAATTTTATTTGTCGAATACCGCTACAAGTCATCGAAGAATTGGGAAAGCTTACATCTACAAAAGATGGATCAGAATTTCAAGTGGTCTTCAACATTCAAACACCAATGAGATGATTTTGGTAAAAGTACGTTTATATTCCATTTACATTTCATATTAAAAGTGTTGGATTTTTTTATAAGAGATTAGAAAAGTTTTTCTATATATAAAAATGCTTTTATAAATGTTATTTATAAAGCTTTTATAAACAGTTTCGTTTAGTAAGGTTTGTGTTGAAAAACGTTTTGAAGAATTTTTCTAAGTCTGATGGCGTAACTCGTGAATGACAATCTGATCGTTGAAGCGAGATCAGAATGTCGTTCGAGCGACACTGTCATTTTTTCAGCCATGCCCCCGCCTCAAAGTTTAAAACAAAAAGAGGCTTTTGTTTTTTTTTCAACCGTGGAGAATACAGTTTCTATCAGAATACCTTTTATTTTGATAACTACTATGCAGTATCGTGTGTGTTCTTCTCCAAAAATTTAAGGGTTCAAAGTTTGTTTTCAATTCACAATCCCAATTACTTTTATGTGAATTGTTTTGTGGAACCCAAGACATATTTTGCTAGAATTTTATGCTATTGATTTAGGTGCCTTTGTGGTACTGGGCTGCTGACTGCGTGTCATTGAGGATTACTTTAGGGTGTTTCTTTGTTAAAGATTGGACTGCCGTTCATGTGGGTTCGTTGCTTGGGATCCATTGTTGACTCTAGGTTACGTGTCTATGTAGGTTTGCGAGGTAAACTTATTGCAAATTTCATTGTGATTGTAAATTGTGATTTAACTCATAGTGAAATAAAAGGTTTTTTGCCTTTGGGGATTTTTCTTAAAATGTTTGAGTTAGCATATTTGGGTTTATGATGGTTTGACACACGCACACACGTAGTTGCATGTTTAGGGGCTGAATTGATTTGTTTTAAAAATTGACTCTAATTAAATATGTTTATTGTTGGAATTTATGAATTTATTTGAATCGATATCGCACAACGCACTCTACAGGTTGTGTTGATATCCAAATTTCAATGCTTAACTTTTGTTCCATTTGGCGTTGGGCCAAAATCTACGATGGAAGATAATCGCATCATCTTTATCCTCAATGTATCAAATATCCATTGCTTGTGTTTGAAATGCACAAGATTTTATCCCCTACCACCAATTGCCTCTCACTGGATATCGAAGGTTAGTCAAGAAACCCTTTAATGGCCTACTTTTTTTAAGTACTGCTTCAAACTCTTCAAAATATATGTCCCACGGACATTGTGACGAAATATGAACCATGCTCGATATCGTCGGATGAAGACAAGGACTTGACGACGACTTAAATTGATGAAAGTCTTAGGGACGATTGTAACTTTCATTGCAAATTTTGGTTATATGTAAATTGGTTATTGGAGAAAGTCTTGGGGGTCACTGTAACCTTTTAAAATCATTGATTATATGTAAATTGTTTATTGGTGAAAGTCTTATCAATTATTGATTGTAACATTTTGTAACTTTTTGCAATCAATTATTATATGTAAGTATTTGTAACTTTTTGCAATTACTAGTATAATATAAATTGGTTATTTTTTATTATAACTTTTTTATGTTTTTGTTCAAATACTGGTTAGATGTGATAAGCAAGATTATTGGTTATATTTGAAAATCAAGAGATTTAAAATCTTAAGGTATTGTAAGTAACATACGGTCCCTTGAAACTGTATATATATATATATACTCACGGTGACACCACACCATGACAACAAAATATATAGCAACACCACAATGGCCGATATATATACACGGTTATAAGTCACCGTCTAGGTTATGAAGAGACAAGGGCTACTTTTTAACACAACTAATACGGTCAACTGAAATTGTTTGATACAGTACCACGGTGACCTTTGATCGTGATATCATAAGACACGGTTTTATGTCACCGTCCCATTGAGTCAGAGACTAGGGCTATTTCCCAACCCAAATATTATGGCCAAATGTAACCGTTTTTTTACAAATACATTGTTCCTTATGGACGTATACTCTTAAACCCCAGTTGGACCTCATCACCACCATTGAGTCAGAGATTGGGATATTTTTCAACCCAAAAATCACGGTTAAATGAGACCGTTTACTATAGTTTAACGGTTCCTTACGGCGGTATGTGTGTATATCACTGTTGGACCTCACTGTCCCATTGAGGCAGAGACTTGGGCTATTTTTCAATCCAACAATCATGGTCAAATGAAATTGTTTACTATACGTTCATAGTGTACTATGCCCGTACATTTGCACATCACGGTTGGACCTCGCCATCCAGTTTAGGCAGAGACTTGTCTATTTTTCAACCTAAAAATAACGGTTAAATGAAACCATGTACAACACAACCAAGGTGGCTTACCGCCGTAGTGTCAATAACCATGGTTTAGCATCACCATCCCATTGAGGTAGACTTGGCTATTTTTCAACCCAACAATCATTGTCAAATGAAACTATATAATCTATTTTCATGGTGGCTTAAATTCGTATGTTTTTTTTTACCAAGGTTTATTTTCATTAACCCATTAAGGAGAGACTAGGCTATTTTTCAACCCAATTATCACGGTTCATTGAAACCATTAATATGGCAACGACGCCTTGTGGTCGTATGGTTATACACCACGGTGTAACCTCACTGTCCCATTAAGACAAGAGACTTGGGCTATATTTTAACCCAACAATCACGATCACATGAAACCGTTTAATCTATTTTCAAGGTGGATGATAGCCAAATGATCGTATATCATGGTGTCTTGTCCTCGTACTACCTTATATATCGGTTGGACCTCACCCTCCCATTGAGGCAGAGACATGAACTTTTTTCCAACACAAATATCACGGTCAGTTAAAACCGTGTATTACACAATCACGGTGACTTGTGGCCATATAACCATGTATGGCCATTTGACCTCATCATCCAAGTTAGACAGAGACAAGGGCTTTTTACCCTAGTGAACTATCAGAGTGAATTAAAGCCGTGTGTCACTTATTATCGGTAACACAACACCATGATAGATGGTTTCGCGATCACACCACACCATGTGCATCGCACAAACGGTTGGATCCCACCGTACATTATATGCATGCCTTAGTATTTGTTTGTAAAATGTAAAAAGGTAATTTACAATGTAATGTACAATGATCCAAGAATAATTTCCCATCAATTATTCAGATAAAATAATATTTTAAAAAAATTGTTCATATAGTAATAATTTCAAACAAGGCATGTCAATATTACATTCAAACACAACAAAATATTGTTCATACATGTCATAATTCAAATTTGTTAGAACACAGTTGAGTTACAAATAAATTCTTCCATAAAAATTTGTCTACTTTCTCCTTAAACACTTCTTCAGGGGGGGCTTTTTGATTGGGGGCCTTCTGCTTGGGGGATTTGTGTTTGGGGGATGCATCGTGTCGTGCTTTGGTCCGAGTTTCCTGACGCATCGACACCTTTCTCTTTTCTTTATGTGATTGAGTTCCCTTGGCATTCAAGAAGGGTGTCAAGTGTTGCACATGATAGTTCAAGGACATATGAAACCTCCTGATCCGAGCAGGCTTCAATCGCCTCCTGGAGCAAGCTAATGGCTACGTCTAGGGACTATATACAAATCACCATCAAATGTGTTATACAATTGTCAGGAACAAAAGAAATGAATTTACGATTAAATTTCAAAACATTATATTTTATCCGAGTGCTTTAACTCCGTCTTGCGTAGGGATTTTGAATGTATGGATGGGATCTTTCTAGGTACCAAGACATATACCCATCCACACATTCCCAAGGCACAGTCCTCACCACAGTTGAGCGTCTAGAATTGAAAAGAACATGGTCAACCCAGATAATTTGATACCATTTCTCGATATCAAACATTAATTTGTATCGGGCCTGGGTCTTTCCCCTCTCCTCTGATAAAGGGTGCATTGCCGGCAAGGTTCTAAAAAATGCAGGGCGTGACCGAGGCGTGGAGGCCAAGCCTTAAGCCTAGGTGGGCCTTAGGCATAAAAAGGCATGAAAAGGTGTTTAGGCATTTTTTAATATATTTTAATATTTTTAACCATAATAAGGCTATTAAAAATACTAAAATTGTACATGCTTAAAAATATGTCTGAATATATGCAAATTAAAATACTATTTGATTGTTTTGGACGAGATATTGGTCCGATTTGTAAAAAAGTCTCTAAAAGGCGATATCATTTCACTAAAGCATTTTTGTTTTAAAAAAGAGTGCGCCTTAAGGATTTTATCAAGAATAAGTCATAAAAGGCTTAAGGCGAGGCATTTCTCCCATGCCTCAATTCTAAGCGGAGCCTAAGCGTGCCGTTTAGAACACTGTTGGCGGTCTAGGGATTATTTGAACTCGGTCAGCCTGGCATAGGACCTTCTCCGAGTAATAGGGTTCCCCGACATCATAGAAAATGAGGAGGATGTTGTACCATGAGACCTCCTGAAATGGGTAGGCCTCACTATTTTTAGAGTAGGGATCACATCCAAACGTATTTAAAAATGTTAGGACATAAAAAAATAGAATAAATAGTGACTTTAAAACAAATAAAACTAATGTCTGAAGATTTTGAATCGTCTAAGGTTTCCCTTAGATCCAGTATCTGTGCAAAGGCATCCCCTGACACCGTTTCCACGCTCTATTTGCAAAGACGCGACTCGCTATGCTGAAACTCGAGATTTCTAACACCCCTGGCCAAATTGAAGTGGTCGTATATCCACACCTACAGTCAAATAGACATATTAATTAGGAAATTCATATATTATAAAATAAAATTAAAATCACGTGTTAAATTTAAAATATGTACCACGAGAAGGGAAAGATATCAGGCCACGTGCCGAACGTCTACCCACGAGGTAATCCCTAACTGCTGATATAAATGGGCCAATAAACCCATCCCCCAAGCATAGTCTTTGCATCGACTTTTCTCAAAGACTGTAGGTAGTACACTAAGACTCGGTTCCCCGATTTCTCCAGTAACAACAGTCAACTTTTTACGAAAAGAAAGTACCCCTAGCCTACTACTTAATATATCTCTTCGTCACACCCTCCCCCAGCTTCTTAACCCTCCCCTTACACAAATTCATTATCCAGTCAAAACGAAAGGCAAAGACAGACTTGCACTCCTACTAAGCCTCCTCATTGGTAAAAACTAGATATTTCGTAAGCCATTCAATTTGGGCTGCCTTCTCCTCGATTTTCCTAAAAACAGTATCGCACACCAACTTACAAACTATCGAGATTTGTAGGAGATGGTACTCATTGTTAAGGGTGATGGTCATCTCACCGAACGTCATATGAAATGAATTCATTTCTGGCTGCCACCGTTCGATGAATGCCAACACCGATACATAATCTATATAGCGATAAGATTGTTTTATCAGACCCTACAAACCCGAGTTCTTTACCAACTCGATAACCCACTCATCCTTCATCTTTATATCTCACTCAATAATTTTTTTATAGTGGTACACGCACTTCATTGTGCCCCTCTCCTCATCTCAGTTCCATATAGAATAACCGATATGGTTATGAAAACTTTTTAGCAGTTCGGGGTAATTTGGCCTGCACCCCTCAAGGGGTTGTGAATCCGTGTGGATTATTTTTTATGTGCTTTCTTCTTGGGCGCTTTAGATTTGGACGGTTAAATTTCATCTTCCGATGAAGAAGGGTCACCCGTGCACCCCTCTACTTCTTTCTCTCCTTCTACATCTTCTTCCTCTCATACTTTCTCTCCTACACCCTCTCCTTCTTCATCTCTTTCCTTCTCTTTTTCCTCCTCTCTTTCTTCCTTTCTTTTCTCCTCTCTTTCCTCCTCTATCTCTTCCTCTCTTTACTTCTCTCTCTCCTCCTCTCTTTCCTCCTCTCAAGATTTTCCATCTTCTTTCTCTTCCTATTTATCTCCCGCTCTTACCTCACCCCCTTCACTAACCCTAAAAAATCACATACCACCGCCCCAACCACTTGCTCAATTGACTGTACGTATCACCCTCACCAACAGTAAGTAAACCCCCTGCCACTTGGTCGACTACTATATCAAATGACCTCGTAGGAGAATATCCTTTGCTCGAACTAGTGGCATCATCGACACTATTACTACTACTACTACTACTAGAGGAAGATACGGGTGTTCGTACTTCCTTTGCCGCCTCCAACCTCCTCTTCCGCTCTGATGTGGTAGGAGGATTTTTTCTTCTTCCCATTTATATATGACCTACATAAGAAATTAACAATATTATATTAGAAAATGAACGTCAAATTAATAAGTTCATACCAATAAAGAAATAATAATATGTAAGGGCCTAAAAATGACAAAAAATTTCATAAATACATGCATAAATAAATACGTTCGTCATGTTGAAACTTGCACAATCAAATATACATGCATACATTTCAAATAACTATAAATATTTTCAATATGAAGAAAATATAAAATGGATGGTTGTCTAATAATATGTAAGGGCGTAAAAATGACAAACAAATTCTGAAATCCATGCATACACAAAAATACATGTATATAGTGAAATATGAAATATGTTGTTAAAAATACATACATCTATGAAATATGAAATACATTGCTATATACGGTGATTATTGGCTGGGAAACAAAACACCACGGTAAGAAGAGACAGTGAAAACAAACCACGGTGGTTTATGATCGTGAACACCAAAAAATGGTGAGCTATGGCCGTATATTTGTTAATAACCGTGGTAAGTAGGGATATGACCGAATACGCTTGGCACCTTCGGTGACAGGCGACCATAGGTGCAAAGAACAATTATTTTTTTTCCAAATGGTAAACCCAAGGTTGTTCAAATGGGTTAAACCATAGCTTTTAATCGCGCAAATGCAATATATTTCCAGTTAGATTAATAAGGGTTATATTTTTTTATGGTTTAATGAGTTTATAATGAGGTTTTTATATGTAGTTTGCATGATAGGGTTTAATACACAAAATGAGAGCATGACAGTAATGGAATCAAGTTTTAATGGTGTAACATACCAGAAATGAAGCGTAAAGGTAAGTAGTAGGGTTTGAGAGAAAATGTTAGTAAGTTGGAAGGTTGAAAGGTTTATGAGAGAAGTTTGAAAGAGAGAAGAAATAGAAAAAATGAGGTTTAAAATTTTTTGGGTTTTTATATGGGACAAAGTTAATGTGGTGTTGTGTGTGTTTGGTATTTTGTACAAATATTGGGTACTTATGTGGTGTTTTGTACATAAGGGTGTTTTGGGGTAAATTTTTGGTATAAATATCAGGGTCATTAGGATAATTACAATTTTCCAAGTCTAGATTTAGATGTATTGGAGTCTTGTGTAGGGGGTCCATTTGTCAGCTTGGGCTGGTTACTTACCTTACCTTTCAACTTGTTAGTTTCAACTAAAGTATAACTTGGGGAGATAATATATCTACTGCCACACTTACCCATGCTATTAGTTTTACTTGATAAGACCTTTGCACCACTATCAGGGTGTGTTTCTAACTTTTATTTTTAGATCAAGCATGAAAGAGGCCATTCTTAACTTTAGAGACTCTAAATTGAAGAATAAATTCTAATAGGGCATTCAAGTCCCTTAAGATGTAGTGACGGATTGAGATCATGGTTAAAGATAAAGTGTCCCCTTGGAATAAACCTAGGAGAAGCTATGATAACTGGATGGCATGTATGTATTAGGGCTTCTCTGAGTCCTCCATTAATTTTAGTTAGTTTATCTTATTTATATGTATCCTCTGAGGTGTTAGGCCTTAGAGTTACTTGTTTTGGCTTAAGGGGTATTCCCATCTAATCTTATTTTGTTTGAGGCTTTTTCCTCATCTCATTATTTATAGTTGTTTTTTCTAATAATATACACACCATTTTCCAAAAAAAAAAACATTAAAGAATATCCTTATAATTAAAACCTTTTCATTTAAGGAACTTTAAAATACATATTCTTTTATTCACTCAACTCATTGATTCTGGATACATGGACATTAGCGCGTTTAAGGTTTACTTTAAAGGACACAACTTGGTTTCTTACACTTCATCCATAACTTCATCATATTATTAGATCTCTCATCATTATTATCAACTAGAGTTTTAGGAATGGTGATCATGTCAAATGGCATAATCAAGTCTGCAATAACTTTATATTTAATTCACCTTTTCCAAACTATTAGTGATGCCTAGAGGCTTAGTAGTAGCATCATCAACTGAATTTGAGGCAATCCTTATGGATGAAAGAAACATGGATTATGGGCTAGGGTAGAGAGAAAGAGGAGCATATTAGCCTTAATACACAATTAGTTGGATTAAAAGGAGTACATTAATACGGTGTTGGCTTATGATGGTTTACCATGTTGTTGGTTTATAGTGAGTTTTAATTGTTCGAATGAAAATTAGTTATTTAATTCATTAATATTTTTTTGGTAATCAATATATATATATATATATATATATATATATATATATATATATATAACAAAATTACAAGAGATAATGGGGGCATACCCCCAACAAAACCAAATCTAGAACCCAAGGTGGTTGGACATACCCAAACACCAAATAGGAATAGCTAAGAAGAAAGCCAATCAAGGAGGTGTTTGATAACCTAAGATAAAACATCCTCTAAAACATCAAATCTAACTAGAAATCATAGGTGTTTGATCACCTAAGCTTAAAAATATAAAACATCAAAGCTAACTAGTCCAACATTCTTGAATCGAGGAGATCCCAATACTTACAAACCATCCAATTAGCATACGATCTTCTAGCCTTCTTCCAAAGAATAACTTTACATTTGATCATGAACTCAATGTCTTTGATCAGAGAAACATCAGTCTTGTGGCCCCTGTTGTGGTTCATATTGCTCCTCTCAATCCAAATACAATAGGTAGTGGTAGACAAAGCTAAAGTTCTTAACTTGTTAGTGAGAGAGTTTCCCCTATAACTGCTAGCAGCCTCCTTAATTTCATCTTCCTGACCTCCCATGTGCCTATAAATTTGGTTTTCGAATAGAACTTCATCCCAAACCTTACTAGAGTAGGAGTATCCAACCATAAGATGGTTGGTGCTATTATCATTGGAGTTGCAAAGGCTATAATTGTTGTCTTCAATAATTCCCCACATCACAAGCTTGTCTTTAGTGATGAGAGCCTTCCTAAAATCTATCCACAATATGAATTACCACTTAAGGATGTTATACCTTCCCAAACAAGGCTATTACAAAAAGCAATAGCAAGGTGGGGTCTAATGTCATGTAAACTAGTTGTTGTTGAGTATACACCATTATGGGAAGGGGACCAAACAATGTTATCAGGTATGTGAGAGTTGATATTTGGTAGTGGTGAGTTCTTAACTTCATTGAGCTTCCATGTGTTGGAGGAAGGTCAAGACTAAGATCCATTTAGAATAAAGCTTGAGACCATGGCTTTGGTGTTACTAAAAGAATCATAAATAGCCATTTTCCCATAAAGATGGAGGAGGTGGCAATTAGATGGAAATTATCATGCCACGTGTAAGTGCCTCTTCCATTACCAATTATTGATTTGAAGAAAAGCATATGGATGTCCCTAAGCTTCATAAGTTTCCTTCAATTTCAGGTAGAATCATTTGGGATAGAGAGTGCCCTAATGCTTCTTTACTTAATCTTATAAGTGTGGCACCATTTAACCCAGAGGTTATCCTTCTTCTTACATAGGTTCCAAATGTGTCTATTCATTGAGGCTTTATTCCATAACACTAAGTTATCGATTCTCACTTTAATAATTTCACAACTAATTCTAATGTCTCAAGGAATAAATGCCATATCTAAACATAAGTGTATCGCGGGGATTTCGTATTTGGATTTCATTTATGAACATTATACACGTGGATTTCTTGTGTGTACATTAAACAAAAACCATATACATGGGAAGGAGGAAATAACCTCAAACAAAACAGCCAAAAGGGACATTACTTTGAGGCAAACTATAAAACAAAACTGAGGGGAATATTTCAATAGCTAACAAATTATAAGGGCAGCTACACTAACTAGAATCAAGAGTATAATCAGGGAGGCCCTAATACATTCAATCCATCTAGTTATCATAACTTCTCTTAACCAAGCAACCCATTTTCTTACCTCTATCACACATGAGGATATTAAGAATGCTTTCTTCAACCATGGAAAAGACAAAGCCCTTAGTCTTGATGATTTTAAAACTAAATTTTTCACCAAATTTTTGGATTTGGTTGGTGATGATGCCACTAATGATGTAGCCTATTTCTTGCATGGTGGCAAACTCCTCGAGCAATGGAGTTGCACCACTCTTTCATCATTCCCAAAACCAACTCGACTTCAGACCTATTTCCTACTGCAACATTACCTATAACTTCATTTTTAGAATCATTGTGGATAGAATTAAACCTCTCATTCCCCAGTTTATAAATTACAAACAATTTACCTTTGTCCATGGTAGATTTATTAGTGACAACATTTTACTCATGAAATATCTTATGAGAAACTATCATAAGAACAAACTGCCTCCTAGACGTGCTTTAAAAACTGATATCATGAAATCTTATGACACAAATAATTGGTAGCTCCTTTTTATTATCCTCAATCACACTTTCTTTCCTCCTATCTTCATTTAGTTGATTAAAGAATGTGTGACCCCTATTAAATACTCCATCTCCTTTAATAGATCTTCTCATGACTTTTTCAATGATAAAAGAGATTTTAGACAAGGAGATTCTCTTTCTCCTTATCTTTTTCTCTTTTTTGTGGAAGACTTTTCTAGGATTCTTGATCATCCCACTAGTTACCCTAACTTCCATGTTCTGGGTATTTTGTTATGCTCGTACCCCTCTATTCTACTCCCATTTGTCCCAGTATATTGTTACAAGTCCTTGGTGTTTTTATTTTCTCAAAAATTTAACAAAATTAAAATATTTCTTTTTGTATTACTTTTTCTCCTTTTTTTAGCGTTTAAAATCAAAATCTCATTGAGTCGTTCAAATGATACCCAGTGCCTCGTTCGAACGAGACTATAAAGTTTCTGCTTTTTGCTACTTCCCAGCCCACATTTTCACTTTCACAACCCCTCCCTTATTCTTTATTATTCTCTCTCTCTCTCTCTCTCTCTCTCTCTCTCTCTCACACACACACACACACACACAACCCAAACCTCTAAATCCAAGGTTTTAATCCCATTTTCAACCCTCTATCTTCCTCCACTCATCCACCTCCATCTATTAACCTATGTTGTTGAAGGTTTTAGGCTTTGGGGATACCCATTTCAAGCTTTGTATCTTTCGGATTTTGATCTCCTTGTTACGTATTTTCTTCTCTTTTCTCTATTTTTACCTTTTATTGTGTATATTTTCTCTTTTTACACCTTGCCCTTGAATGTTTGTTGGTTCACCCTTATATTTTTGCAAAAATTCTAGTAAAAGGGCGTTTGGGTATAAAGAGGTAAAATCCATTATTTATTTATTTATTTATTTTTTTTTGGGGGGGGGGGGGGATTTCACACTTAATTGTTTATTTAAAAAAATATATTTATTTTTTTGGCCCCGGAAAAGAAATGTTTTGATTTTTTCGGTGCTCGTAATTTATTTGTTCCGCTTTTATTTAAAATGAACATTGAATTAATTTTGACTTTTCATTTGTGTTTATTTATTTTTCTACTATATATATATTTTTGTTGATTTAAGGTTAGTTTTGCTAATTGATTGGTTTGTGGCGGTTTGGTTGGTATTTTAATGGAGATAGGATTCTTAGTGTGTGTGTTTTGCATCCCTTAGGTTTTTTTTAGTCGGTCACACTCCTTTTAGCCTCATCTAGCAATGTCGCGCCGCCGTCGTACTTTCGATACTAACGAGCCTCAGGATGGTTCCTCCTCTCGAAGTTCTATGGAGCGGCCTGATATCCATCTTAGGTGGGAAATGCTCCAAGCATGGCTGCAATATACCTCTCTTGGTTTTCATGTGCGTGCCGTCATACGTGAAAAAGTTTCTCAACTAGAGGACTAATTGAGGTTGGGAGACCTTGTTCTCCCTTACTGATTTTTTGTACCCCGACCTCATTCAAAAATTCTTTTTGGGTATGACTATCTTTAAGCGCGACCTCATCTCTATAGTTCGTAGAAAAGAGGTTGTCATTATTGAGGACTCTATCGACTCCCATGTTTCTCTCCATAGGGCCTTAGATGCCACATTTCCATGGGCCAATGATGAGTCACCTGGCATTGATGAGACAAAACTCACAATTTTCAAAAATTATCGTATGGGCACCTCTACCCATTTTTTTTCTGATCTCAAGACTAATTTTAGGATCCTTAATTGGATCGTTTTCTCATGTCTCATTTCACGATCAAACAATACACAAATTACATGGGATCACATCTGCCTCGTGTATTCTATCAGCTAAGGTGCCATCATTGACCTCCCGACCCATATATACTCAGTCTTGAGTTACATTCGAAACTCTAGATCTACCCCCACTAGGAAAGCTCTTCCTTTTGCAGTGCTCATCACTCACCACTACCTTTCTACAAGTGCTCCCTCCTTCCCTATGACATCCCATTGACTACCTATCAGACTATTAATTGTCATTCCTTGAGTTGGTCTAGGAGTCATCTCCCTTCTGTCCAGAGTCAGTATCATGATCCTCCCAAATCTCAGTCGGCGTCTTCTTTGCTTCTTTTTCCACACCTTTTGAGTCCATTCCATCCACTACCTACCATCCCCCACTTGTCGAGTCAGAGGAAATTAGGGAACTGCATTCACAAGTACAGCAGATGGCAGCTGATCGTGAGCAGGACAGTTAGATATTTCAGGAGCTTATGGATAATATGGAGTGTGATCAAGAGAGACAAGCCCACGTGGATTCTATGATGATGTAGTATTTTAAGGACTTGCGTCTCCAGGAGCAGCGAAAGGGAGATCATTTATATCGTTCAGTGCCCGGACGTGATGGGACTGATGATACTGATGATGACGCAACTTAGTGATTTTGTCTTATAGTAGTTATTTTTCTTGTGTACTTTAGATACCTATTTTACATGTTCTACATGATGTATTTTCTCTTCTATTGTACTTGTTTTGTATTTGATACACCCTATTATGTATCACATTTGTACTTTTCTTCACTTGGATTTCATTATATATATTCTGAGTTGTGTTTCTTATTTAGTGTATTCCTTTAGCATGCTTGTGTTTGTAGTGGTTTTATCTCTCATTTTGTTATTGCCCTATTGTGTGGTGGTATTTCATTACATTTCCCTTGTGATGTTATTTCTTTTGATTTCTATGTGATGGACCAACCTTACTGGTCAATGTTCTATCCCTTTTTGGGAGCAAAAGTGGGAGAGCACCTTTAGGGGGAGTTTTGATTTTAATTATTTATTTCATTCAATTTATACTCCCATGCATCATAGGTAATTTGTTTCGAGTGTGTAGGTCCTATCCTGCATATACGTCCTTTAGAAGCATCACACAAATCAGTTGTTTCTAGGTTGTTAGGATGTCTTGTGTCTTTTCCTTTTGGGGTTTGGGATGGGCATTGTAGAGGATTGACGACCTGGCTTAGCGATTCAGTCTTTTTTTTTGTGTGTTTTATCCCAGAATAGCCAAAGGGGGAGACTTATATGGATAAATTTCCACATTTAGTCAATTTGTAGTATTGGCTTTTTTGTTGGTCAAAACACGTAGGTTGTTAAGGTATACTTATATGGATAAATTTCCACATTTAGTCAATTTATAGTATTGGCTTATTTTGTTTTTCAAAACACGTAGGTTGTTAAGGTATCGTATACTCAAGCCTACAAGTGAAAATAAGTTAGGGGTCGTTTATGCAAGTCACGCTCAAAGATTACATCATGCTGCATACTTATTCCCAAAGTTATATGAACCTTTTGATATTTGGAGAAAATTGTTTTGAGGCTTTAAATGTTTTTTCAAATGGTTTTTAACAAACCATTTTGAAAAAATATTATTTTTCCAGGTTATTCTACCAGCATTCGATATGTTAATCGAATGAGTTACCTTATCTCATTTGAACAAGAGATCAAACGTGTATTGTTCGACGGGAGATCAAATGAGGATAATTTTTGAAAGCTTTGCCTTTATTTTAATCTCGTCAGAAGACTCATTCGAATATCGTTCCAATGAGGTTGGCACCCGCATGAGAATAAAATTCAAACAAGGTCTATCAATCCATGTTTCCTCCCATTTGATACCTCGTTAGATTAATTTTCGAACAAGATCATGTATGTCATTCGAATGAGGTATCTTGTCATTCGAATGACCCCACGCATTTTTCAAGAAAATCAATTTTTGTTCTGTTTATTCCCACTAACCCATGTTTTTAGAAAAACTAGTTTTTATAGAAGTGCGTTGTGGTAGTTTTCAAAGTGCCTTTTTCATATATCTGTAAGACAAAAATACTTTGGAAAATCCTCTTCGAATATCCTTGATCTTTATGATCAAGTTTTCCAAATATAAACCCACATAAACTTTCTTCATTGTAAATTCGTGGTTGTGCGGTGGATTCTTTACGGTTAGAGACGGTAAAGGAAATCGGTGGATATCAACTAGGCAAGGAGTTGATGTGAAGACATTTTAGATTGCATGGAACTGTGGACAGAGGTTTTGAAGACTGCATTTATGTGGGCTTGAGGAGTCAAGTTTTGTAAGTCAATTGAGTCTTCTTGTAAAACCATATCTGTAGTGAATTTGTCTAGGTCTGGTTGCCCGTGGTTTTTTCCTCTTATATCGGCGTTTCGTGGATTGTCTATTTATCTTTACAATTGAATTTGTAATGCTCACGTAGTAATTAGGCTAATATAATAAAAGTTGGAAAGAAATGAGACCTCCTACCTAGACCATTATTTTACTCGCTTCAATTGTTTGCAATTTGGGGTACATTTCATGTAATCGGGCCTTATCAGGAGGGTATGCCCTCCTTTTGTTTTGTAAATATTTTCAATTTATACAATCATACATGATGTATTTTCATGTAAACCACTACATGATGTATTTTCTCTTCTATTGTACTTGTTTTGTATTTGATACACCCTATTATGTATCACATTTGTACTTTTCTTCACTTGGATTTCATTATATATATTCTGAGTTGTGTTTCTTATTTAGTGTATTCCTTTAGCATGCTTGTGTTTGTAGTGGTTTTACCTCTCATTTTGTTATTGCCCTATTGTGTGGTGATATTTCATTACATTTCCCTTGTGATGTTATTTCTTTTGATTTCTATGTGATGGACCAACCTTACCAAAAAAATTAAAACATTATTCTTAGCATGTAGATAATCAAATTTAAGACAAGATATGGATACGATATGATAAACCTCAAATGATAACTCACAAATGCATCACCCACTTAAACAATATGAGAATATTACAACCACATCAGTAAGTCTCAATTGAAAGTGCCAAAACCATATAAAGTGTGTAAATACATGCCAATAATGATCTTGCTATACATATGCCAACTGAAATATCTAAACCCAATGTAAGCGACTCATATAAAGATAGATAACCAAGGAGGAAACCTAAATAAAAAATCATGTAAAATAGATTAGAATGGAGAGAAGGAATGGTCCGTAGTAGCTGGAGAGGAAGCTACTCGCAAGGTGCAACCCTAGTACCCGAAATATTTTCATGAATATAAACGGGTAAAATCGAAAAAATTACCAAATTTATGAAACTCAAAAGCACTTATATTTACAAGTGATAAGTCCATAGTTATATAGCCTACTACAATAGCCCATCCTATCCCACGGGCCTTAAAATGCATATTAAATAAATCATTAGTTTTAATAATTAATTAAGCCTCTTAGTTAATTAAACCATAATAATCACACGCCCCTTATCTCCGACCATCACAACAACATGCAATATGCACACATAAAAACCATCACACAAAACTAAGCACCACCATTCTTTAGACTGGTCGAAACAATTTACAAAACTCGTGTGATATATGAATAAATCCCATCACACAATCGGACACCACCTCATACTAAAGTGGTCATGAAAAATAACATCAAGAGTGACTCACAAATAAGATAGTGCTTCCTTCAACATGCAATAAATAAGAACATTCTCTTTTTTTAGGGTAAATTAATAACGTATTGAAAAGAAAAGGAATTTACAAAGGGGAAACCCTCAAAGTCTAACAAGTTACATTCAACTAGAGGACAACATAGAGCAAAACTATCCAGCAAATGGAGCTAAAGCAAAACAAACTAAGTAAGAATGTTCTCTCTCGGCACACACCTATAACCATATCGATTAACTCATTTCAATTAATTATTACCATTATTACCTAATTATTGATCTCATTTGACTTATTACTAAAGTTTTAATACTATTATATTCCATTCACCCCACCCATGGTGCTCTATATAATTAAATTCTACTCACAAGTAATATTATTTCATCATTTTCTAAGGGTTTTCTCGAACTACGTAGGGGAATATAATTGACATAGGACTTCTCAACCATTAAGGTTTACAATAAAAAGAAATAAATTATTTAAGAAGTCTAGGTGTCTGTCTTTCTCTTCTTTTATTACATTTGGTTGGAGGTGAATGGCAGAAGTATTAATGGAATCTTAAAGAATACTCAGACAATTATGAAAGAAATTGAGATAATGGTCAAAGCTAGAGTTCTCACTTGGAAGAAAGCTACAAGAAACTATGACTTTTTTTTGGTAAGTAAGTATGATTGTATAAATTGAAAATATTTACAAAACAAAAGGAGGGCATACCCTCCTGATAAGGCCCGATTACATGAAATGTACCCCAAATTGCAAGCAATTGAAGCGAGTAAAATAATGGTCTAGGTAGGAGGTCTCATTTATTTCCAACTTTTATTATGTTAGCCTAATTACTACGTGAGCATTACAAATTCAATTGTAAAGATAAATAGACAATCCACGAAACGCCGATATAAGAGGAAAAAACCACGGGCAACCAGACCTAGACAAATTCACTACAGATATGGTTTTACAAGAAGACTCAATTGACTTACAAAACTTGACTCCTCAAGCCCACATAAATGCAGTCTTCAAAACCTCTGTCCACAGTTCCATGCAATCTAAGAATAATGTTTTAATTTTTTTGACAAGTTGTATGCTTTAATATTAGGATCAACCTTAATGTGAAAATATGCGGGTTATTATAGTTGGTATCAGTGCATGTTCTTAAGCCTCGAGGATTATAGGTTATCTCAGACTTATGCGTAGCAATCTTAGAAACAAGACTTTCTTTGTACTCTCATTTACCTCTCGTTATTGATAGGACTTTAATTTGAATTTCAAATTATGTCGAAGAAGAAAGCATAACCAATTAGGGCGCATGTTGAACAAGCAGATCTCGTAACCTTAATTCAATAAGCATTGGCAGTACTGGTGCCAGATGCATAAGGTTTGTAACATTTCGGCCCCCAGTTGATAGTTAATCCTGTGGTCCATTTTCTAAGGGTATGGATATGGAAACGAGACACCAGGGGAGTGACCAAGAGGTGGTTGGTCAGCCAGTGGCGTAGATTTTGATTTGGGAGAAAGTCTGGATATCGAGCATTATTTTTTCAGGAAATTGTAGTAATATAAAAAACCATTTACATGTGGAAGAGGTAAAAACCTCAAATAGAATAGACAAGAGGGACATTACCCTTAAGCCAAACAACAAAACAAAACTGAAGGGCATACTTCAGCATCTAACAAATAAGGATATGAGAGGCTAAATTAACTACAAGCTAAATAAACTATATTCAAGACTATACTCATGAAGGCCCCAATACATATATAACATCCAGTTATCATAGCTTCTTCTATCTTTCTTCCATGTAAGAACTTTGTCTTTCACCATTACCAATTAAATTTTTTAGACTGAACCGATGTGCAGAATGACTTTTCTCTTTATCGATGACGGACTCTTGTGGTGGGAGAGTGTGACTACATCAGCTGAAAGAGAGATTTTGTCCTATGATTAGTTCATGATGAGGTTTGAAGAGAATAATCTCCCTTATTATGTGCATGATTAAAAGAAGGGGTTTTTTTACATTGCAATAAGGAGATTATATGGTGGTTGAGCATGCGAAGGAGTTTATGGTGCTTTCTTTTTTTGTTCTAGAGGAGGTGAGTATGAAGAAGAGGAAAAAGGAGTGTTTCATGCAGGTCTTGACATGGAAAATCAAGCAGGTGATTATGGGGAACCTGACTTATACCACTTACTCCTAGGTGGTGGATATTGCCTTGATACATTGCCAGAATCAAAGAGAGAATAAGAGGAAGTTAGAATACTTTAGTGGGCCTAAGACAAAGAGAAGATTGGGTAAAGACCGAAGGGGATTTCAAGTCCAAAAAGGCAAGGGACTATGAAAGTATTTTTTTTTCCAGGCCAGTAGAGACCCCCAATCAAAGCTATATGCACCCACTCGAATAGGATAGGGACAACATCAACAATAGTCCAGCTTCATCTGCATTTACAAGTGTTTACCTCAAGTGTGGTGGTAAGAGACATAGATCCCGAGATTTCCTAAGCATAGGGGCGCATGGGAGTGGAGACATCGACAAGGTAGATAAGGCTAACACCATGGGCACGGCCAATAGGGTTTTAGGCCACAACAGCACTAGTATCATACTTCGCTTCTTCTAATACCGAGGCCAAAACCATTTAGTGGGACTTATAGAACCTCTAAATGCACAACTGGAGCCCCAACTATAGTATGGTTGAGTTTACGAGATTATGCAGCTTTAGCAAGAGGGCCATGAGTAGGTCCAGGCAGTGGACAATACATTTTATGTTTTTGGCACCTTAGCAAGAGTTTTATTTGACACTGGTGTTAAATACTCTTTAGTATTATGTAGTTTTATGGAGACTAATGGTTTCTTTTGTAGACCTTGTGATAGGACATTATCTACTCCTTTGGGTGTGTTGACTCATATTTCAAAGACAAGTGAGCCTATTGGGATAAACATTAGTAGATTGCATTTTGTGGTTGATTTATTAGTTTTATATACCCAATCTTATGATGCAATCTTGGATATGGAATGGTTGGCTAAATATGAGGTTCACATAGATTATAGGGTTCAAGCAATTATTTTCATGATACCAATTTAGGGGAAGTATAAAGTGGCAATGCCTAGGACAAAGGGTTGTACCATGACTCACTTATACTTCATAGATGAGGAGACTCTTGAGGAATTTACGAAAGTTCTTGAGGAGGTGCCAGGTTTACCTCCAGCTTAAGATATTGATTTATGATTAACTTGGCTCTTGAAACTAAGTCGAATGCCAAGACACCTTATTAGATGGCTCATTTGGATATGAGAGAGTTACAAGATCAAATTAAGTAATTGTTGGAGCATGGATTCATTCAGTGTATCACATAGCCATGGGGGCTCCAGTTCTCTTTATAAAGAGAGGGATGGTTCATAACGGTAATATATTGACTATTGTGAGTTGAACAAGGTGATAGTAAATAACAAGTTCCATTTGCTATGGAAGATTGGTGATTTGTTTGATTATTTACAAGGTGCTTCTTTCTTCTCAAGGATCACTTTACATTCAGGTAATCATCAGCTCAAGGTACGGGACGAGGATTTACCAAATAATGTTTTCTTGAATTGTTATGGTTCATTTGAGTTCAAGGTCAATCCTTTTACGCTGACCAATACCCAACCTTGTCTATGGATTTGATGAACTAGGTCTTCTGTCCGTACATAAATTAGTTTATCATCATCTTTTTTTTGTAAGTAAAATGTGTTTATAAATAAAATAAAAAGTTACATAAATAAGAGGGCATAATCTAATGAGGATAGATCACAAACGATACTATCCAACATAGGAATGAAATATAACTAATAGTATTACAATGATCCAATCAAATAAGTGACCAAAATAATAGGGCGTGCAAGCCCAACTATGCGGTGCCAAAAGTAACCAAACAAACAAAGGCACACAAAGCAGGTAACCAAAATAAACCAAGGCACTAGGGCTCACACCCACGCCCTGAACATCAAGGCAAAATAAGCGTACTTTAAATCGGACCAAGAAATCCCAATCGGGGAAGGAGCACAAAGCCCAACACTCGGACCCTAATCCCAAAAACATGAGGTACACTAAGAACCACTACTATCCAACCCGAATAATTACAACCCAAGCAAGCAACCCGACACTAGGACACAACCTTACACCAGGCATAACCCATCTTCGATAACCCGAACGATGCCAACCACCAACACGAGTTTATCATCATCTTTATTGATAACATTCTGATTTATTCACGGATAGAGGATGAGCATACTGAGAATTTGAGAATTTTACTGCAGACTTTTTTGGAGCATACATTGTATGCTAAGTTCAAGAAGTGCGTGTTTTGGAAGTGCAAGGTTCAGTTTCTAGGCCATATAGTCTCAAAGAAGGATTTATCGGTGGATTAGAGAAAGGTGTCAGCTATGTTGGATTAGGAACAAACCATGACACGTACATAGTTTTATAGCTTTCTGGATTGGCTAGTTACTATAGGAGGTTTGTTCAGGGGATTTTTAAGATAGAAGGTCGTTGACTCAGAAGGGATTTAGTTTGTATAGACCAAGAGGTGTTAGCGAGCCTTTGACACACTCAAGGAGAAGTTGACTTTATCTCTAATATTTATCTACCGAGAAGGGGGGGTTGAAATTTAGTCTCTACAAAAGCTTCCTTACAGAGACTAGGTGGGGTCTTGATGCAGGAACCTCGCCCGATTTCTTATGTGTCGCGAAATTTAAAGCCTCGTGAGATTAAATATTTGACCCACAATTTGGAGTTAGCGGTGATGGTGTTTGCACTACATGTGATAAATTGAGGATCATTAGTGACCACAAGATTCTGAAATATATGTTCATGTAGAAGTACTTGAACTTGTAGAAGTGAGGGTGGTTTGAGTTCATTAAGGATTAATAATTTGCGATTCAATATCACCCGGAGAAGGGCAATGTGGTGATAGATGCTTTGAAATGATAAAAAAGTGGAAGTTTGTCTACTCTCTAGTTGAAAATGTGGGTTCAGTTCAGGTGGTTAGTGAGTTGGTCGATGCTTTCATGTGGAGGCTCAATATGACTCCCGATATCATTATGAGAGTAATTCGATCTCAGGTAAATAACATGGGATGCAATGAGATGGTTATTGAGCTTTTGGCTACCTGTTTACCTCTCTACATCGTCGATTATGATGATGGTTTGTGGTATAAAGGGAGGTTAGTGGTACCTTCCGGTGAGGTGACCCCGTAACAAAGCTAGCACATTAATTTCCTACCCACACGGATTTCTTGGTAGAGCAATATGCATGGTTATTTGTAGCAGAGATCATTCAGTTGCATGGGCACCTTTGTCAATCATTTCGTTGAGCATTTCAGATAGAGATCCAATCTTTGTATCTCGGTTTTGGGGAAGATTTTAAGAGGTAATGGGGACACAATTACATATGAGTATGTCTTATCATCCTCAGATAGAAGGAGATACATACTGAGAAGATCAAGATGATTTAGGAGTGGATCAAGGTTGCCTAGAATAGGCAGAAGAGTTATGCATGTTTAGGGATGAAGGATGTGCAGTTTCAGGCGAGTGATCAGATACTTCTCAAAGTGTTACCCATGAACGAGGAGATGATTTATGGGAAGAAGGGGAAATTAGACTCGAGGTTTATTAGGCCATTTTTTTTTTATCATGGATCGGGTGACCAAATACATAACTTCCATATTGTTTATCACTATGAGACCATTTAGACCGGGCACATAATTTCTTTTATGTACCCATGCTTCCTTGATTCATGTGGGTTGAGGACGTTTATCTGTGCACTGACTTAGGGGATATTCAGTTACAGGTCGACGGTTCATATAGTGAGGAGCTAGTGTATGTTTTAGACTGTAGAGTCTAGATTTAAAGGTTTAAGGAGATACTCTTATATATATATATATATATATATATATATATATATATATATATATATATATATATATATATATATATATATATTGTAATACCCCGTACTTTTGACTATATTTATTTTGAGGATTAATTAATTAAATGCGTATTAATTGGAAATTAATCCGGGATAAAAATACTAATGTGATACGAGTTAGTATTTGATTATGTGCATATATGATTATATATGTACTTGGTATTATAAAATTTGTCGTGGGATTTATATATGGCATTTTAGAAATTTTGTTGAGACGCGTGGGACCGCCGCGTCACGGTATTATATTTTGATGATAAAAAGTGAATTTTAAATCTATAATTCGTATGGTCGTTTTGAGTGCGCCAACGCGTCCGGAAGGGTCGAGATAGTCAGAAAACACTAGCCGGGGGTATAGTTTGGGTCCCGGGGTATTTTTAGGCCATACCGGTAACTTAAAGGGTATTTTGGTAATTTTACATTTTTAGGAATTAAAAGTGACGAAAATTAGAGATGTAAATCTGATGTGGATTAAACCCATTAAGCCCATTAACCAACCCATATTAACCTAGAAGGCTACGTAGGTTGTCATTTAGGTTTTCTAAGTTTCCCCAAATCAAACCCTAGCCACCTCAAGCCACCATTAGAGAGGAAGCTTGGAGAGAAGAATTTCTGCAGAAAACTTCATCAAATAAACATCAAATCCGGAATCAAACCAAGGCAAGTGATTTAAATTACATTCCTTATGCAGTGAATGCTTTTTCCATGTTAGAAACATTGTTAATCAATCTTATATAAGAGTTAAAGAAAACCCATGAAATTGGAAGATTGTTGTTTAAATTTTGGGATAGGTTTGCATGTAGAAACATTGTTTGAAGATTTAATTCAGAGATTTCATATCTATGTAATGTATAAACGGATTAAAATCTGGGAAATTTTGATGAGAAGAATCTAGGGTTTATGTTCTTGAAGAAAATTGGGAATTTATGTAGAAACCTTGTGATTTAAGGATGTTTAGAAGGTATTAAACCCCTTTAATGATGTTAGTATAGCACCTTGGCATGTTTGAGGATGATTAGAGAACTCAATATATTGTAGGAACGAATTTTAGAAGAGGTTTGAGGAGTAAAAATGGTGAAAAACGAATTGGGGAAAAATCTGGGCCGAAACTGGTAGCTCGTTAGAAGCAGCCCCTAGGTCGTTCGAACGAACTCGTTTGAACGAGCTTCTAACGAGTTGACCAGTCGTTATTAACGAGTAGGGATTTTCGTTCGATATCTCGTTCGAACGAGATATCGTTAGAAGGGTCAGTTCGTTCGAACGAACTGGGACCTCGTTCGAACAACCTCGTTCGAACGAGACTTCTAACGACCTGACAGTCCAAACTCGTTCAAAGTCTCGTTCGAACGAGACTTCTAACGAGTTGACAGTTTGATCCTTTTTGGACTGTTTTGATTTTTAGAGTCCCGTAAACTTGTTCGAGGATATAGAAGACCTTCCTTTATTGATGTGAGGATAGATTTGGGACTTTTGGGTTATTGAGAGGAGTATTATACACTAGAGTTATATTCAATGAACCATTTGGGTCAAGACGTGAGTGCCTACTACGATGTGAGGATGAATTATGACGCGTATAATTACAAACCGGAATAGTAGGAATTGTGATAATTATAGTTAGTACAAGAATGCGACATGTACTACGATTAAAATATGGTATTACTAAGATGTGTGTTTACTTAGTATTAGTATATGGATTGTGTGTATGACATACCTACCAAACTTGCTATCACGGGAGGTTTGCGTTCGCTTAGGACCCTCTAATCCTTGTGTGCCTACGGGGGGGATATAGATTGGTACCTTGATGAACATAGGTCATAGAAAGACTTATTGTGATATTAATAAGTCCGCTGACCGTGGGAGCGTAGGTATGTGCGTGACCCACGTGATGGTGACTGTGTTCGCCTCCACTATTTGTGATTTGTGTTATCTGAACTATTCCTGAGAGATTCGGAATGTGTGATCCTTATGTACGTGATGTACCGGGATGGATAGCAGAGTATGTGTGCACCATAGCTTAGATTGCGGGGTGCTTGTATCGTATATTTATGATGTGAATAATATACATTAAATTAATGGGAATCCTCATGTTATTGTTGTAAAAATATTACGGTATCATTTCGAGTTATATAATGAGTTAACTGATAGTTATATCAATGGTATATTTAGTAACTGAGTTCACGTTAAACCCCTATTTAATTACGAGCGTTGTTATGTTAAATGGAACTGAGTAATATGGGTAGAACCTTTGGCAGTCTAGCTAGTTATGTAGTCACTTAGCTAGTTGTATGGATAGATATAGATGTGTACTTGCGTTAGGAGTGCACAGTTAGACGAGGGGTGAGAATATAATGTGAGTGCACGTCCTAACATGTACTTTGCATTTAATGTTTTAAATGTTTTTAAAGCACTTGCAGGTTTTTAAAATATAACTCCACATTCGGGCTCTGACCCGTTTGCTTTTCAAATCTTTTTCTTTGTAAAACCATTTTAGGTGCCCAGCCACAAGGACACCAAGCATAGGTTCTCATTCAGGTGACGAGCTGTAGCTGCTTGTGGAAGCTACAGGGATTTGCATGTAGACGCTTCTATCTCTTTGGATTCCAGAGTCACTATCTATCAGTTGTAGGGCATGTTGCCCATTTCTTTAGAGACATCTTTTACATTTCAGTTTTCAGACTTTAGCATGTATTGTTTCAGTTTATTTATTTCAGTTATGGGATTATAGTGAGGGGTTTCCTCCAGACTTTATTTACTCTATTGTGATGGTTATTCATTTTACTTCAGCATGGTGAATGGTGTTATCTATTTCTTCATTTTACTTCTTGCATGTTAATCAGACTTAAATTAAAATTTGGCAACTTGTTTTTTTTAAATACTAGGTGGTTAGTAATAATAAAAATGTTTTCGACAGTGATGCTATTAACTGAGCCAACTTGGCATTTTGAATTAATTTTATAAAGGAGTAGCTACCCGGTATTTAATTAGTCGGGGTGTCACATATATATATATATATCTGTGTGTGTGTGTGTGTGTGTGTGTGTGTGTGTGTGTGTGAGTGTGTGTGTCTGTGACTTGGAAAATTAAGGGAAATTCAAATTGAAAAAAATATTGATTTGGTTAATTTCAAAATTAACTTGGATAATAATTATGTGAGTTCAAATTGTAAATGGATTAAAAAATTTAAAATTTCATTGGTATTTTTTTAGGTAAAGCATTATTGTATTAGAAACGAAAGAATGTACAATGGAAAAACCCAAAGCAACACAAGATACATGCCACAACATCAAACATGGCTAACAAACACAACTACAAGGGGAAAAACTGAACACAAAATATGCATTCCTAACTAGATATGCAGAAATGGAGTGGGGAATGCTCTAAAAGTTGCAATCCATCTAGTTAGTGAAGCTTCTTCTAGTCCTTTTCTAATTGTGAGACCTAACCTGCACCATATCTTCTTCTTCTTCTTCTTCTTCTTCTTTTTTTTTTGGGGGGGGGGGGGGGGAGGGGAAATGTATGTGTGTATAGAACCAGGATAATATTACAAAATATTACATGAAAGAGGATGGACCCCTTAAAAAAGTAGCAGTCTAGGGGCATACCCCTAAGGAAAATAACATAGCCTAGCAATAACCAACTCAACACTAAAGTGGTCTTAGGGTGACCCCGGTACATATAAGCCATCCATTTTGCATACATTCTCCTAGATTTCCCCTGATAAAAACTTTAGATTCAACCATGTCTTCAATGTCTTTGATGATGGCATCCCCACTTCTGATCACTCTTCTCATACTCCTAACGTTCATTTCCAACCAAATGCAATAAATGGTTGTAGAGAATGAGAGGCATCTGATTTTATTGATAAAGTCTTTTCTCTTTCCAAGAGAAAACATCTCTTTATTACTGGTTCCTATATAGAACAACACTCCAAATCTGTGTAGCCAACATGCATTCAGAAAACAGGTGGTTTTTATCTCCCTGTGATTGTTACATATCCCACACATATCACTATCTACAATGCCCCATCTGAATAGTTTGTCTCTAGTGTATAAGGCCTTCCTACCAACCATCCACTCAACATGATCCTCAGTATCATTAGCAATGTTTGGGAGCTCATCATTCCTAATTTCCAACAATTCCCAAGTGATTGTATCAAGCCACCTCAACTATTCCCCTACATAAACTCTACCACTTTGGACTTAGCATAATATATGACTTTATCCCCATATAGTGGTTGTAGAGGGCTTCTGGAGTGCCAGTTGTCATACCATATGAATGTTCCCTCTCCATTCCCAATTATAGATTTTATAAGATCTCTACCACTATGTATCGATTTCAAAATCTTTCTCCCACTCCAAGAGCAATCATTGGGGGGATGCTCAAAGACCGTATGCTTCTCCCCTTAATTTTTTACACATTGCACCACTTGATCCAAAGACTGTCCTTTTTTCTGCATAAATTCTACAAATGTTTCATCGTAACTGATTTATTCCAATCCCCAGGGCCTTAAATGTTTAAACCTCCTTCCTCAGTGTTGCTACACAGGTCCACTCATGCCATTTTGGCCCCCGTGTGCTTGAGATCACTTCCAATCCATAGAAAACCTTCATCTGTTGCTTCACCCTTCTTACCACACTTTAAGGAAAAATGAAATGGTTGGATCAACAAACTTGTATTTTAAAGATTACTGATTTTATAAGCTGCAATCTCCCAAAATAACTCGAAAACTTATTGGTCCAACTCTTAATTCTGATAGTAACCCTGTCAATTAGTCTCTTGAATAACTCTTTCTTTAGTCTGGAAATAATGAGAGGGACCCCCAAGTACAGGAATGGGGGATTACTTGTGTGGGAGGTCCAGAATACTGACCGACTCCAAAATGTCCCCCTCTTGTATACCCAAAGCAAGCAGGATACTATTAGTTAAATTGGGACTTAGCCTAGAGATGTTCCCAAATGTCTCCAAATTTTTTTATGATAGTACAGGAACTTGCATCCCCATCATAGATGACGATAAGTTCATCAGCAAAACATAAGTGGATGAGATTAATCCCTTTCACCTTGGGTGGTAGTTGAAGATGGGGCCACGACAAGCTGTATCCAGGATGCAAGAGTTTCATTCCATCACTAGGAGGAAGAGGTAAAGGGATAAGGGATCCCCTTGTCTCAAACCTCTCTTACCATTAAAAAAATCATGCTACTCACCATTGAGGCTTACAGAAAACCTACTAATGGTTACATAATCATCGATCCATCCAATAAATATGGAGCGAACCCAAAGTAATGTAAGAGTGTGAACAGGAATTCCTAATTAATAGTACATATGCCTTTAAAATATCAATTTTTAATATGCATCTTGGGTAATTATTTTCTCTACGATAATTCCTCATAACTTCTTACAACAAAAGAGTATTGTCAGTGATGGATCTACCCTCCACAAAAGTTGCTTATTTTTCATTAATGAGATGATGAAGTATGGGTTTGATTGTTATAGCAATGATTTTTACAATGCACTTGTACACTGTATTACAACAGGAGATAGGCATGAACTCTTTATGATATTGGGATTAAAACCTGAGGAATTAATGCAAGAGAGTTATAATTCCACATTATAAGAGACTGTCCCCCATTAAAGATATACACAACAGCCTCAGTGACATCCTTGCAAATCAATTTTCAATTCCTCTTATAAAAATGATCATTGAACCCATCAAGGCCCGGGGCTTTATCTAAGATAATAGAGAACATAACTCTTTTGATATCCTCCTCAGTTATAGTACAAATCAAAAGTTTGGCTTGGTTCTGATCGACTCTCTTAGTAATAACTCCTCTATGATATGGTTAGAATCCTCACCCTCTTGGTTGCTACCAAGAATGTTGCTAAAGTAATCCATAACCACTTGATCCACCTTATTCCTCCCTTTAATTGTTACCCTATTATCATCTTCTTATGAAAGAAAGAAGTATTAAGGTTCCCAAATTGCAGCCATTTGACTCTGGAATTCTGTTTTAAGTAATATTCCTCAGTATTCCCAATAATAAGTAATTTAAAGCAACTTCTTTATCCTCCCTTTGGAGTTAGCATTATATCCATCCATATACAGTCTTCTCTAGATGTCATCTAGCAACATTTTGGCCTCCCAAATCCTCTTGGACACTTGGCAAAAAAACTTCTTTTTAAAACCTTTAAGGTTTCTCTTGAGTCTAATCGACTTCTTATTCAGTCTGATTATAGGGTTAACATAGTCATCACATCACCCGGAGTCAATAAGCACACTATTGAAATCATAATGGTCCATCTAAAAATTAAAGAATTTGAATGGCTTTGGCTTCTTCAGCTCATTATAGGACAAAGTGAGGCATTACAGTAACATGGGACTAAGGAAAGTTTTCAAGCCATATATCATTATGCATGGCTCTGTCAATTTTTAATTGAATATGATCCATCCCTTCCCTCTTCGTGTTCCAAGTTAACTATAAACCATTAGAGACCATATCATCAACTCCACTGTCATTAAGGCATCTATTAAACTTGAAATCACCCACAAGCATCCAAGGCATATTATTCACCAACTCATAATTAAGTCTCAAGAAACTCCATAATTGTTTGTCTTTCCTCAGGAAGACTATCCCCATAAAAAAAGGAAGAAAATAAAGTGGTGTGATTCTCAATCATTTAAACCTTGCACAACAAATTCTCGTAGTGAGATGAGACCAAAGTAATAGTCAACATAATCAGCCCCCCCCCCCCCCCCACCATTATTTGGACAATTATCTTAAGCATCCCAATGAAAAAAACAGTTATTCTTCACGCTAAACATATTATTCCTCCTAACTTTAGTCTCAAGTAAGCATACCAAACCTACATTTTAGTCCCTAATAAGTTCGCAAACCTCTCTTTGTTTATGGGGTGAATTTAGGCCCCTAATATTCCATGATGCCAATAGAATCATCTTTTATTTTTAGATGCATTCCTTTTCTTTCCCTTCCCACTATTACAATGCTTAGTGGATTCTCCTTCTTCTAGTTCATCTTGACATATTTATATATTGTAACCAGTTTCAAAGCCAAGCCTATTTATTAAGGTATTAATTCAATTTCCCCATCATCATCATTAAACACATCAAAGGAGTTTAATGTTTTAATTGGGGGGATACACATGCAGCAGTTTCCCCCACCTATGTTAATGTGGTTCATGTATTAATGTATTTAACCTCTTTAGACATGGTAAGTTATTGCCAACTCGGGTATTGCTCTATTGTGAGCTTAAGGAGTAGTAAGATGGTGGGGGTTCTTCTTGTTCGCTTGAGTTTATCCCTTCTTTATTATTTTGTCCATCTCTTGTTGTCTTATAGCAGGGTATCTCTCCTCCTTATTGTCTTTGGAAACCCATACTCGTTTGACTTTGGAGCACTTGATAAGTGAGTGGAAGAAAATGCCACATTGTGCACATAAAAGTGTTTTCTCTTGGTATTCCACTCCAACCTCAGTTGTTGTACCATCTTCCATAGCCATTTTAATAGTTATAGGGTAGTCCTCCTTTACTTCAATCACAACACAAATTCTAGCATAACTTATTCGCATCATCTCTTCGTTTCATTGTCAGCATATAATGGGATACCAGCTGAGCTAGAAATTTAGCTAAGGCCTTCCTCAGTCCAATATTGGATTGGGATATTGTGAAATTTCACCCAGATAGGTATCGTATTGGTAGCTTCCTCATTAAAGTTAAAATTATACAACAATTTCTATAGGATAATTAGGTTTCTGAGAAAATGCCACGGACCATTATCATCCCTCATATTAGAGTTATCGAACAAGAAAAAGAAGAAACCATTGTTATAGGCTATAATCTACGACAAACCAAACTAATCCCACAGTCTATGTGTTGTAGTGCACACAAGAGAATAGGGTAGCTCCCTTCCCCAAAACCACACAACCATATTATTCTCCCACTTCGACTATCGCAGTCACTTCCAATGGAGGTGAGACAATGACTTTTTTATCCATAATGGTTGGCATGTGGTAGGTAAGTTATAGTTTAGGCATTCTCTTCTCTGCCATCACTGCCTTCCATGACTTAGCATGCACAGGTATGGTATTATTGATCACTTTTATAATCATGGGAGTGATGGGATGGGTAATATTATTATTATTCTTTTCATCTGAAAATGGGCCATTATAATAGGAATTAGATGCACACATTATCTGGTTGTCCCCATGTTAGTAATACTAGATGCATTAGTACTATCACCAGTTGTTTAGTGGCTTGTCCCCCTTGGTTGTTCAGCTGCCATGGGACGTTTTACACCACCACTTCCCCACCCATTTGGAAACCTGAAATGATTAGTGTATTCATGTGAATAGCCTTTACTCTATAAGAACTCCCAGTACATATTCTTTTCTTCATTTAATTCTTAGATTCTTGACACATTGATTTTTTCTCTTTCAATACTTTCATTCGAGACTTCCATTTAGCCTTCCTCTAAATCATTATATTCATCTTCAATAATCGGACTACCTGTATCCATTATGTTTGTACTGGAACTGAAGAACCATTGGTGGTAAAGTTAGGAATAGCCACCACGTCACATAGAACTATATCTACCACTATAGATGTTGCATCCATGTTTGTGTTGGGGCATCTAGGTGGGACAATGTAAGACTTTTACCACATGCAACATATTGCTTCCCAGTGCTACCATCAGTAGATGATAGGAGCCTGGGTTTAACCGTATCACATGGTAATGTCACAACAGTAGCTAAAGTAGCTACAATCATGGTAGTGTTGAGGTTTATGGGAGGGGGGTAATGGATGATGTGACATGCACATCAGTAGGTAGGATCATTCACCATATCTTTAATATCCTTAATAAAAATATATATGAAGTATGTTATTCCTCTCCGTCTAAATACAGTAGTTGGTGACAGAGAAGGAAAATCGTCCTCAAATTACTGAGAAGAATGTTGTAATAGGCCTCAATATATGCTGGATTGATCTCATAATCCCAACTACCCATAATTCTATAGTTTTTGTTCCTAAACAAGACCTCATTCCACACCTCAATTGTATAGGGGATTCAAACATGAGATGTATAATTCTCTCAATGATGGAGTTGGCATCCCAATGGATCTCTTGGGGTGATTTATAGTGATAGAACCATTTATGATGCAACAAAAAACAACAAGGCCAAAGTTGCTCACTCGTACTAATGGAAGTTGGGCTTGAACATCCATAGTTACCTGGGAGTTGAATGATATAAAGAATGTGAATCTTCCCCCTATCAATATGGTTGCTGGTGATAATCTTTGGTGGATCCCCAATCCTAATACTTCAGTAATGCCTCTACTTAGAAAGCCATTAGAATGTCCCACCAACCTGCTATTTGAACCAAATTGTATGGAACAACAACAACATTCCAAAGTGTTCCTTTATAATTTGGATTGTTTGTAGAAATTCTCTTAATACTAAAGATAAAACTCGCATTTGGGGGCTATCTCATAATAGCATATATGTGCTTTGTGATGATGCTATTTAGAATATAGACTACATATTCTTCAGTTCCAATTTCTCAAAGTCCATTTGGGAGGAGATTCATTACATGAATATGGCCACTTCTGCTGCAACCAACTGGGATCAGAAACTTTAGAAAGCATGCCACAATTTCTAAGAAAAAATTCTCATTGACAAAATCAGAAGATCCTCTTTTACAGTTGTTGTTTTGTGCATCTGAATGGAAAGGGAAAATAAAATCTTTAAGAATTTTTCCACTCAACCTCCTAGTGTCTTGAAGGAGATTTGTTTTTTTCATGAAATGTAAATCTCATTATTGGTCCAAGGCTAGGAGAAGTTTTAGTAACTGGTTAGTTTGCATGAATTGTTGTACTGATGATCTCCACATGCTTAGTAGTTAGGATTACTTCTCCTAGTTTTGTTTTTGTGTTTGTCTTCTCTTGTTTCCTTTTTGAGGCTTTATATGGCCTATTATTTATCAGCCTAGGAGTTTATGCCCTCCTCTTATTTTGTACATCTTTTCAGTTTTATACAATCATACTTCCTTACTAAAAAAAATAATCAATCAGACCCCACTCAAAGAGCTCATCCATGGTGAGAGAGCATTCCTACGAGTCAACCAAAGGATAAAAGAACATTTGGGGATATGACACTTGTGCCACACCACCTTAGACCATGGAACAATATTACCATGATTCCTGATACTTTCATAGGTGGATGAGATGGAGAATGAGCCATTTAGATCAGGGATCCATCCCACTTAATCCTTAACAAATGGATAGATGGTTGGGAGAGAAGAGTTTTGAATATCATTAAGTTCCTAGGTCACTATAGCATGCCACTTCCAACTTGTGCCATCAATGAAATTTTTAACTTTGGACTTGTAGTTTCTAGTTGCATCATAGATTGTTCTATCCCCAACGAGGGGATCGGGATGACCAAGGTGGTTCCAATTGCCATACCACATAAAGATATCCAAGCCATTGCCAATGGTGGTCTACATGATAGGTCTTCCTTATTATCAAAGTTTTAAAAGGTAGGTTTTATATCCACCCCCATAATTTTATCTACCCCCCCCCCCCCCCGAAATAATTGGAATGCTAAGGGATGAGATACTCGAGTTAAACCACCCCCACTTGTTCTTTTTAAATATTACATAAGTAGCTGAAAAAAACAACCTTAACCATCCCTCAAGTAACTTGCCATCCAAATGGAGAAAGCATAAATATTATGTAACTTTCCATCCCTCTCGTAACTTTCCATCCAAATGATTACGAATTTTTCCTGTAACTAGATAAGAGAAACACTGTTGGTCAACCAATACAAATCAAACACTACTGATGACAAGTGGAAAGTGCAAGTTGTATGTGGTATGAAAAATCATTGACTTGATGAAGATACGACATTTGAAGGTCGCTTATATGTTAGGAGACTATCCGTTAGTAAGGATAAAATAGTGTATGATATATGCATTTGTGAGGTTAAACCAAGAGAGATTCTTCCTGTTCTAAAAAGAAGAGATCCACATAATTCTTCAACTATTGAAACAATATGTAATTTTAAAGCAAAGCATAGAATTCTTGAGATGTAAGGGAGAGATGAAATGCAACAAATAATTCACATACGTGTTAAAAAAAATACGTGGAATTTTACATTAGATATTCAGACAAACACAAGGTGTTAGATATTTTTTTTACATCCATTTTCCACGGCCCATGCTAACTGCTTCCCGAAAGTGTTACTAATGGACTGTACATACAAGACTAATAGACACGAAATGTCATTACTTGAGATAGTGGGCATTACATCAACTAACAAAAATTTTATTATGGCGAATGCATACCTTAAAGCAGAGAAGGAAAACAATTTTACATGGGCATTACAATGTTTAAAGGATATTCTCCACCCATCAATAGCGGTTTCATTTATTGTGACTGATAGAGAGTTGACATTGATAAATGCAATACAAAAAACATTTCCTAAAACTGTACACTTATTGTGTACATATTTCTAAGAACATTGAAACACGTGGTAAGAGCTTGTTTAAAATAACACAAGAGTGGAATGATTTTTTATGAGATTTCCATGCAGTTGTTAAGGAAGACACCAAATATTCATTTTATAATGCACCAGATAATTTTAAAATTCGGCATGATCAGTTTGGTCACCTCCTAAAATATATTGATGATACATGGTTGGGAGTATACAAAGAAAAGTTTGTGTCACCCTGGACAAATAATATAATGCTTTTTTAGCACTGTTATGACAAATAGAGTGGAATCCCAACATGCTTCGTTGAAGAGGTATTTGGGTACATCCCGTGGTGACCACATAAATAATTTGAGAATGATAGACAACCTCCTAACATCCCAACATGTAAATGTTAATGCTTCATTCAATAAATCATTTAATTTGAATAAGCATGTTCACTGGATTACCGAATGTACTCAGTTAAGAGGGTTTATTTCTCGCGTTGCATTAGAGATAATTTTTTAAGAACGAGAGTAGGGTAGTGATGTGTGGTTTGATGTGTCTAGATATAGTTTCATATTTAAGTGAACACATCATCGATTCGTCGATGTTGGAGGAAGTTGAATGACATTCTAGAAGACATACTAAGGAAGTCACTTGATTATGACTTGGAGCTAGGGGTTTTTATGGTACGGTAAAAACCTGTACCATATCGTTTTGTAAAGAAAAATAGGGGCAATGGTTTACATATTTTACTTATCGAAACCAAAACTACAAAAAACAAAATTACCGATTATTTTGTGGTTGGTTTAGGTTTTGACATTTTAAAAACCGATTTACCGACTATATTGTATCGAAATGAAATACCAAAATTAATGTACTAAAAATACCAAGATAATATTATTGAACTTACCAAATTAAATCCAACATGAATGCCCAAGGTCTAAATCCAAACACAACCATATTTATCTTATAGGTTCTTTATCTTTCTTTATGCGGTCAATCTTTTAGTAACCCTTGGATCAATACAAGATTTTACAACCATTGGATAATTCACAACACAACTTATAATAAGACTAGGGTTAGTGATTCATATTCTAACACAAAAACATACGGCTCTCTCATCTCACAAAACAACGCCATTTCCTCTCTCCTGCCTCACAGGATCCTCACTTTGGCTCTATCTCTCAACTCATCGTCCCGGATTTATCCTCACCATTAGCTCACCTTTTTGGTAAAACTTCACCTCGATCCTTTTTTTATTATGTTTGAATTATTTCTGATACATGGATAAATATGGCTAAATCATTTTCTGGTAAAATATGGGTATGATTTGTACTAGGGAGATTTATAAATTTTTCTAGTAGATTTGTACAATATGAGTATTATATGTACTGGGTAAAATATGGGTATTATTTTTTTGGTACAATATTGTGTTTGTAATTTGTACTAGGTAGATTTATGAGTTGGTGGTAATATTATACTTGTATTTTCAATCTTAGACTGGTGGGGACAAAAGCAATATGTTGTTAATGGAATTTCCTGTTGCAAGTTTATGACTATATGATGGCGTGAAACAAAAGAGCGTAAGACAAAACCTCGTAATGGTTTTCTTATGCTCAATATATGAAAATTACATTAATTTTATTGGGTAGATTTGTAATCTTGTATTTTTTAATCATAGACTATTAGTATTTGTAGTCTTATTTTCCTAGTGGGTAGATTTGATGTTGAACAGCAGTTTTTTTTTTCCCCTCTTATTTTTTTAAAAATTTTACTATTTGAAGTTGATAATACTTTTATCTCACTAAAGTTAAATTAATATTTAATATCCCACACAAGCAATCACAAATATACAGAATTATTTACACAAGTTATAATTATGAAAGTTAAAATTGGCAGTATAAAAAATGTGTAATATTAAAACACATCTTTTTACTTTGTTGTTTTGAAATCTTTTGCGAACAATGGTATTGAAAGGAAATATTTGCAATCTCCAAGACAACTTCGAGGTGAATGGAAAGATAAAGTGGTACAAGAGTTTGGAACATCACTGCCTAAACTCTTGGACATCACTGGTCAGAACTCTTGGAACATCATTTCCTAACCTCTTAGAATTTACCTCATGTACTTTAACTCTTGGAAACATCATTGGTCAGAACTCTTGGAACATCACTGCCCAAACTCTTGGAATTTACCTCACGTACTTTAACTCTTGGAAACATCACTACCCAAGGTGCATAATTGGCATCTTAAAGTATAATAATTTACCTCACATACTTTAAGATCCTCATAGATGGGTGCAAGTTCTTAGGAAATAACCTACCTTCTATTTTGAATGGGCGTAATTTGTTAGGCAATTTTATGTTTTGAATGGGTGCAAGTTATTCACTCTATTTTGTATTATGTTTTGTACTTTTATTGTAATTTTTTTGTACACGTGATTTTTTTGTAAGTTTCGACTAATTGTTATTTTTTTGGCAATATGTTGATATTCATATTTTCTTTTGTAAATGAAGAAGTGGGGAGTGAAAGAAACAAAGAATGTGAAACATTTTCATTTTGGTTTTTTATTTAATATGATCACCCGATTTGATATTTATTTGAGTTATTTGGACAATAATATAACTTGAATTACAATTTGTGATGTTTATTTTGGAGTTTAATGTTTATATATAGTTATGGAGATGACATAATTATGTAGGTTATTTTCTATTTTTTTAAAATATTCATATAAAAAGGTTTAGGTAAGTGGTATAAAAAATTACCATTATGTACCAAGTAGTACCAAATTTACCGTAAAAAGAAATTTACCGAAATCTACCCTATTTTTTGAAAAGTCGATTTTACCATAAAAAATCGATTTACCGATGTACCGCACGGTATGGTTTTGGTTTATGGGATGGTGTACCGGCTGGTAAAACTAATAATTTTGATTTGATGATTTCAATGTTGTATGGTATTGATATGCTCCATTTACCGACCAAATCGATTGCAAACCAGCGCTACTTGGAGCTATCATTATTTAAGCAGACAATTGATGGCACAACATCCGGGAGGTGAGCACCTATATTTTTTTCTTTGTATATTTTTTTATTACGTAACGAAATCATATTCTCAGATGTTGATTACACCTGAGACTATTCTCAACTATTTTCTTAGGTAATAGTATTTGATACTGAATAAAAATATATTTTTAATATATTTTTACATAAGCACAGTTTAAGTAACAGTATCTTATTATGAACAAGCAGTTGTCTGCAATATATTTTTTTAAGTAACAGTATTATATTGATGAGCAACCAATTGTCCGATGCCACCTTGTTATGAAGATATATGAACAATCACTTACTTAGATAGATTAATATCTTTGTGTCGGGTAAATTTTATTTTAAGCGATAGTCATTTATTCTACTAGAGAAATTAACCATGGAAGTTATTGAGAATTTGACCATAATTGATAAAAATGTATAAAGTATTTTTCGAGTATGATAAACAATATCCCATTCGCACTTGAGAGGATTTTCACAATATGTTTAAAATATGAGATCTTAAAAACTAACAAAAGACAAGCACCACTAGTAGATTTTTATTTTAAGAAGGTCGTCACATTGAGAGTATGAAACATACGGTTGTCCAACAGTTGAAGATCAATTATTTGACATTCAACTTGAAACTCATACATGTGTATATATAGTAGCATTTTTACATATGTAAAATTCACATGAACTTAAGTATTTACTCACATGTTTTCAATATATTTTGTTGTTAACAGGTTAGTAATTCAGCTTCCACCAACTTGGCACCACCTTCAAAAAACAAACTTACTAAATGTACACAAAGTAAGGACAAGACGAAAGTATCATCAAAGGTAGATTATAATACCAAATGAGAGCCATCAGAATTTGAATTCGCAAAGATATTATAGGGGCAACAAATCCAATAGTAAGTTACAAAGCCTAAGGCCATGACAAAACAGAAAAATAAGAAACGAAATACAACATATGGTCCTAACATGACTGAGCAAGAATAGGATGTGTCACTATTAAAAGAGTTCGATCAAAAAATTATAGAATTTGTTATTCGTGGTTTTTCGAATGGGGCACCAGATGGGCACTGTAGGTACAGGTATTGTGTCGAGTTATGCATATGAGTGTAGATAACAGATGGATGATCATGTGTCAACAAATGTTAACTGAACAATGCGAACGTAAGGAATTGCACTTGCCAATATTGGGTGGTGATCAAACTTACAAATATGTTGAGGAAGCGTTAGACTTTTTCTAGACAAAGTATGTGCACCGTCGATATTGGATGCAGTTTCCAGCTATGGGTTTCTTGTTTTCCACTACATCCAACTGTGCTCTTTGTGTGTATTCTCTCAAACAAAATATCTCATACTTGACTCTATGGATTGGACCAACCACTGACGTTGTAACTATTTTGCCCATCATATTATATGATAACAATAATTTCATGCAATTAAATCTCAAGCAAGGAGCTCCTATGCCACACATTCTTCCAGGATGGGAATATAATCATTACCCAAATTCTCAACGATGGGAAAATTCAGTGAGTGATCTCATTACTAACTCAGACAACTTGATAGGTTGCTCATCACTAAAGATCCCTTCAATTCCAATGAAGATTGACAAATGTATGTAAAAAAAATCAATTCGTGTCAGTTGTTAAAGTTACTTTACTATTTATTCGACTACATTAGTTATTATGTATTCTTAACAACGATAGGTACATTTAAACATATAATGTGTGATTAACTTACACACCACCAGCTAAAGATTCAAAGATATGGAAAATACACAACCCTTGCATTACTTTTTAACTTATCCTCGTATATAAAGACAATAAATGTACCCCCCCCCCTTTTTTTTTTTTTGGGGGGGGGGGGGGGGGGGTACAGGACAACGTGGATGAAGATTATCCTAACAACATATTTTGGAGGATTTTATTAGTAGACTTTTTTTAGTTGCTTCAAACATTTTTTTAACTAATACGTAAACATTAGTTTTTTTAATGCTAGAACCTTGGTTTTAAGAATCTACGGGTTACATTTTTCATCATCTTTGTAGAATCATAATTAGAAGTATTTTTTATTATCATTATTTTAATTTTTTTACATTTCAATTTTTTGTATATTATACATGTGCTATATGGGGGAAAAGAATAAAAAAGAAAGTAGAACAAAAATAAATTTACTAAGAAATGCCAAAAATAAAAAGAAATAAGAAGAAGAAAAAACAAGCAGATGCAAAATAATGAAAAATAAAATAAAGAAAGCATATTTATCGAAGAAGGTCGAAAGTACCAAAGATGAATAAAATATATAAAAACAAAAGGAGGAAAATGTTTTAAGTGTTTGCATGTGTTTAAAGTATATTTTATTTTTCATTTAGACCACCCCATGAATTGGGGTGGGTAAATAGGAAGTCAACCCAACAATAGGGGAATATTAAAATTGGGGTGGTTAATTGAAATGAAGAGGTTGAAATAAAAAAATTCCTTTTAAAATATTCTTCTACCTTTAAGAAGTATCATTTGGAAAGTTGATTTCCCATATGCTTCTCCCCTTGATATTAGAAGTGTGGAACCACTTGATCTAAATATTGTCTTTCTTGCTTCATAATTTCTACAAGTGTCTCAACATGGCTACCTTATGCCCGATATCAAGACATTTAATGCCTAGACCACCTTCTTTCTTTGGCTTACACACCTCCTCCTAAGTAACTTTTGCACCACCGTGCTTTAGCTCTAGCCTAGTCTAAATGAAGTCTCTAAGAATTTGTCAATAGTTCATAAAATAACCTCACAACCTTAGTAAGGATGAAAATCCTGGCCCAATAAATTTTGATACTGAAGAAGATAGACATAACAAGTTGAGGTATGCCTGCATAGGTGAGGAGTCTAGAAGTCCAGCTTTTCACTCCATTAGTGATTTTATCAATGAGCACTTTACAGTCGCAACCTTCAACCCGATGGAGATGAGATGGACCCCCGAGTATTTGAAAGGAGGAGTGTCATGATTTATCCCAAGCCTAGAAGACGTTACATGAATGTCACTATCCATAACTTCGGAGCAAAATACATTACTCTTGGCCATATTAGGATGCAATCCAAATAGGTTAAAAAACTCATCAAGATCCATCTTGGCATAATCAAGTAAAATTCAGTCATGACTAGGTCATAAACAAAGCTAATATGGTTAAGGAGAAGCTCATTACACTTAAGGTGATAGGTAAATGATTGGCTATTACAGTGTTTATACAAGATGCAAGAAAAGGCTTCCATGACCAGGATAAAGATGTAACAAACTAGTGACATTGTTGATTTGGTAGCCAGAAAGTTCACATCACCTGGATAAGGGAAAATAATGGTTCTGTAACACCCCTTATTTTTATGATTTTTAAATATGGGGTTAATTAAATTAAACATGGAAAGTTTATTGGAAATTAATCCGTATTAAAATAAATATTAACTAGCGAGACAATGGTTAATATTTATTGATGTGAATTATATTGAATATTACTTAGTGAATAAAGTAATATATGATTATGAATATATTAAATCTGTAGCGAGTGAAAAATACGACAAGTTACACTAATTTAGTCGGGACGCACGTGTCAGTCGTGTCAGGACTCAATTTAATGAAATAAAAAGTGATTCTTTTTTAAGTCATCTGGTCATTTTGTGTGCGCCTTTGAGTTCGAAAGGTTCGATATACTTAGAAGAGTCTACCCGGGGGTTTAGTTTAGGGCCCAAGCACTTTTAGGCCAAACCGGTATCTCAGAGGGGTATTTTAGTCATTTGTATTTTTGGTGAAAATAAACCTCCAAATTTAATAGGTTGTTATCATCTAAGAAGAGAAGTCTTCTAGGGTTAGAGGTTATATAATTGCAGAGAGGCCGTAGGAGGAACAAAAGAGGAGGTTCCAAAGGCTAGAACCACCATAGTTGCACTCCTTGCACCACAAACACCACACTTACGTAGATCAAAGGAAGAGGAATGCACCCATACCATTATTCTACAAAGGATCAGACCTTCATATTAAGGCAGGTGTTTAATCTTGCTAAATTCCGAGCATATATGATATCCATGTTAGTATAGGATGATCAAACCCATGAATATGTAGAATTTTGATAAATTTTTGGGAATGAAATTGATGTTCTTGATTGAGATTCATTTTAGGTTTAATTCCTTGATCTAGGTAAAACAAAATTGATGAATTAGAACTATTAATGTGTGAAGAAATATGGGTTAACTCAAGTTCTTGAGGAAAAAAATTGAAGAACTAGGGTTCTTTAGAAGTCATTTTGATTTAATCCAATTTAATGACGTTGTTTAGTGTTATAATGATTATTAAACGATAGGAATCACTCATGCAAGTTGGTATAATGTTTAGAATAATTAGTTGGGTGTTTGGGAATGATTAATGGAGGTTTTGATGATTAAAAATGGTGAAAACTGTAGGTGTTTAATGAAGAAGACGAAGACCTATCGAGGGACAATTGATTCATCTCCTTGGATGAATCGATTCGGCAAGGCGAATAGATTCGGACCAAGGCCGAATCGACTCGATTGCCCAGATTTTTTGCCACTTTTCTCTTTTAATTAGAATCCTTGGGAAACGTTCAGGATTCATTTGCTAAATTAATTTCTAAATATAATAGGAATTATATTGAAGTACCAGTAGGCTAAGGTTAGGTGTAGGCTTGGTCCTATGATGGAGATTTAAGGGCTAATTTTAATTAGGCTTAATTGAGAGAAAATTTAATTTGAAGAATAATTCGTGCCAGGGGAATTCGAAGAAAAAATAATGACTTAGACCATTAGTATATGAGTGAGTTACCTACTGATATTATGTTATAGAATGATGGGCACTTGGTAACTATTCTAATAGTGGGAAACACTCGGGATGATACGATGAGAAGTATATTATTAAATAATTGATACATAGGATATTCGAGAGCTATAAAGACTACGTATAGATATATTATAGGTTGCGTGTACACATATACTGATGCTATATATATAAAAATATATAGCTAGTATGAATATCTATTGTAAAATTTCTTATGTGTATGACATACCTACGTTGCTTGCTATTGTGGGAGGTTTTGAAAAGGGGACAGTCTTATCCTGATGAGCCCAATGGGGGGGGGGGGGGGGGGGATTTTAGATTGGTACCTCAAAGCATAGAACTTTGGTTTGATCACTATTTATGTAAACAATGGTGTGCACGATCATTGGGGTGCGTAGGTATATGCGTAGCCCAAAGGCCTAGAATTATGTTCGCCTCTAATATGTGTGATTTGTATTTATGGTTCGAGAGAGATACTGAACTGATTGTCTTTACTTAGTACGTGATGTATCGGGACTTGATAACAGACTATGCATGCACTGCAGCTAAGCTAAGGGGTGTCGTATTAGTATATATATACACTTTTGATTTATTCTACTATGTGTGCTTAGTAGATAAGAAAGATAGTGAAATAAAAAATAACCTTAGTGAAGGGAAACTTAACATCTAATTGGGAAATTCTCAATTGAGTTGAAAGATAATGGAAAGTGTGATAAAATATTGTGTGGACAATACGAATGAGCATCATATGTTAGAATGTGTAGTAACATAAACGATTGGAATAGTTAGGCGGGGTAGCATAACTAGGACGAGTTAATAGTATACGTTAGGTGTTCACACTAGTTGAGATGTGAGACTTCTCAAGTGAGAGCCGTGAACTAACATGTATATAATATCTACTTTTAAACATTTTAAATACTTGCTGAAATGTTTTAAACTATTTTTTACTCGGGCTTTCACCTGCTTCTTCCAAATCTATCTTTCTTTGTACAAAACCGTTTTAGGTGCCCAGCCACAGGGAGGCCCAGCATAAGAGTTCATTTCTGTTTGTCATTGCTGCAGTTGCTATGGACGATTGTAGATCCTAGTTTGATAGATGCCTCAATTTTCTTGCAGATCTGATGCACCCATTATTTTATCTTAGTCGGGCATGTTGCCCATTTTCATTCGTAGTTATTCCGGGCATATTGTTCTTCTTTTATTATTCAGTCGTGGATTTAGTTTTTATGGATTATTGTATTAGAGTTTCATACTGGGGTGTTTACTCCCCTCGTATTTTATTTGATTCAGTATTTCAGTATTTGTGGTGTTGATTTATTTAGTATGGTGAATGTGATATTTAATTGTTTAATTGTTTTAAGTCATTGTATGTTAATAATAAAGATAAAATTTGACACCAACTTTTCAAATACTGGGTGGTTAGTGAATATATAAAAAAAAATCTACAGTGATCCTAAGAATGAACCAATCTGGATAATCCGTTTTAATTTAATAAAGTCCTGATCACCCGGTATTTAATTAAGCAGGATGTCAGAGATGGTATCAGAGCATCATGTTCTAGAGTCCTTAGGATCTGTGCGGCTTATTACGTTTCAGCTTAGCGTTCTTTGATATAGAGCCTTATTTTAAGGTTGTGGTATTCATCTACGTATGCAAGTTACGTTCTTACGCTATTAAGTATAGTGATGTGATTCATAATTCGAGTTCGGTTGCACTTCGTACACTGAATAATATAGGATGACCAACGAAGTCCGTTAAAAGGACTACAGGAGGAAAGGCACAACGAAAGCCATGGAATATTCTGGGAATGGTGATCGCGATAGAAGTCGCCATAATTATTGTTTTGACATATGACAATAAGATAATCACTCAGGGGCAGTAGCTTTCCCAAACATTGTCATAAATAACGGTGGTATAAACTCAGACTCACCCAACATACTAGGTAGGGGGAGAGGTGGAGGGACTCTCTCGAAGAGTCATCTATAATAATTCTGGGAAAAGAGTAAGTGTGATAGGACAATGGAAGGAAATAATCCAAAGGCAATTTTGTTGGATGGAGAACATCGACACCTAGGATTAAATTTTGGGCAAAATTTTTAGCTCATTGGAGCAGCATAGAGTGGTGAGAGTCAGTCACCACATATAAAGGAGCATATATGAAATAAAACGAGGAATTTGGGTGCGCTTTGACCGTAAGATTTTCCATCTGTTGTTCAGACAGAGATGCGAATGGGATTTTGGCGTGAGTAAAATACACAAATGTGGATGGGAAATACGGCTAGGGTGACTAGTGTCGATGTCATCAAAGGCATATGTTTACAAATTACATTAATGATTACATGAGGAGGGAGCCAAGAAATTTGGAGAATCTAGCCGAAGATCAAGACTGGATTAAACGACACTAGTGAAACACCACAAGAGAGTATACCCACTAGGGGACCCCTTAAATGATGCCGATAGATGAAATTCCTACCCAGTGAGGGTGGAGTCAATCAGAGCCATCAAGGCCAGCAACGAAGTCTAGAGGAAAGTGGAACCAAAGGAACAAAGGGGGTAGTAACCGAGGCCAAGTTTACCTGGTCCGAAGGAAGGATACTCTGACATGGCCAGTGAGGCCAGAGACAAGGGGATGACACAGAAAGGTGTCCTATGGGTGGAGAGTAGGACCACCTGTATTAAACTTATCCGCAACAAGAAAGTGAGGCCAGTTGGATTGGGAAGGTAAATGGGAACGTTGCTAATGGGGCACAATAGTATCAGGAGCGAGATTTCCAATAATAAAATCGGGCTAAGACATTTAAGCCCAAAGGTTACCAACTCAAGGTATGACGGGTTCAGGCAGGACCAGTGGAGTCCTCAATAGCAGTAGCATCCCATTCTGCAAAGTTAGTAGGACTAAGGGAATAATGGGGAAGGCCGGCAGGGCCATGATCAAAGGCATAGAGATTTTTGGGTCGATGTCTCACTGGTGGGTGTATAGTCCATAAAAGAAAGTATTGCCCAAAGAGAGGTTGGGGCAACTAAAGGATGAGATCCTGGAGATACAACCAATGAAACTGATCATGGGTTAATTTTGGTACAAGAGTATGTTTAGGGACCCGATGATCAAGCAAGGTAAATAGCAAATGGAGACAAAAAAATTATTTTATCCTTATGGGTATAGGATACATTTTGGGTGACACGCGAGAGTCACCATATTTGACTATTAACACTCAAATTTGAGTGTGTGTTGGGTTTAATGGGTATGCTGGTGGTATTGGCCTTATTATGAATGTATGTACCATTGAGTAACGGGACTTTGTTGGTGTCGCCTGCGAGGGGAGAGGGCGTGTACACTAGGAGGACATTTGTATTATGTTATTAGTTTTACTACTTTTGATAGTTATGAAAGTAAAATTTATTATGATCATCTGTAGTTGCTAGATACCGAAGGTTTAAGCGGTGGTAAGGCTTATGATAAGGCTATCATGTTTGTTATTCCAGGGTAAAAAATATTATTTTGTGAGGCATCACCTGAAATAGGGTTGGACCTACCTATATATATTATATTGTATATTGGACTTCGATGAGTATGTTGTCCTATTATATTTGATCCCGATCTGTAGGGACTTCCTACTGATGAGATTCAGGGTGCGTTGTGTCCCTTGTCGAGCGGATAGATATAGCTTATTATTTATATGGCGCTGAGAACTTGTGATAGTAAGAGCACCATGTTGAATGTCATCTTTAGTGGCATGAGATTGGACAAGTAGACTTTTTATGTCCGCAGAAGGTACTTTAAGGGTACATGTTTTGGACTAAGGGCCTAACGAATCTCAACGACCGGAGGGGGGTTCCTTATTTGGATTTTGCATTGTGAGACATCCCACACATGAAACTTAGCGAACGTTGGAGGTTGATAGAAGTTTAGTCCTTAGGACTCGGGTTTAGTACCCTAGTTATTGTACGTATACGTGATTATAACTGGGAGTTGATATTTATATTATCGTTTAAGGCCGGTAGAATCGAATAATGCTGGTGTGAAAACCAGTGTAGAATGTTTATGCCATGATTATATTGGTGGGAAAACCTAGATAATAATTAAGTTGCGATTAGCAGGTTGGTCGAGTATAACCTTACTGTATAGTCATGCCAAGTATGCAAAAATTAATTTAACACAAGTCTATTGCATTTAATGGAATTGTGCAAAAATGCACAACACATAGGTTGTATGGGTGCCCTAGTTAGTTGAGATTTTTAGTATCATTCACGATGAGTGGATGTGGAAATTTATCAAATAAATGTAGACGTATGAGAAAATTAAAAACTGAAACAAAATGGAACAAAGAGAATGTAGTGACATTGAGAGCGAGGCGAGTCACCAAGAGCCGAAGAGTGGACAGAGAGGGGTGATTATAGTGTTGAAAAGTACACGAAATGTACATTTTAGATTTTTTAGGATAATCAGGAGTTACTTTGTGCAAAAGAGTAATATGATGAGAGTTACGTCAGAACCAACTGAATACCTAAAAGTATGATGTGAATAGTTGGATATGATTGCAGAGATCTTCCACGAATGGATTGATCACTAGTTCGAAGGGTAGCGTATAGACTGTCGGACTAAAGAGTACCATTATGAAAGGATACTGAGAACAGCATAATGTTCCGAACTTTAGAAAGATGTGGAGATATATGTATAAAATGAGAAAATGAATAAGGGAGTTGACACATGGGAATGTTTAAGTTTTCTCCAATAGGGGAAATACTTTAGCCATGAGAAGAGGGGCTCATAATAGTGACAAAAAGGGAACAAAATTATAGAGTGTTGTATAGGCACCAGGGTAAATTATTAGAGTAATGAAGAAATATTTAGATATGTGATGACTAAAGAAAATTAGTCATGAGATGGAACGGTAGAGGAAGACCGTGGAGTAAAGGACACTGTTAGCAGACATATAGTGGGAAGAGCAGAACGACATAACTGGGATAGTAAGATTACATGGGGTGCCAATTGAGGTCATGTCCGATAGGGAAAAAAATTATGTCTCAATTGTGGGAGAGTGTCCAGGAGGCCATGGGTACGGAGTTACGATTAAGTACGGCCAATAGACAGGCGGGAAAATTGAGCAGTCGAATCAGATGTTAGGTGATTAGTTAAGAATGTGTATCCTTGATTTTAGCAAAAGTTGGGAGTTGTATCTCCCACGGGTGGAGTTTGCATACAATGACTCCTATCAGTTCACATCTAGCATAGTGCCATTTGAGTCGTTATACAATAAACCTTCTCGTTCACCCGCTTATTGATTAGGGGTGGGGGAGAACAAGCATCTCTGGCCAAGGGTGATTTAGGATACCTCTGTCAGGATCGAGATGATTCAGAGTCAAATATGGATAATAGGACAGAAAAAGGAACTATACTGATGCCAAGCGGTCCTTTCTGGAGTTTAACGTGGGGGATCAGGTGTTGCTACGTGTATCTCCTATGATGGGAATAATGAGATGTGGGATGAAAGGTAAATTGTCGCCAAGGTATGTAGGTCCATTTTCTATTATCGAGCAGATTGGGACAATAGCGTATAGACTCGGGTTGCCAGAGAGCTTGCATTATATCCATGATGTGTTCCATATTTTTTTGTTAAAATGATATCTCAGGGATGAGTTGGCTTACACTCACATTGCGTTGGAGGAGATTGATTTATAGCCTGATAGTTCATATGAGGAGAGACTGGCAGCTATCTTAGGCCATAGCGAGAGGAAATTGAGGTCGAAGGTAGTTCCACTTGTGCGTGTCCAGTGGGAGCATTATATTGTCGAGGAATCTACTTAGGAGCGCGAGGATGAGATGCACGAAAAATATCCATAGTTATTTGTACCAGGTATTCCTTATTCTGAATTTTGAGACGAAATTCCATTATTAGGGGAGAAGTATGTAACACCTCGTATTTTTATGATTTTTAAATGTGGGGTTAATTAAATTAAAGATGGGAAAGTTATTGGAAATTAATCTGTATTAAAAGAAATATTAACTAGCGAGACAAGGGTTATTATTTATTGATGTGAATTATATTGAATATTATTTAGTGAATAAATTTATATATGATTATAGATATATTAAAGTCATCGCAAATGAAAAATACGACAAGTTACTATAATATAGTTGGGGCACATGTTTCATTCGTGTCGGGACTCAATTTAATGAAATAAAAAGTGATTTATTTTTAAGTCATCCATATGGTCATTTCGAATGCGCCATTCAATCCATAAGGTTCAAGATAGTCAGAAAAGTCTACCCATGGGTTTAGTTTGGGTCCTAGGGAACTTTTAGACCAAACCGGTATCCCGAAGGGGTATTTTAGTCATTTGTATTTTTGGAGGAAATAGACATACGAATTTAAGAGGTTATTATATTCTGAGAAGATAAGTCTTCTAGGATTATAGGTTATAGAATTGTAGAGAGGCCAAAGGAGGAAGAAGATAGGAGGTTCTAAAGGCCAGAACCACCATAGTTGCACCTTTTGCACCACAAACACCATAATTGCATAGATTGGAGGAAGAGGAACGCACCCATACCATTCTTCTATAAAGGAACAAACCTTCATAATAAGGCAATGCTTAATCTTGCTAAATTCTGAGCATATATGATATCCATGTTAGTATAGGATGATCAAACCCATGAATATGCAGAGTTTTGATAAATTTTTGGGAATGAAATTGAGGTTCTTGATTCAAAATCATGTTAGGTTTAATTCCTTGATGTAGGTAAAACGAAATTGATGAATTAGAACTATTAATGTGTGAAGAAATCTGGGTTAAGTCAATTTCTTTTAGGAAAATATTGAAGAACTAGGGTTCTTTAGAAGTCATTTTGATTTAATCCAATTTAATGATGTTCTTTAGTGTTATGATGATTCTTGAATAATACAAATCACTCATGCATGTTAGTATGATATTTAGAATAATTAGTTGGGCATTTGGGAACGATTAATGGAGGTTTTGATGATTAAAAATGGTGAAACTATAAGGTGTTTAACGAAGAAGACGAAGACCTGTAGAGGGCGAATCAATTCGGCTCCTTGGCCGAATTTATTCGGCTGCCCAGATTTTTGGCCACTTTTCTCTTTTAATTAGAATCATTAGGAAACGTTCGGGATTCATTTGCTAAATTAATTTCTAAATAAAATGGGGATTATATTGAAGTACTAGTAGGCTAAGGTTAAGTAGGCTTGGTCCTATGAAGGAGTTTTAATGGCTAAGTTTAATTAGGCTTAATTAAGAGAAAATTTTAATTTGAAGAATAATTCGAGTCACGGGAATTTGAGGAAAAAACGATGATTTAGACCAGTAGGATATGAGTGAGTAACCTGCTAATATTATGTTATATAATTATGGGCACTTGGTAACCTTTCGAGTAGTGGAAAACACTCAAGATGATATGATGAGAAGTATTTTGTTAAATAATTGATATGTAGGATATTCGATAGCTATAAAAACTACGTATAGATATATTAAAGGTTGATTGTACACTTATACTGATTATATATATATATATATATATATATATATATATATATATAGGTGGTGTGAATACCTATTGTATAATTTCTTATGTTTATGACATACCTACGTTGCTTGCTATCGTGGGAGGTTTTGAAAAGGGGACAGTCTTATCCTAATGAGCTCACTGGGGGGATTTTGGATTGGTACCTCAGAACATAGAACTTTGGTGTGATCACTATTTGTGTGAACAATGGTGTGCACGGTCATTTAAGTGCGTAGGTATGTATGTAGCCCAAAGGCCTAGGACTATGTTTGCCTTCGATATATGTGATTTGTATTTATGGTTCGAGAGAGATACTGAACCGATAGTCCTTATTTAGTATGAGATGTATCGGGACTTGATAACAGAGTATGCATGCACCGCAACAAAGCCTACTAGTGTCGTATTAGTGTATATATATATAATTGAGTGATGAATATATATATATATATATATACACACACACACACACTTGTGATTTATTCTACTGTGTGCTTAGTAGATAAGAAAGATAGTGAAATAAAAAATAACCTAAGTGAAGGGAAACTAATCTATTTGGGAAATTCTCAATTTAGATGAAAGATAATGGAAAAGTGTGATAAAATATTGTGTGGACAATACGGGTGAGCATCATATAATAGAATGTGTAATAAGATAAATGATTGGACTAGTTAGGCGGGGTAGCATAACTAGGACGGGTTAATAGTATACATTAGGCGTGCACACTAGTTGAGAGGTGAGACTTCTCAAGTGAGAGCCGTGAACTAACATTTATATAATATCTATTTTTAAGCATTTTAAATACTTACTAAAATGTTTTAAATTATTTTCTACTTGGGCTCTGACCCATTTCTTCCAAACTACTTTCCTTTGTGCAAAACCATTTTAGGTGCCCAGCCACAAGGAGGCCCAGCATAGGAGTTCATTTCTGCTATGGACGATTTCAATTCCTTGTTAGATAGACGCCTTCATTTTCTTACATATCCGATGCACTCATTACTTCATCTCAGTTGGACATGTTGCCCATTTTCCATTCGTAGTTGTTTCGGGGACATTGTACTTCTTTTATTATTCAGTTGTGGATTTAGTTTTTATGCATTATTTTATTAGAGTGTCAGACTGGGGTGTTTACTCCCATCATATTTTATTTTATTCAGTATTTCAGTATTTGTGGTGTTGATTTATTTAATATGGTGAATGTGATATTTAATTGTTTAATTGTTTTAAGTCATTGCATGTTAATAAAAAAAGATAAAATTTGACACCAACTTTTCAAATACTAGGTGGTTAGTAAATATTAAAATGTTTTTAGAGAGTGATGCTAAGAATGCACCAATCTGGATATTCTATTTTTAATTTAATAAAGTCCTGATCACCCAGTATTTAATTAAGCGAGGTGTCAGAGGTTCATATATGTAGATTTACACTCTTCGAACACTGAGGCCTTTTCATCTCCACTTATAAGGTATGTGGTTTATAACACCACGTGTCAGGGGTTCTAACCCCATTGGCACCAGTTTGTGGATGTGAGCTGGAATAAAACTCCATACTATTATGAGAGGTGGTTAAATTCGAGACAGTGTCAATGGTAGTAGAGTGGGGTAATAGTATCAGAGCTAGTACCCAACATGAATAAGTGTGCCAACATGTTGGGTTATAGTTGATTTCAACCTAGAGAGGACGTTGGGCTCCTTAAGGGGGTGGACTATAACAGACATGGGACATGGTTAATTTGGTAGCTAAAGAGTTACATTCCACATTGCCTGGGTGAGGGAAAATAATGGTTTATATATGTAAATTTGTACTCTTCTAACATCAAGGCCTTTTAATTTCCACTGTTAAGACAAGTGGTTTATGACACCACATGTCAGGGGTTCAAACTTCATTGGCACCAATTTGTGTATGTGAGCTGGAATAAAACTCCATATTGATGTGAGCAGTTGTTAAATTAGGGACAATATCGATGGTGGTTAAGTGCGGTATTACAAAATAGATAACGTGATAGAGATTAACCCTATCTCAAGCCTCTAGTTCCGGGAAAAAAACCATTGGGATCTCCATTAAGGCTCACTAGGAACCACACATTAGTCACACAAGTCTTGATCTAAGAAACAAGAATTGTGGGAAACCCCACTTGCCTCTGCACTCTAAACAAAAAATTCCAGTGAACAGTGCCACAGGCCTTCATCACATCATTATTCAAAATGCATTTGGGTAAGGAGTCTCTGTGATAATTCTTCATCAGTTCTTGATGGAGAAAAATATTATCTGGATCTACCATGAACATAGGCAACCTGCCAATCAATAATCAAGTGGGGTATGAGAGGTTTACTTTTGGAAGCAATGATCTTGGAAATATATTTGTAAATGCTATTGCAGCAAGCAATTGCCCTAAAGTTGTTAAAGTTTTGTGGGTTTTGGTTTAATATTAAAAAATCTTGGGGTTTACACTATAGTTTAAGTAAATTGGCATCATCGTATGGGGAATTTGGTGAAAACCCCTAATGGCATGTTGGTCTTATGTACATTTATTGTGAAGAAAGTTCAGTGCCTAGGATGGAAGAAAATGCAGGTTTAATGAATTGGAATAATAATTTAAGCAGAGTCGTTTTATCAAATGTATCAACTGTCATATTGGGCTGGAGGAACTGCTATAGCGGATACCATGCCGTTATAGTAGCTAAGGAGATTTTATGCAGTTTACTTCCCCTTTTATCTTAGCTCGCATGCAAGTATACCCTTTCTCTTCTACATAACCCTAAACCCTCAACCTCTTTTTCAAAAAAACTCTTATCCCATTAATCCCTCACCCAAATTACAACCCAAGTACACAATCAAAATCCTAGATTAATAGCCATATCTTAAGATAAAATTCAAGGAGAGGTACAACACCAACTCTAACAATTTCAAGAGGGATTCAAGGCTGTTTTCAAGGCCTTTTCAATTCAACAATCTAAATACATTTTTTGTATCATTGAGGAAAATTACTAAACTAATCTCCTCCTTTTATATATACAATTGCTAATTTCACTTAAATCTAAATTATAGGCTTAAAAATGAGCAGAAAACACTTAAGGTTTTAAATCCATTTTATTGCCTCGTTTTGTATACGATTAAATACATTCATATTGTTTAAATTGGATTTGGCCTTATTTGAATTATAAATTGTTGAAATTGAACTATTGTTATTATACTTGCATATTAGGGTTTGATATTAAATAGTTGTCTTGTGTTGATTTGAACTTTAAAATGGTTAGTTAAACTTAAATTGGTATTTCATTATATTTTTCTTGTGAATATCACTTCTCCCATATAATTGGGATTTCACTATTATTGAAAAGAAATATTCTATATATGTTGTGCCTTTAGTTTGATTGGTAGTACATTTTACCAAATTAGTTTGATTCAATGTATAATGTTTGAAGGGTATGCTATAGTAGTACTACTAACCATGTTTGCCAAGAGAACAATGGGCATAAATGTTAACTCTTTTTGAAAAACTTCCTTTTCTTTAAAACTCTCTCTCTCTCTCCCTCGAAGTGTGTGTGTGTGTATGTGTGTGAAGAAGATGTTTTCCTTTAAAAATAAGAGATTATTAAAGTTGCGCCATGGAAAATTAGGGGTATTAGTTCCCCCCCCCCCCCCCCCCCCGGCCACACACAGAAACAAACAAAAAAAGGGGTGGTTAAACTCATTAGAGACCATAATTTAGCTATTTTTTGGATATGTTGTTTATTATAAACAAAGAACCAAAAACATTGACAAAAGGTAAGAAACCCTAAAAAACCTAGTCTAGGGGTTAGACCCCTTAGCCTAAAACAAAACTACACTGAGGAGCATACCCCAACATATCACAAAAAGAATATACACTAAATAGACTCCATAGTTGACTCAGGTAAACTCCAATACAAGAAGGCCATACAATTATCATAGCTTCTCTTAAACTTCTTCAAAGTAAGCACCTTAGCTTTCACCATGATTTAATATCTTTCACACTTATTGGTACTGAACTTCCTATTAATGCATCTCCTATTTATCTCCATCCATATGCAATACACAGTGGTAGAGAAGGATAAATATTTGATCTTGTTAATGAATTTCTTCCATTTGTAAGAGTTGATAGTAAACTCCAACTCATTACCTCAGCTCATAACCTCTCTATATACCTAGTTCCTGAGTAGGATTTCCACCCACACACTTTTAGCAAAGCCAAAATCAGAGAACATATGTTATATGGACTCCTCTTAGTTATTCCAGATACCACATAGGTCATTATCACCAATACCCCAAGTGTACAGTTTTCTTTAGTGTAGAGAGACGCCTACACACCATCCGCAAAATGAATTAACATTTTGGGACATAGTATTTACTCCAAACAAGTCTACACTACGGGTTAGGAAATAGTTGCTACCAAGCAGATAAGATAGTGCACTTCTCATTATGATTTGTCAATCAAGTCACACTATTATGGACATCATTTCTAATAATGAGAAGATCAGTGTTCCTTATATCTAGGAGTTAACAAGTCATTGTAGAATCCCATCTACATCTATTATTAGGAATGAAGTCAGAAACCATAGATTTATGATTAATTTTAGTGTCATAGATGACTTTATCCCCATACAGAGGATGGAGATGGACATTAGGATGCCATAAATCATACCATGTGAAAGTAAACTTTCCATTGCCAATCACCATTTTGGTGTAAGGTCAAAAATCTTGCCTTAGCTTTCATATTTTCCTCCAACTCCAAGAAGAATCATAAGAAATTCTCAATGCCCAAATACTCCCTTGATCCACTAACTATGTTTCTTACTGCAAAGATTCAACAAATGTTTGGACATTATAGCCTTATTTCAAACTTCCATGTTCTTGATACTGAGGGCCCCTTCATTAAAATTTCAGCACGGGTCCTCCTAAGCCACCTTAGCCCCTGAATTCTTAGACTCATCCCCATTACAAAGGTTTCCTCATGATTTTCTCCACCACTTTGTTAAGAGGGGAAAAAAGACTAGCCTAGTAGATTTGAATGCTGAAAATAATAGACTTGATAAGTTAGAGTCTACTAGCGTAGCTTAAGAATTTGTTGGTCCAACTTTTAACTCTAAATGTAATCTTGTCAATTAGGATCTTACAGTCAACTTTCTTCAGTCTAAGAGTCATAAGAGGGACTCCTAGATACGAAAAGGGGGTTCACTAAAAGCAATACCTAGGATAGACTGAATCTCAAGGATGTCATCCTACCTAATACCTGCAATATAATTGTTACTCTTATGAAGACTAACTTGCAAGCTAGAAATACTGATGAAAATCTCCAATCTTCCTTCACAATCACACAAGACACGACATCACCCCTAGTAAGAATAATAAGATCATCAGTAAAGTAGAGATGATCTTTGCATCTAGGGTGGTAGGAGAACTGGGGTTATTATAAGACCTATTGAGAATACCAAAAAAGGCTTCCATCACTAGGAGGAAATAATATGGAGAGAGAGCATATGCCTAAGGCCTCTACTCCCTCAAAAAGGAAGAGAATCTAGGAGTGGTAACACACTATTTAATCCAACCAGTGACCAGATGAGGTAACCCAAAGTGTTGGAGGAGCCTAACAAAAACTCCCAGGTAACAGTATCATAAGCTTTGAGAATGTCAATCTTAATAGTACATCTAGGTGGGCTTAAGTCCCTACAATAGTTTCTCATCATCTCCTAAAGCAAGAGAATATTATCAGCAATGGATCTTCCTTCAATAAAGGCAGTCAGCTTGTCACTTATTAGAAGGGGCATTAAATGTTTAATCCAATAAGAAATGACTTTGAAATTGCATTTATAAATAGTGTTGAAACGAGAAATGGGCTTGAAACCTTTATGCTAATCGGAGTCTAAACTTTGGGGATCAAAGCAAGAGCAGTACAATTTCATTATTTAAGAAGATAGCCTCTAGTGAAGAAAGGGGAAATCGACTCAGTGACATCTTTTCAAACAACCTCCAATTCTCCTTGAAAGAAATGAGCATTGAATCTATGAGGACCAGGATCTTTGTCTGAGCCTATAGAGAATATGGCGGCCTTAATCTCCATCTCAAAAACTATATTGGATAGTAATTTGTCATGTTCCTCATTAATTTTTCTAGTGATAACCTCATTGAGGGTGCGATGAGGGTCACAATAGTTGTAAATGGTACCCATTAGTGGGGTTTTCAATACTAAGGATCTTCCTTCTAGTCCTACACTAGTTTAATTTTTTATGGAAGAAAAATTATTTTGATCACCAAGTTGCCGCTATCTCACCTTAGCTCAATGTTTATAGAAAGACTCCTAAGCATTCCTAAGCTTTACATATGTGATCACCGTCTCTTTCTCTTCAAGTTAAAGGTAACTATTATAGCGATCTTAATCTAGCATAGTTCGGATATCATCGAATTACTTCTTGGCAACCTCTAGCCTCAAAGACAAATGCTTATAAAACATCTTATCAAAACCTTTTTGATTGGACTTAAGTCTGGTTAGATTCTTATAGATCTTGGCCACGGGATTACTAATATTCTCCACATCCCAAAAATTGTGGAGAATAAACAAAAGTCATTATGGTTCATCCAGAAGTTAAAAGGCTTGGGCTTTCTCTGAATAGTGATATCAATGGCTGTGATGATTAGACAATGATCCGAGACACCATGAGGAAGGATAGTATCTTGGTATTTAGGTAATGCATTGAGCAAAGCATCATTCTACAACAACCTATCAATTATAGATATATCAGGACCGGCATGCTTCTGATTCCAAGTAAACCATAGGCCATTAGACACCATGTCCTCAGCATCAATGTCAAATAAATAGTTAGTGAACTCATCAATTGCTGCCTCATCAATGCTATAACACCTCCTTTTTAGCTTGTCTTCTAACAATATTAAATTCTCCCAATAACACCCAAGGCCTATTATTAACAACCTCACTATTAGCTCAAAGGAAGTTACATAATCTATTCTTATTCTCTAGTAGATTATCCCCCTAAATAAAGGAGGCCAAAAATGTGGTCCATGTACCAATTACATCCACATTAAACAACATGGCTTGGTGTGAGAGGCTATCACCCCAACTGACAAAATAGTGGGATTCCACCCAATCAGAACTCTTACAACCCCGACTTCTATAAGGCAGTTATGAAAAAATCCCAATGGAATTCTTCACATTAGTCATATTATTTCTCCTGACCTTATATTCCACAAGTCTAGTGAGTGCCAACTTATTATATGTAATGATCTTACTCACCTCTTATTTCTTATGATGGGGATTAAGACCCCTTATATTCCAAGAAGCTTCTTTAATCATCTTATATTCTTAGGTGTGGCCTTTTTCTTCCCCTTCTCACTATTATTATGGGACTGTTGACTTCCCTTAGTAGTAGGAACAGTCTTAAGATTCTTGTACGTTAATTTCTCCAAACAAAATCTGAGGGGCATACCACAGCAAAAGGAATATAGAAGAAAAACAACACCAATAGGATTACCCCCTTACCCACCTTCTATAACTAGACCTTTTAGCTCATAGCATCTTCAGGTATTCCCTAATTCAAGCAGGTCAACCAGTTTTGGAAGCTTCTCCTCCCCTTCTTCCAAGTCATGACTCTAGCTCTGATCATAACCTCAATATCTTTCATTATACTCTCCATGGTTTTAGGACTATTGCTAAAGTGTCTTGCATTTTTCTCCATCTAAAGGAAGTAGATGGTGGTGGAAAAATATATACACCTGATTATATTATATAGCTTGGTACCTCCATATTTTATAATAGCATAATGGACCTCTTCCTCCCAGATATTAGCCACCAACAGGTATTAAACACATTCTCCTGAGTACAACCACTAACGTCCTCATCTTGAGACTTCGGCTTGTTATTCCCACTCATAAGAGTTCAATAATTACCCCTATCCAATGGTAGGTTTGTCATTGTTGTTCTTCTTCTTCTCCATCCATGCCCTGACCTTTGTGCATTTAGCAATAAAATGACCAAATATTAGACAATGTGAGAAAGAGTAGGGACGACTTTGGTACTTAAGTTTAACATGAGCATAGGTGCCATCTTCAAACACAAGGTTAAACTTTTTAGGATAGTTAGCTTTAGGCTCTACTTCAATGCATATACGAGCATAACTAATCCTCTCCATGTCTTCTGTAACATAATCAGCATAAATGGGGATACCAACTACACTAGCAATATAACTTGGGCCTTCCATAGTCCAGAACTACATAGGGAGTTATGAAATAAAACCCAAATAGGAAATCTCATGGTAATGTCTCTAGAGAAGCGAAAGTTATAATAGCACTTCTTCATAATAATAGTATTAGTAGCAAAGTGCCTAGGCCTAATCTCAACCACATCACCCCTAGAGCTTGGATTATCAAACTTTGAGAAGAAGAAAAACCTTCATCACGAATAATCACTTGTGTAACACCTAGTTCTTTTATAAATAAAAAAGTCACAAATGTCTGTTTGTCACGTACCGTGTTATGCGGGTTAATTGAGTTACGGATTTTAATGGGGATTAAAGAAATTAATTGGAATAATTTAAATATTTATAATTATTTATGTATTATTATATCATAAGGATAAAAGAATGAAATTCAAAGATGATGGTGATGGTGATGAGGATGATAATAATAATAATAATAATAATAATAATAATAATAATAATAATAATAATAATAATAATAATAATAATAATAATAATAATAATATTAATAATAATAATAATAATAATAATAATAATAATAATAATAATAATAACAATAATAATAATATAATAATAATAATACTAATAATAATGTTATTATAATGTCGAAAAATACCTAATAAGGTTTAAAAGAACAATCAAGGATTCCAGCAATTGTGTACTCATTAAAGTTAAGTCTAGACCTAGAATAGCTTGTTTGCCAAAAGAGATAGGGTGTCGTTTGCTAACCTATGAGTCAGGATTTATGATGGAAATCAAGAAGCAAGTTTGTGATTTGAAAGTTTCCTTGATGACTAAATGATAAAATGGCATATCGTGAACCATTGCATATAATGTAACTCGGTTATAAGGTAAAAGGTTAATCGTGAGTCGTGTTTAGAAAGTAAATCGACGGGTTTTAAAATCAATAGAGGCTGATTGAATAAATTATTGAGCGCTGACTTGCATAAATTATCTAAGGCATCGAAAAGTATATGTCAATGTTAACATGTCAATAAAGCTCGAGGAATCAAAAGTTATATACGACATTTGATCTGTGTGCTTAAGCATGAATTTCAAGCTAAGATTATGAAGACTAAATCTTCTTGTATAATATTTTGATTTCGGGGATAAAATTTCCCAAGGTGGGAAGGTTGTAACACCCAGTTCTTTTATAAATAAGAAAGTTGTAAATTTTCATCTATCACGTACCACGTTACATGGGTTAATTGAGTTACAAATTTTAATGGGGATTAAAAAAATTAAGTGAAATAATTTAAATATTTATAATTATTTATGTATTGTAATATCATAATGATAAAAGAAGTAAATTCAAAGAAGAAGAAGAAGAAGAAGAAGAATGGGTTTTTCGTCAAAAAATAAAGTGCTCAAAAAAAATTTAAAAACTTCCACGAGATGTAAAATTAAATTTTGGACAACTTTCCCTTTTTTGCGTCGTCAAAAAAATTCATTTAGACCCATATTTAGGTCATTTTTTTCGGAGGTTTTAGCAAAAAATGGAGCCATTTGAGATGGGTGGGCTGCTAATTTTGGACGATTTTCATCCATTCTTTCACCCTTTTATACCCCATGTAGCATAGAGTATGATCATTACATTTTTACATTTGAGATGGGTAGGAGTCATATAGGATGGCTTAAATGGGGTTACCTACCCTATTTTCTTCCATTTATGGAGAACGAAAATATGCATTTTGTGTAATCTGGAAATATAAATTCTCTCCACCATTTTAACTCTACAAGAGTTTGCTTATTCTCTTTATAGTTCACTCATATTATCCTAGGCAATTACCCTTCCATAATCAAGGGTTTCCAAGAGTTATATAAAGGGGTTATTTTGGATGTGAAAGAGGATTGCTAGAAGAACTAAAATTCAAAATGCTAGATATATGTATATATGTATGACTACATATGCTTATTATCACTAGATATGAATATATGTTGAAGAATGTGTAATAAAAATAGACAAAGGTTAAAGATCGAAAAAAAAAATTATAATGTTTAAGCCAATTATTTCTTGCATAAATCACGTTAAACTTGTTGATGTCATGATAAAAAATTATAGTGAACTTATGAAGAAATAATAGGATGAATTTGTTTGGTTTTATTGGTATAAAACCCTACTTTATTAACATAAACTCGTATAGTTGGGATAAATGGGTTAAGTGTGTTAAAAGTGTATTAAATTGAGCTTTTGAAAATAAAATCATAAACTTGAAAATTTAAAAATACTAAACACATAAAGTGATATAGTTTATGTGAAAAAAGTTGGAGAAATTGAAGAAAATAAAGTAAATGGGGGATAAGTGTAAAAGTAGTAAAAGTACGGGTATTCAAATATGTAATATTGAAAATTTAAGGCCCAAGGTGAAACAAAAAACAAGAGCAACAACGAAAAGTTAGTAAATTTTAAGACAAGTCTTGATATGTCAAAAGTATAGTTTTAGGGCCAAAAGTATGATTCTCTAAAAAGTTTGGACTTAACAAGTTGGAAATATAAGTCTTGAAATGGCAAAAGTAACGTTTTAGTAAAAAAAAAGTGTCATTTTAGGTAAAAATTGAACTTATGAGTAAATTTTCCAAACTAAAGGACTCTAGTCAAAAGAGTTGGATTTTGTGCGCTCAAAACTCATATTTTAGAAAGTGAAGATGAAAAGAAACATTTTTGACAAACTGAAAATGCAAGTTTACAAGTGTGCATGAATAGTGAAAAATGCATTAAAGTGTATAAATGGGTATTTTTAACTCAAAGGTTAAACTTCATAAGAATTAGCAAATAAAGTTGTTTTTAAAGATGAAATATCGTGTTAAAGGTAAAATAAATGAACTTTTGATAAAGTTGAAACTTGGAAAAATTACATGTTAGGACTAGTCTCATCTCGAGTATTTGGCCTTATCAGCCGGTAAAAAGAAAAAAGTCTTAAAAGAGGATAAGAAAGAAAGAAAGAAAATAAAAAGGTTATAACGATATAACAAGTAAAAGACACTCAAAGGTAATCGAGAAATTTAAGGAGGAACTAAAGCCCTAGGGTGCAGCTTAATATTTAGACCCAATATCACTTATCAGTAGCATATTCTGGCAAGGTGGAAGTCGGTGAAAGGTCAAATAACACTCATATATCGGTACCTCGATTGATCGAGTAAAAAATGATTGTGAGAAAGATGCTCATTATTGTAAAGTAAAGTTTATGAAACAACTTAAAAGACGTGAAATTACGTTAATGGTTAAATTAATGAAATACGGATAGTATTAAAATAAGGATTAAGTGTGAGTGGGCTCATCTCCCGGCTTGCATGGTTATGATGCACATTGCATGGTTACGATACATATTGTAGGAGAACACTCTATCAAATGAAGGATGATATCATAATTGCTAAAATACACTTTATATGTATATATATTCCATTGTGCGTATTACTCTACCAGTATTTCTTCAACTTGGCACACGCTCATTCCCTACCATTTTCCACCTCAGCCTTACCCACACCCCTACACCCACCACCTCCATAGGTACTTCAGGGAAAGACAAAGGCAAGAAATTGCGAGAGCCAGGGAAAGATTTACGCACTAGTAGATCTCTGTTTACTATTTATATTGAATGTGTAAATCTCAAATAATGATAATTATTTTGAACTATTTGAAAGAAATTTAAATTTGGTTTATAATGAGATAGTACGACGTAGACTTTCTTTTTATTGTTATTTACTCTATGAAAATTAGTAAAATTCTTTTATTTCAAGTGGTCTTATAAACTTCATAAGTTAGACATCATTTCGTTAATTAAATTAAATGAATTTTTTGACACAAAATGTCAAAACACGATTTTATTTAAAAAGAGGATTTTCTTAAATGAAACCAAAGTACAAAAAGGATTTTCGCAATTAACACCCGGAAATGGGACGTCACAACTTTGGTATCAGAGCCTAGGTTACATGAGTGTCAGAGTGTGTGCTTGTGATTTGCTTTCATATAGAGGTAAACTATTATATTTTGTCTACACTAAGGTATTAGTTCATTTTGGCTATGTTGAGGGTAAGTGTGACAGTTGTTATTATAACGGTATTTAATCCTTCAATGTTTGGGTTTGAGTTTGAAAGACAATCCGTAAGTGAATTTGGATTTTACAATTGTTTATGTATACTAGTGAGGCATCAAGATGATGGGGTTTATCACATTAAGTATAAACAAGTTAAGTTATAGAAGGTCATGTTACCAGTGGTCGTGCATGAGATAAATAATGGTATTAAAAGTTGTTAGTGTAAAGGACATGTGACACAATAGAAGAATTCAGGTGGACCCTTAGAGATAAAGTATATAAATACCTAACACGACAAGTTTGTAAGTCTAAACATAAGTTGTAATAGTTAAGAAAGTATATGGTAGTGTAAAAGTCTTAAATACTTGGAATGAGGTTAGGTATATGAGAATAAGAATTTAAATGATATGTAGCCATTATGATTTGCGGGGTGTGTCGAGACATGAAGACGATCCTTTTAATCATAACAAGTATCAGGAAAATATTGGCCTCGTTTCTTAAGTGGAATGAGTGAGTTTCAATGGAGACGTATGGTGTCTAATGACAAAGAAATTTAAATTGGAATCAAAAGTGAATTTTTGAGGTTTTATCATTTTCAATATAAGGAGTTCGTTCTTAATGAAAGTGTAATGAGGAGTTTAAATTTAGTATCAAGTATACCTCATTGTAGAGAGTTTAGTACGCAAAGGCAAGGTACGCATTACCCTGTGGAGAAAGTTTTGTGAATATTTGGGATGAAACAAATGATTTTTAGTAATGATTAAGGGTGAAAGAAAATTATGTCAAGAATTAACAAAGGCTTTTGAACAACTGTAGTAATTAACAAGTAGAGTTATGAACACCATATAATGGTTTAACTCGTTTCCATTAGTGCCTTGGATTCATGGGGAACGACTTAAGAAGATCTCTTACACACACGTTAGATTCTACTATTTTTGGATGTGGTAATATAACAACACAAGTAGCCCAAGTGCCGAGTCAACATTTACACTAAGTAAGTACGGCCTCAAGTATAGGTTCACCCTCGGATAGACTTTGAGATGGGTTTATTAATCTATTGATTGATCCTAGTAGCTATGTTTGGAGAAAAATATATTATGGTGATTTTTAGGTGTATTGATTTCCCCAAGTAGTAAAAGTTGGTTAGTGCGCGTTAACACGTAGCCCTGGTAAGGGAACGATGACAGCAATCCTGTGGAAATAGTATCCTAAGTAATCTAAGTATATCCTAATATATTAAGGGTCAATAATAGTGATCAATGGGCAAGTATTAATTGTATCTTTGGATAATGGTTGTAAGTTCAAGTATGAACTCTTGGAATTAGAGAGTTAAGACATACATTACTCATGGAAACTAGTGTTAGTGTTTGTTTTATTTTGTAGAATACCATGATCATTAAAGATAAAAGACTAGGTTTAACCTCTAAGGAGGGAAGCATCGTAGTTCTTGGAGATAACATCTCCTTTCTTCTAAAGCTTGTAATGTCACCATTTAACTTAGGACGATGGTTTGGGCTGAGGATCTCAGTTCAATTGGGAAAATACCCCAGTCGTAGGTAAAAGATTTTAATAATCATGTAAGTAATGATATACTTACGTGATCCCGCAATGGGTAAGACTAGGGTGCATAGTCCATAAGTCAAATATTTAAATAGTAAACAGGATTAATACAATTGTAAACAATGATTATTTTTTTATATATAGTGGTAAAGACAATATTGGCCGAGTGTCTAGAGTTATTGTAGGGTGGAACCCCTCCATTTTAAGTATTGTCTTGATCTTCTCTCATCCTTAATCTATGTTGTGCAAGGTTGAGGTGTTTGGAAGTAGTACCATTTTTTTCCTCATTCATTTATGTCGATAATCTTCCTGGGAATATGAAGCAATAATGGAACTTTTAAGAGAAAATTACAAGGGGTGAATAATATGCTGGGGAATTTAATGTTATTAGGAGGCATGATGGGAAGATAGGTATTCAGGGCATAGAGTTGATGGCCACTGAAGAGTCAATATATGCCTCATGGATCTTGAACATCAATGTTAATGATATGGTGACTAATGGATTGTGGTTCACTTGGAATAAGAAACATGAAGGTGTGGACAATATCCAATCTAAAATTGATAGAGTTGTATATAATAATCCATGGCTAGCTAATTTCCATGAATCCCGTGCAATTGTTTTTAGTCCCACGCAATTATTTTTACTCGTAGTATCTTTGATCACTTCCCAGTCATTATATCCTTATCTCATGATGAACCTAGAAGGCCTAAACCTTTTAAAATTTTTAATTTTTTTATCGATCACGGTGATTTTCAGAATATGCTGGTGGATACTTGGACCATTGAAGAAGTTGAAAATCCTATGGCGAAACTTGGTAAAAAAGAACTTGACAGACTTAAAACCAACCTCAAAGGGCTTTAATAAGAAGTTCTACTGCCAAATTTCAAGAAAGGTGGGAGAGACTAAATTTCACCTTGATGACCTTCGAAGAAGATTAGACCTTGATGGTTATACTTATGAGGTTCAAAATGAAGAGAAAGATATGGTCACTAAGTACATTGAATTGAGGAATGTTGAAGAATCATTTTGACAAACAGAAGCCCAGAGTGAAATACCTCTAATTGGGAGATCTTAACACTTCTTTCTTCCACAAGAAAGCTTATTTTCATAGGTCCAATAGGAAGATTCTTAGCATTAATGGGGAATTTGGGAATAAAATTGAAGGTAGTCAGAATGTTGTTAAAGTGGTTGTGGATTACGATAGGGATCTATTAGGAAGTAGTCATGAGTTTTTTTATTCTCATCATATTCTTAAGAATGTTATCACTAATAGAATTAATGAAGAGTGGGCTAACCGGTTGATCACCCCTAACTAAGGATGAATTGAAGATGTTAGTGTTCTCTATTAGGTTTAACGAAGCTCTCAGACTAGATGTATTTAATGCTTACGTATTTAAGAAGAACTCGGAGGTGGTTGGAAAGGATCTCATAGAGGTTATTTCCTTATTTTTCAATGAGGTTAAACTTCTTAAAAGGTAGAGTTTCACTTCTCTTTCTCTTATCCCCAATGTTGTGAACCCCAATAACATGAGAGAGTTTAGACCTATCTCTTGCTATAATTAATACTAGAATCAAGCATATCTTCCCACACATTATTACTGATAGACATGTTACCTTTATTAAAGGAATATTAACTGCTGACAACATCCTCTAATTATAAGAGGTTTTAAAGAATTACCATATAGACAAGATGATGTCTGAAGATTGAGATTTTAAAAGCCTATGACGCTGTCAACTGGGATTTTCTGTTCACTCTGAGTGTGTTACTTCCACTAAATTCTCTTTTAACCTCAATGGAGAGTTTCATGGTATCTTTGATGGTAATAGATGTTTAAGAAAAGGTGACCCCCTTTCCCCATACCTCTTCCTCCTTATGATGGAATGCTTCTCTTTCGTTCTATATAAAGTATGCAGTAATCCCTTATTCAAACATCACCCCAACTATAAGGAGACTTCTATCAACCACCTATGCTATACTAATGAACTGATTGTGATTTATGGTGGGGATATCACTTCTTGTATGATTATTAAGTATTCTTTGGATACTTTCAACGATATATCTGGGCTAATGCCGAATCTTTCCAAGAGTAGATGATGAGATTCTTTATTTGACTATCACTCTTAGCATTCCGTGCAGCAATACCCTTTTCTTCTGCTTGAGGGTTCCTTTGATTATAACTTAGAGGAGGAAGGTGGATTGCACTAGACTCATTGAAAACTTATAGAATTAGGAGTTGGGCTGATAAATTTATGAGCCATGCTGGAAGATTTCAACTGATCAAGTATATGATTTTCAGTATTTTGGTTTACTAATCCAGCCCATTTATCCTACCTAAGAGTGTGACCAAGAGGGTTGAACAACTCACGAGGGACTTCTTATGGACTAGGGGTGACATCAAACACACTGTGGTCACCCCTCACTGGCTCTTTCCCTCTCTCTCGTCTCTGGGGGTTCTCAGCGCTCACGTGCGCACACTTGGAGAGGGAGATAAGGTCTAGCGCCCTTTTTCTACGAGCGCTTCGGCTGTCGTCAATGTGGGACGATGTAAAGAGATGGAGTCGACATCCTATTATGTACAAAACAGGCAAAATAACATGTTGTCGCCTCGAGAGAGTGGCATTAAAGACACACTGATGCTTACGAAACCAATAGTTCAGAGGTTCGGGGGCTAAGTTATGGAATGGGAAAGTGTTAGGCACCCATCCCTCCCTTTAGGTCTCTGATGGGCTTATGTTATTATTTTTCTTAATTTCTCCTTGAAGTGTGTGTGCGTGTATATATAAATGGAGATCAGAATCGCTCGACTCGTATCATGGAAAAGATAGAGTGAGGTCATCCAAAGAAATGTTCCTAAAATAATAATTAGAAAATATAATGTGCGCGCTTATCGAGATATTGATCATTTTAATGAAACAATAATATTCGTTAGATAAAAAGCAAATACAAATCACAAGTGTGATATATAGAGTAATATATAGATAAAATAAAAAAGATGAAAATTGGAAAGTTGGACTAGAGTCTCGAGCTTTAGCCCGAAACGCATACGTAGCCTATAAAGGCATCGAAGTCCACATAGTTTGCATGAGGTACAAGGGTGGGGTTTATCCCATAAATTCAAACTGGAATTTATTATACGTGTGTGTAGAAAAGATATTTTAATTTTGCAAAATGGTGGTGAATAATCCCATTGGAATTTATAGGCGTAACCCTTGTTTCCTTTGTTTTGGTTTTTTTTTTTAAAGAAAATAAAGTATGTGCCATATAACTAACAAAGGATGAGATATTTATGTGCATGAACAAAAGTAAAAGCTAGATTAAGAATTTATGTAACTAATGCAAAAATAAAGAAATTTAAAGAAAAAGAAGGATATTTGCACCTTCTTTGGAGAATTGAGGCTTGATCTTGATCCTTGATGAGCTCCCTTGAATGTTGGGATGAATGTTATATGAGAGAGAAGGAGATTTTTCTAAATTGGGTATGAAAATGATGGGAATGAAGGATGGAAAGTAATATTACACAAAAAGACTTCGTTAATTGCAAGAAAGTGTTATTGAGATCACTGATATTGATGGATCTGATGTGTGTCCTGAGAGTGAGATCAAGCCCTCCTTTTATAGGATAGGGGGACCCCCGATCGGCATACCCCTAGCCCTACTAATTAGCACGTGACCCTAGACACACGGCCAATTGGTAGAGAAATGCACCTGCTAATCGGTAGGCTCATGCGATTTTTTCAAAAAAATGTTCATATAACACAATCCATAAGTCCAAATCGCGCATGGGGCATATTGTTAGAAAAATATTTCACATACCTTCAAGAGTCCTTGGGCCGCTCCCGGGTTCAAGAGTTGACTTTGGGTCAAACAGGGCTCGAAAGCAGCCATTGGTCCTTTAGACTGGATCTCGTTGAACGATAATGGATCCTTCATCAAAACTGTAAGTTAGAATTGTGCAGGAGGTGGACTGTTGTAAACTTAATACGATGTACTTCACTTTCCAAAGATATTTTCTCGGTTCAGAGAGTTGACTTTGATCAAATAGGGCCCGAAAGCGCCAGGTGACCTTTTGGAGTAAAATGGGTCTTTCGTCCATACTATAAGGCTGATTCGTGCACAAGGTGGATCGTTGGAAAGGTTATTTAGTTCCCTTCAAAGATTCATTTAACCTCATTCAGGACAAAGAGTTCACCTTGGTCAAATGGAGGTCGAGAGCACCTAGTGGCCTCCGGATCAATTTTTGGGGGAAAACGGATCGTTCGTCCGAACGATTATGCTGTTTCGCTCAGGGGTAGACCATTGGAAAGGGGTTTTAGTTCCATTCAAATATCCATTGATCTTTTTCTCTGACGATGAAGTTGATTGAGGTCAAATTAAGGCTCGGGAGCGCCCGGTGGCCTCCAGATCGATTCTCGATAGTAAAATGGTTCATTCATCTAAATCGTTTATCAATTCGCGCATGGGAAAAACCATTGGAAAGGAGTTTAAGATCCCTTTGAATATTAATTGAACTTTCACTATGACAATAGAGTTGATCGGAGTCAAACAGGGCTCGAGAGCGCCCGATGGCCTCTAGATTTGTACTCAGAGTATGACCTAGGGTTTGTAGTGAAATGGGGAGCTTCTAGGGACATAAGGAGAGAATTAAGGGGTCCTAGAATGTGGTATCTACATATCCCCTCGATGTGTGAGATTGGAACAAGTGAAAGTAGTCTAATAGACACCATATGTTATTTAGGAAAGAGGTTAATTCTAGGGACCTAAAGGGATGAGGATGACCAATTCAGAGAGTCGAGGTCAATTCTAAAGACCTAAGGTAATGCTGAGGATGGAATATTTTGAGGGTTGAGGTCAATTATGAGGAACTAAATATGGGAGCAACCAATTTTGAGGGTCGAGGTCAACTTTGTGGACCTTAAATTAGAGCGACCAATTCTGCGAATCGAGGTTAATTCTAAGGACCTTAAGTGGGCCGACCAATTCTGAGGGTTGAGGTTAATTCTAAAGTCCTTAAATTAGAGTGTGACTAATTTTGAGGGTCGAGGTTAATTCTAAGGACCTTAAGTGGGAGCAACTAATTATGAGGGTCAAGGTTAATTTTGAGGACCTTAAGTTGTGGCGATCAATTCTGAAAGTCGAGGTCAATTCTGGGGACCTTACGTTAGAGCGATCAATTCTCAGGGTCGAGGTCAATTTTGAGGACGTTAAGTTGGAGCGACCAATTCTGAGGGTTGAGGTCAATTCTGAGCACCTTAAGTTGGAGCGACCAATTCTGAGGGTCAATGTCAATTATGAGGACCTTAAGTTGGAGCGACCAATTCTACGGGTCGAGGTCAATTCTATGAATATTAAGTTGGAGATACCAATTCTACAGGTCGAGGTCAATTATGCGGACCTCAAGTGGTGACGACAAATTTTGTGGGTCGAGGTCAATTCTGCGGACCTTAAGTTGGAGCGACCAATTCTACGGGTTGAGGTTAATTATGTGAACGTTAAGTTGGAGAGACCAATTCTGTGGGTCGAGGTCAATCTGCGGACCTCAAGTGGTGACGACCAATTTTGTGGGTCGAGGTTAATTCTGCAGACCTTAAGTTGGAGCGACCAATTCTGAGGGTCGAGGTCAATTCTAAGGACCTTAAGTTGTGGAAACCAATTATGAGGGTCGAGGTCAATTCTGCGGACCTTAAATTGGAACCATTAATTTTGAGGGTTAAGGTTAATTCTGAGGACCTTAAGTTGTGGCGACCAATTTTGAGGGTCAAGGTCAATTTTGTGGACCTTAAATTAGAGCGACCAATTATGAGAGTCTAATTCAATTCTGAGGACCTTAAGTTGTGGCGACAAATTCTGAAGGTCAAGATCAATTCTGTAGACATTATGATGAAGCGACCAATTCTGAGGATCGAGGTCAATTCTGAGGACTTTAAGTTATGGAAACCAATTCTAAGGATCGAGGTAAATTCTACGGACCTTAAATTGGAGAGAGTAATTCTGAGGGTCAAGGTCAATTCTATGGACCTTAAGTGGAGAGTGGGGAATAGACCTCCTAGAGAATTTTTTTTTGAGATTCTACTGGGGATGTCACATCTCTCTAGGAAAATTGTGTCCTTTTGAGAAGAGCTGAAAATCTTGGTTTGAAAATTCCATTGTGGGGAAATAGTTTAATGACTTGAGGTCTTGGTATTCCACTGGGGAACGTATTGTTGGGGAGGGTTTCTAACTCTTGCTTGGGGAAAATTAGAATTTTTCTGGGAAAGAGTTCGGGAATTTCTGCTAGAAAACGGGTAGCTCTGCTAAAGAGGCATTTGATTTCTGCTGAAGATGAAGTTTTTGGATTCCATTAGGGAGTGGTAGTGAGTTTTTGGGATGTGGGTGCACTGATTTTTAGGGTTTTAAGCTGGGGATAAGATGAGGAGTTAATCCAGCTAGGGATTTGGGGACTTTAAAAAATGATTTTCTTAGTGAAGAAACCTTCCAATTTTTATTTGTCAATTTTTGGGATTTTTCGGCATTTTCAAGGATTTTTTGTACGAAATTTCAGGGGGTTTTCGATCGGCAGATTACAGAGGTTACCAAACGGCAGTGGTACGGTCTTTTGTACTACCTAAGGAAGGGAAAGGGACAGTGCCGATCGATGGGTGTCAGGGGACTGCCAATCGGCATACCCTTAGCCTCTTATAAAAAGAGGTTAATTCTCTTCATTTTTCACAGTTTCCAACTTCCTTATCTTCTGTTTCTGTCTTCCACGATTCGTTCTTGTGTCCATTCTTCTTTTTAGTTTAGAAAATGGCATACTTTTCTAGTAATGAGATCTGCATAGCATGGCTAGGTGTTGATGATTGGGCACACTTGGAGTGGGGGGCCAGGGGGCCTTTAGCATTGGGCAACAAGAATGCCTTAGATATATTTGAGTCTGTCGCTAATGAGCAGACTCTTTTGCGTCAGCCTTCACACCATCGATCATCTAGGTTGAGGAACCCTGATGGTTATGTACGTATTGGCTGACTTTTGGCATTCCTTTTCGCATTTTTTTTCCTTTTCTTATTTCTTTGAATTTTGACAAAAGTATTTTTTTTATTTTGACAGACTGATACTGTTGCGACGAGTCTTCGCTCTTGGGGGACGAAAGGGTTTAGAGAAGTGTGGGAGCACCTTCCTACAATCATGCATTGGATGGTTTCTTCAGTAAGTTTTGGTAGTCTGGCTTCTGCATTGGATGAGACGCCACACTCAACAACAGTTTTATGTGTTCTGGGGGAGAGGTGGTGGGATACTAACCACACCATACATTTGGGTTTGGGGGAGATGACAGCGACGCCTATTGATGTACAGCATCTTTTGGGGATAGGCCGTGAGGGGACCTAGATAGAGGTGGATCTCATGCTGAGAGTGACGCCGGCGATGGTGGAGGCAGCGCAAGGCGATGTTGGACGGATATTCTCGGGAGACTCGTTCGATATATCACTTCTTCGGGAGGTTTTGCTGAGTAGGAAGATCGATAAGACCAATAGGATACAGGTTCGTCAGATGGCTAGTTTATTCATTCTTCTGTTGCTGGAAGGATTTTGGGTGGCATCAAGCGGAGACGTGGTCCACTTATGATTTTTATGATATTTTAGGGTATTTTTGAATATCCCTCTTTCTGACTGAGGGACCCTGACTTTGGTGACCCTTTATTCATCTTTGGATGCTTTCAGCCGCTGCTACCGGCAGACTTTTAGTGGAGCCACATTTTTTTTGGAGGTATTTTTCCTTTTTACATTTTTCCTTTATGCATTTTCCTTTTATTCCTGATTGCTTTAATTACTGACCCTTGTCATTTTCCAGATGTGGTTTTATAAGATTATCGGGATTAATGCCCATTTGATTGGTTTATAGGATGAGTCAGTGGGGGACTTCTGCCAAATGTACCGGTGGTGGAAGTCCAACCGATAGTCGAGGAAGTCTCTTTCCTTAGCAGCAGTGCGTCAGGTTCTGAATGACTGGACGAGCGACCAAATTATCTCTTCTTTTCTCTAATGAGTTTTTCTTTTTTGGCATTTTCCTTTGTGCAAGTATGGACTTCATCTTGGCAAAATATAGGTGACATTTTACCGCTAGGGGACAGCCAGCCAGCATACGGGGGTGATCAGAGGGAATGCACAGATGCACCGGCTGCTGACGCATGAGTTTGGTTACTCCTGGTATCTGGGGGAGAGAGTAATTCAACAGATTATGGACGATGAGGAGGCAATCCCACAGGTAATTCCCTCGAGATATATGAGGAAGGTGGGGAGATGTCGGAGGATGCTCGGGTGGTGACGATAATTGGCGAGACCTATTATTTATACACGGACACGATGGTGACCTATGACTACCTCGATTTCATATGATTTGGTTGATTCCATCATGTATCAATGACGTGGTGAATATGCCTCTGCCTCGTACAGCTTCAGGTAGGGGTACGATTTGGCCAGTGGAGTCTGCCCACAGCATGGGTGGTGCGTCGACGTCAGCAGCAGCGACGACGTCAAAGGTTATGTTTCTTTGGCTTTCTCCTCCCTCTTACAACATCAAATTGCCTGGGGGAGGGTCGATGAGTATGCTGCATTGCCCCAATACGATTGACCCAGAGGTGTTGGGGCTAACGGAGGACGTCCTCCAATCAGAGGTATATCTTTGTCCTTTTGCCTTTTATTTTTCTAATTGTTTTTTTCGCATCAGACTAGTTAATTTGCTGTTTTTTAGTTTTTTTGCATCATGTCCAGGTGTCAACAGCCTGGCTGAGGGTCATTCAAGACTGGGTGGCTTCTACAGCAGCTCATATTCGGGAGTCGATCCTGGTTCCTTCCTATTTTGTGCCATATGCTTCGTCCAATAAGGGATCTGGATTGAGTAGTGGAGGCATATTAGCTCGCCATCGGGGCAAGTGCACGTGTCGCTGGGATGGGGTATCAGAGGAGGGAGAGAGAGAGAGAGAGAGAGAGAGAGAGAGAGAGAGAGAGAGAGAGAGAGAGAGATAAAGAAAGGTTAGAGAGAAAGTGTGGGGGATCGGGCTGAGTCCCGTTGTTTTTCTTTGTTTTTGTTTTTCTATAAAGAAATGTAATGATTTTTTTTTGGTAATTAAAATTTGAATTATAACCAAAAGTAAACCATATACAATACCCCTAAGGAAAAGGAGTCAGCTAGATACATGCATATAGAGACCAAATAAACAAAACAACTTAATCATGCAAAAGGGAGTTGGGTAATCCCCATAAATTACAAGTCATCCGGTTGGTGTAGGATCTTCTAGATTTTTTTCATCTTCTTGCCTTGCCTTGCACCATCTCCTCAATACTCCTAATCACCTTGTTAACAGAGTAAGAGCCTTTGTTATGAAGTCTGTTATTCCTTTATTTCCATAAGCGGTATGTGGTAGCAGAGAAGGAAGTGGTCTTAATCTTGAAGTTGAGATTTTTCCCCTTAGCATCAGCATTAGCCCTACTGATCTCAGCATCCCAACTATCCAAGGTTCTATGATATTGATTTTAAAAAAGCACCTCATCCCAAACAAGTTTGGAAAAGAGCCAATCATTCATAATGTGCTTGATTGTTTTAATCCCTGAGTTGCAGAGAATACAATTGTTATTGTCAGTTAAGCCACAATTAAAGAGTTTGTCTTTAGTCACTAAGGCATTTCTGAGAGCAAGCCAGAGAATGAAAGCACACTTGGGAATGCTAACTTGTTCCAGACTAGACCATACCATTGAGTACCATTCCACCTAGGGTATATGGCATCATAAGAAGAAGCAATAGTGAAGTTACCTAAGCTGTGAGGAATCCATTTAACACTATCAGTCAGGACAGGGTTTATAGTAGGAAGGGGAGAATTTTTTATATCATTCAGCTCCCAAGTGATGGTTGCTGGCCATTTACAATTGTACCCATCCATGAAATCAGAGACCTTAGCATTGGAGTTACTTGTTTCATCTTAAATGGTTCTATCCCCATATAAAGGTTAAAGAGGGCCCAACTAGTTCCAATTGTCATGCCACATGAAGGTGTTCCTCCCATTACCAATTGTATCTTTTATCATTGGCCTACAGTCCTCTCTAGCTTTAAGAATTTTCCTCCAACTCCAAGAAAAGTCTTGAGGAATGTTGATGGACCAAATACTTCTACCTTTAATCTTGTAAGTATGACACCACTTGACCCAAAGACTATCCTTCTTATTGAATATATTCCATAGGTTTTTCATAATAGCTGCCTTGTTCCAATGAGTCAAATTTTTTATGCCCAAACCCCCTTCCTTTTTTGGCTTACACACCTCTTCCCATGCCACTTTAGCACCACTGTGCTTGAGCTCAGGCCCAGACCAAATGAAATCTCTAATGCATTGTTCAATAGCCTTCACCACACTCTTTGGCAAAATGAAGATGGAAGCCTAATAGATTTGGGAACTGAACATGACAGAGATAGCAAGATGAAATCTACCAGTATAGCTAAGGAATCTAGAGGTCCAGCTCTTAACCTTGTTAGTAATTTTATCAATAAGATCAATGCAATCCAGGTGCTTGAGTCTGGTAGAAATGAGGGGAACTCCCAAGTACTTAAAAGGAGGTTTTTGATGGGTGATTCCCAGGGCAGAGGACATAGCATTGATAGAAGCAGCATTAACTCCAGAGCAATAAAAATTACTCTTGGAGAGATTGGGATATAGCCCACTGAATTCAGCAAATTCCTCAAGAGCCTCCTTGATACACTCAACAGAAGTGAGATCACCACTGCTAAATACCACCAGGTCATGATCAAAACAAAGATGATTAATGTTGCTTTCTTTGCATTTGGGGTGGAAAGTAAAGGCTGCCCTGCTAGTGTGCTTATCAAGAGTACAAGACAGGGCCTCCATAACAATAAGGAATAGAAAGGGAGAGAGGGGGCCCCTTGTCTCAACCCGCTTTTACCTTCAAATAACCCATTAAGGGACCCATTCATACTGATAGAGTACCAAACAGAATAGGCACGGGCTTTAATCGAAGAGATAAATCTACTAGGAATGTTGATGTAGGCCAGAACATCTAGAAGGAAATCCCACTCCACAGAGTCATAAGCCTTCATGATATCAATCTTAATAGTGCATTTTGGGGGGCTTGAGTCCCTATGGTAATTTCTCATAAGATCTTGCAACAAAAGGATATTATCAGTAATAGATCTCCCATGGAAAAAGGGAGCTTGACTATTGTTAATGAGGAGAGGCATTAGAGGTTTAAGTCTTAGGGTGAGAATCTTGGAAATGCACTTATAGATTGTATTGCAGCAGGATATAGGTCTGAAGTTAGCTATAGTATTTGGGTTGGGAAATTTGGGTATCAAGGCAATAGAGGTACTGTTCCATTGTCTGGGCTTGTAGCTATGGTTAAATAACTGAAGAACAGTAGCCACCACTACATCGCAATTATTTTTTAAGAACCCAGCACTATATCCATCAGTCTTGGGAGCTTTGTTGGAGGCAACGGAATACATGTCATTTTTAATCTTAAGATAAAAAATAGAGGCAGTAAGGGAGTGGCACTGAGAAGGATCCAACTTTCTCTTCATAAGCATAGGAGGGGTTCTAGCTCTCCTCCCCTCCCTTCCAAGAAGATTGGTAAAGAAGTTAATGGCCTCTTCATTAACTGCCTATATACCATCAATAACATCACCTCTAGGATTTTAGATACATAATACCTTTCTTCTAGAGGTGTTGGCTTTGACTTTGTTATGGAAGAAATTAGTATTCATGTCTCCAAGTTGCAGCTAGTTGATCCTGGCTTTTTGCCTGTAATAAGCCTTTTCAGCAGTACGAAGAGAGCTGTACAGAACAGAACACTCATGCTCCTCATGTCTGAGCAATATATTAGATCCATCACTATCCTGACCAGATTGGATGAGGTCCAATTTTCCTTTAATAATCCTCACTCTCTCAAAAATATTGGAGTAAAACTTGTGGTTAAGGCCTCTTAGGTGAGGCATGAGTCTTCTAAGCTTTTGCGAGAGATTGGCCATAGGAAACAGTTGACAATCCTCATTCCAATAAGTCTCAAGAATGGGTTTAAAATCAGAGTGCTTCATCCAGTAGCCAAAGAACTTAAAAGGCTTAGGCTTGCTGATCTGGTTAAGGAAAGTAATGACAATGGGGCAATGATCAGAAACTCCGGGGCACAAGTAGTTAGCATTAGAATCAGGGTAATTAACACTCCATTGGGAGTTATGCATCACTTTATCAATTCTATTTTGGGTGTTCTCCATTCCCTCACTTTTAATACTCCAAGAGGACCAAAGACCATTAGATAACATATCATCCATCATAATGTCAAAGAGGTAGTTATTAAAGTCAGCAGCAGCCCTGACATCTATCCCCAACCTGCCATTTTTATCTTCATTGATTCTCATAGTATTGAAATCCCCCATAATAATCCATTGACTATTATCTGAGTAACTGTGATTTTGTCTAAGGAAATTCCAAAGAGGGACTCTATCACTAGGGAGATTGAGGCCATAAACAAAAGTACCAAAGAAGAAGTTATTTGACCCCCAAAACTTGATTTTGCAAAACATAGCCTGGTGATGGGAGAAGAGGATCTCCACTTCAAACATATTGGGGTCCCAATCTAAGATAACTCTACCCACCACCACCACCCCCATTATCCGGGCAGTTGTGGCTATAATTCCAATTCCAAAAGTTGCTAGAGGCCACCTTAGCATTATGGCATCTTCGAACTTTTGATTCAAAGAGACAAACAAGGTTGAGATTATTGTTATGGATCAACTTTTTAACTTCCTATTGCTTGTGAGGGAGTTCAAACCCCTAATGTTCCAAGAAGCAATCTTGGTCATGAGGATTGATTTTTGTTACCCCCTTCCCCTTCTTCTTCCCCTTAGATGAATTAGGAGTATCATCAGTCTTATTTTTGTTAGAGAGTTCATCCACTGCTTTGATTTTGAGCACAATACCAAAAGGCAGAGGGGTAAGATCATCAATGTGGTCCAAAATATCCACAACCAGAAGAGCTTCAAATGAATTGGTGGAAGTGTTTATGGGGGATTTAGGCTTGGGAGTGGGGGTAGATATAGTAGCAGCCATGATCATGGGGGGTTAGGATTGGTTAAGGTTGTTGGATCAAAAGCAGCATTGCTCTTGGGCAGGCTTGAATCCTTTTGGTCATATTTTATCTTGCCTACAACTGGTATCCATCCATTATTGTTGGATTCCACAGTTATTTTAGGAGGGATGATTTTCCTTTTCAATCCCTTTTCAATCTTTGTGCACTTGGCATTGATGTGGCCAAAAATAATGCAATGGCTACAAGAATGAGGCATAGCTTGGTATTCAATCTTGATTTGAGTAATATCCCCATTTTCCATTTTTAAGTCAATGGATGTGGGGTATCTCTTTTGGGGCTTAATTTCGACACATATACAGGCATAGCTTATTCTCCTCATTTCTTCAGTGATAGAGTCTGCATATAAGGGCACACCAACTGCGGATGCAATGTAGCTAAGACCCTCCTCAGTCCAAACTGCATAGGGACATTGTGGAACATGACCCAAATTAGAACTCTAGCAATAGCTTCTTTTGAAAAGTTACATTCAGGATACCATTTCTGCAAGATAATGGCATTTCCAACAAAATGCCAAGGCCTATTTTCCACCACCCCATTCCTACTATCCTGATTATCAAACATGAATATGTAATGGCCTTGATCATTGGCTATTACCTTGTTTAGCCCATACTTATCCCAAGTCCTATGGGCAATGTTCTTAACAAGGGAATAGGGAAGATTTTTTCCATGGAAAAAACCCCACACTTTCACATTCCATCTGGGAGTATCCAAGCTTAGCCACTTCTATAGGGGGGTTGACTTGAATCCTATTATCAACTATAATAGGTTTGTGGTATTTGAGTATAAATTTGGATCATTCTTAGGGTCATGCCTTTATGTGATAACTGACTTCCAAAACTTGATTGGCTGCTTCAGGTCTTCCTTATTTCCTATGACTTCATTCTCTGTTCCATCTTTGCTTCCAATGTTTTCCCCCTCCACTGATTACATTATAGGTGAGGCAGCCTTTATGATTGTACTTTTATCTGTCTGTTCACCACAAGAAATCTGTGGATACCTGGGGTGCATGATGTCCTCATGGGATAAACCCATACTTTGGATGAACTTGGCATATGCCATTTTCTCCTCATTCAATTCTTTCATCTTGTCACCATTGGGAGTAAATTCGTAATGGCCTTCAACAGTGCAAATTTGGACTTCTTCCATATCCTTCATAGCAGCAGTACAGCCATCTTCAATGGGACGAATAGTGGCAGGTTGGACGGGTTGATTAATGGTGGGCACTCCAGCAGGTGAAGAAGCGGCATCCATGGTTCTGGGAGTATCTACTGTAGTAGGGCTAGGGGTGGCCTTAATACATGGGTTAGGTTTAGTCATGGCTGATTAGATGGGTGTTGGTTGGGGAAGGGAGGAGTGTTTGGCTAGAAATTTTCTAGAGAGAAGGAGCATTATTTTAGGGTTTTAGTTTTCCTACCCAAGTTAAGAAATGTAATGATGGAAACACGTATATATGAAATGAATGGGGTTTTATTTATTTATCGTCCTTTAAATGACTTAGTCTACATGAACTTTTTACTTTGTTTGTTGAGACCATAAAAAGGATTAGCATTACTTAAAAGAGAATTTATTTTAAAATAGGATGAGTTAAAAATATAAGGAGAGAATAATTCTGAATTATTTTTGAATAAAAAATGAATTTTTTTATTTTGACAAAGAGGAAAAATGGAATTTTCTAAAAATGGGGGAATGCCTGAAAGGACACAAATTTCCAATTGAGTCCCTTGTTATTTTGGCTCAATTCTGGACAAAAACATTTGAGTCATAGGATAGAAAAGTTGACCATCCTTCAATCCTATGACATGCAAGAGTTGAAGACGTAGCGGCCAAGTCTTATAAAGCTTCATCATTGTCGAGTTTCAAGTGCTATATTTCTACGTCATCAACATCAGATTCCATAGTCTCCAAAGGTATGAATGCATTTATATATATATATATATATATATATATATATATATATATATATATATATATATATATATAGGGATACTTGGAATAAGTTCATATTGGGTGTACTTTTATTTTAAAACTAAGGTTTATTTTCAGAAGGTTTATTTAAAACTTCAAAATAAAGTTTTTGGGCTAAAAATGGAATTTTTAAGATTTCTATTTTTTCGTTCGAAATTGTCGTTCGAACTAGTTTTTCGTTCGAACGAGAATTTCGTTCGAACGAGGTTTGCCAGCGACCTGCCACCAGAACTTCGTTAGATAGTTCGTTCGAACGAAATGTCGTTCGAACGAGATTTCGACGGGAACAGTTTTTGGCAGTTTTTTTGGCACTTTCCCACTACTTTGTCCCATTATTCTTTCACAAAATTTAATGACTTCGGGAACTGAATTTTTCTATGGACTTTTTCCATCTCTTAGTGAGTGTTTGAGAGCTTAATTCTTTCATAAAAAGTTCCCTTGGTGTTTGTTATCAAAATTGATATATTAAAAGAACAAAATCAAGTTTACACCCAATTCTTTGTTTTAATCCAAGTTTCTATCTACATATATATACATATTACTTGGAGAGTTTATTTTTGCACCGGATTCATCTCTACCGTAAAATAGAGTTTGGGTTTTCTCCTAAATCCCACAAAGAAGAAGCTTGTTTGCGTTGACTTACCCACTTGGAGAAAGGCTCCTTGTTCGGATGGCGGTGACCAAAACAGTCCGATCGGTGGATTTCGAGACCGCGGTGGAGATCCGTGGTTATTCGCTAGGAAGAGGTGGATAAAAGAAGAAGCGTCGAGGCTTGGATGGAGTCAAGTCGAGTGTTGTAAGTCTTACTGTTTTGTATTTGTAAAACCGTACTTAGTGGATTTGAGGCTAGGGTCGTCCGAGATTTTTTCCCGTTGTGGGTTTTTCCTCGGGCATCGCGACATAGTGATTTATTATTTATTCTATCTTTTGCAAAACTCACCTAGAACACATTCTTAGGTAAAAAGATAAATTTTGGTTTATATCACTACTTAATTAAATTGGTGCTAAATTAATTTGGGTAATGTTTAAGTTAATTTAATTCAAGTCATCACTTAATAATATAAAATTGGTTTGGCCTAATTTGATAATATTGAAAATATGACTTAGGCAAATTTCTAAGTCTTGAGTTGAGTTAATTTGGTTTAAGTGAAATTAATATTAGTGTGTGCTTAATTTAATTTCACTTTGTTTAATTTTAATTTGAAAAGAAATTAAAATTTGTGAATTTATTTAATTGAACCATCTTCTCTTCCGCGTCAAAAAGGGAATTACTTTTTGTAGTAAGAATATTAAATTTGGGGGCCTCATGTTCCAACAAGTGGTATCAGAGCGGGATCGCTAAATTATTGCGTTTAAGATCCTTTAAATATTTTTGACAAAAATGAAATTTTCCTCGTTTTCAAATTTTCCTATTTTAGACTCATCCTTGCACATGACTCTTCTCTTGCCATATCTTATGAGTAATCGCTTGCATATCTTACATACCCTAGCTTTTGTGATTAATGATATATTTTTTATTAGTTGTATCTTTTGTGTATCATTTTTCTAGTCCATGCTTCATAATCAATCATATGCTAGAATTATGATTTTTGTTTATCATTTGTGTTTCATCTTTTTAGTAATTTAAGATTAATGAAAAATACAAATGATTTTTGTTTGTCTTTTGAGTAAATATTTTTATTATTGGTTAAAATTTGAAAAAATTAAAAAGATTTTATTTTATGTGTATTTTGGTTTTACACACATTTTGTGGCATATGTTTGTGTTTGAATCCTCATTTCGCTTTCATGTGACTAGAACTTTTGGTTAGAGTTTAGTCCTTAAAATGTTCTTTATCATTCTTACATGGAGTAGCTTAAGTTTGACTTGCTTAATGGATTCACTTTTATTTGCCTTTACACACATCCAAGAGCTTTTTGAACCTTAACGTCACATGTTATATTGGAGCTTTATGAGGTGTTCTCCTACCAATCTTGTCATCTACATGTTATGTGACATAGAAGGACTAGTGCATGTCAAAATCCGTTGCGCGTGAGATTTATGAGATATAAAAATAATGTGTATAATTATGCACGGGGAAGGGCTCCGAAAGGAAAAATATTATCCTTTGCGAGTAAGCCACCGTTTGGATTGGACCTAAAAGAAATACATGGTCCAAATGCCTAAAAGAAAATATGTCATTAAAAGAAAAATAATTTTCCAAGGCCTAATTTGTTTAGTTGATTTATTCATTCAAAAGAATAATATATATGCTTATTGAGGGAGTTTGGATGATATATCAACGGTTTGCACAATGTCCGTTTATCCTAGTTGCGCTTTCAATGTCATGACTCTATTGGTTTGTAGAATCATCAACGTGCTAGGCTTGTATGCATTATGTTTGTTTGTTCATTAGTTCACTTTATCCTGTCACATAAAGGCTAAATTCCAGTTGATAAAGTTTTGCAATCAAATGTGAACTATGTGAACACGTTTAAGTGATTGGGTTTTAATTAATTGGTATCTTGTTCACACCCCTTCACTACCTTTTCCATATGACACATTTATGCTATAAGAGTGTGGAAAAAATTATGTTATTTAGTTTTGTGTCGTTTGGTGTTTATATCTATATGTGTGTCCTTATGCTTAGCTTGTATCTATTGTGTATACATATATATGACATTTTGTTTAAATCTTTGCCATGTTTAGCTAGCTCATCCTTGCTTTTAATTCATATTTGGTATCTATCTTGTTGCGAATTTTGTTTCGATATGACATGCGTAGATTACTACAATTAATTGATATCTTTTGTTCTCGCAACATAGTTGATATTCATGTCTTTATGTGGATTAGTTGAATTTTAGTTGCCCATGTGCTTTAATGTTCTCATCACTTTATGCATGTTTAGCTTGTTATCCCATTATATTATCCCTTGTTTAGTTTAAGGGGTGTATGTGCTTTTATTGGGGGAGATAAGTTACGTTTTGATTCTTTAGCCTTTGTCTATTCCTGAAAAAAAGGGGGGAGAAATGGTATCTAATCCTATTGTCATCATATCTTAGTTTGGGAGATTTTACTTAGGGGGAGAGCGTTATCTTCTTAGATTGATCATAGTTGATAAAGCAAAGAATTAATTAAGGGGGAGTCTTTATTTATATTGCGTTTAATATTTTAATATTCCCTATGCGTTTAATGTGTTTCTTAAGTGTGCAGGTATTGTAAAGCGGAATTAAAGTGGCAAAGTGTTTAATTCTAAAGTGGTATTTCGAGTCAAGCATTGTACTCTTTATTTTGGATGGAATGTTTTGAGTCTAGTGAGCTTGACAGCCCTTTAGGATTTTTGTTTAGTTTTAGTCCCGAAATAGCCAAAGGGGGAGATTTGTAAGGACACAAATTTCCAATTGAGTCCCTTGTTATTTTGGCTCAATTCCGAACAAAAGCGTTTGAATCATAGGATATAAAAATTGACCATCCTTTAAGCCTATGACAAGCAAGAGTTGAAGACATAGAGGCCAAGTCTTATAAAGCTTCATCATTGTCGAGTTTCAAGTGCTATGTTTCTACGTCATCAACATCAGATTCCATAGTCTCCAAAGGTATGAATTCATTTCTATATATATATAGGGAGATTTGGAATAAGTTTATATTGGGTGTACTTTTATTTTAAAACTAAGGTTTATTTTCAGAAGGTTTATTTAAAACTTTAAAATAATGTTTCTGGGCTAAAAATGGAATTTTTAAGCTTTCTGGTTTTTCGTTCGAAATTGTCGTTCGAACGAGTTTTTCATTCGAACGAGGTTTGCCAATGACCTGCCACTAGAACTTCGTTAGATAGTTCGTTCGAACGAAATGTCATTCGAACGAGATTTCGACAGGAATAATTTGGGCAGTTTTTTTGGCACTTTCTCACTACTTTATCCCACTATTCTTTCACAGAATTTAATGACTTCGGGAATTGAATTTTTCTAAGGACATTTTCCATCTCTTAGTGAGTGTTTGAGAGCTTAATTCTTTCATAAAAAGTTCCCTTGGTGTTTGTTATCAAAATTGAAATATTAAAAGAACAAAACCAAGTTTACACCCAATTGTTTGTTTTAATCCAAGTTTCTATCTATATATATATACATCTTTCTTGGAGAGTTTGTTTTGGCATCGGATTCATCTCTACCATAAAAGAGAGTTTGGGTTTTCTTCTACATCCCACAAAGAAGAAGCTTGTTTGCATTGACTTACCCACTTGGAGAAAGAGTCCTTATACGTGTGGAGGTGACCAAAATAGTCCGATCGGTGGATTCCGAGACCGCGGTGGAGCTCCGTGGTTATTCGCTAGAAAGAGGTGGATACAAGAAGAAGCATCGGGTCTTGGACAGAGTCAAGTCGAGTGTTGTAAGTCTTACTGTCTTATATTTGTAAAACCGTACTTAGTGGATTTGAGGCTAGGGCTGTCCGAGGTTTTTTCCCGTTGTGGGTTTTTCCTCGTACATCGCGGCGTAGTGATTCATTGTTTATTTTATCTTTTGCAAAACTCACCTAGAATGCATGCTTAGGTAAAAAGATAAAATTTGGTTTATATCACTACTTAATTAAATTGGTGCTAAATTAATTTGGGTAATTTTTAAGTTAATTTAATTCAAGTCATCACTTAATTATATAAAATTGATTTAGCCTAATTTGATAATATTGAAAATATGACTTAGGCAAATTTCTAAGTCTTAAGTTGAGTTAATTTGGTATAAGTGAAATTAAAATTAGTGTGTGTTTAATTTAATTTCACTTGGTTTAATTTTAATTTGAAAAAAATTTAAATTTGTGAATTTGTTTAATTGAACCATCTTCCCCTCCGCATCAAAAAGGAAATTACTTTTTGTAGTAAGAATATTAAATTTTGGAGCCTCATGTTCCAACAATGCCGATCGGCATACCCGTTTTCCTACCTATTGGCAGGTAAGTCCAGTTAAACCACCCCAAGGCTTTTATTGCACTTTCTTCAGCTATTTTATCCTTAATGGGGTAAGGTTTATTTAGAATTTTGTAGGATCCTTATCTTTAGCCAAAATTTTCAAGTACAAGAAGGGGTAATGGTGGAGTGTTTTTCTTCACCCATCCACATTTTCTTTCTCTTTCTTATTTCTTGCGTGTATTTTGTTTCTTCCAAAATGTCTCTTCCCATAAGTGCTGAATTTGCCTCTTACCTCGAGAATTTAGAGGTTATGTGTTCGTACAATGTAGACTACGACGCCTTTAACGTGAATCGAGTTTTCTTATGGCATCACCAGCTTATTGACTAGAACATGCTGATGGCGGTAGTACAACTCTGGTACCTAGAGGATTATGTTTTCCATTTTGGCTTGGACAAAGTCTGCTCGACTTACGAGGAGTTTTTTGCTATATTGTGGGTAAATCCCAGTGTGGCAGCGGCCATGCCCGAATTCCATCGATATCCTTGGTACTGTAGGTAAAATCTCTCCATACCTCACCCTCGACGGCTCGGTCATTGGTTACTATATGAATGATCTCCCTCCCGACAGTGTTGTATTTCGTGCATTTGCGGGATGTCAATGATGTGGGCTATGCCAAAGTCGTCGCCCTTGGCTTAACTTCAAAGTTACTAATGGTGATTAAGGACCTACTGGGGGACCCTCAAATTTCTGCCATTACTACGTGGATGTAAGATCGTCATAATCTTGTCGCGGTGATATTAAAAAAGACCATAAACGATCTAGATGCTTGGCAGGAAGGTCGTCTGATTTTCTGAGATGAAACCCTGTCCTGTTGTTCATATGGTTGTCAGAGATATTCCATTTGGCGATCCCTTTGAATATCCATTGGCATTTGTGCCGAATTTCTTCATCCATTATTTTATCTGTTTTGGCCCGAACATCGAGAACTAGGTAAACTAGTTTGTGGAGCACGGATCTTGTTGTGTGCGCTGGCCGGTACCCTGGTGGGGGAGTTGCAGCCCATTCTGGATTAAGGGGAGTACCAGTATGTTCAGTTAGTTTATCTCTGGAATATCTCCTTCTATTTTCCTTAGAGACTCCTGCATAAAGTTGGATGGGAGCAGATCGTGCCTTCCCGTATTCTGGACTACTTTCCTGTGGAGGATTTGATGGAAGGCATGCGTATGCGACAGGGCTCTTTGTGGGAGAAGCATCGGTCATCACCCTGTCCTTCCCAATCTATTGGAAGGGTTTGTCACATTTTTGGGGATTATATGAAATGGATGTGAAGGAGGGTAGCGGCTAAGATGTTGGTCGAGGAGGCCAGGCAGAGATGGCTTGCCATGTTCGACACCATGGAGGGAGGAGTAGTGGTTTTTCCTAGGTTGTTATGGGCTTATCGTTCCATAGAGAGCCTTCAACATACTATCCAGGCAGGAGAAGTTTAGGAACCTCAAGATGTAGATGATGATGGGGCTAAATCTTCTGGCAGTTATGGATAGGGTCTTTTTTTAAGTTGATGGTATTTGTGAAGCTAGTTATGTGTGAAGCTTTTGTGTGTGTTGGTTATGTATTTGGTGATGGGAATAAATTTAGGGAGATTTGGCTAGTTTATTTTAGGAGTATTTTGGTTTGGTTTGGTTTTTAAGACAGTCATGGTTGGCGGGGGTAGTTTCTTGTCTCCCTATGCTGATATTTCCTGTAATGTGCCAAAATTTCCCATAATGGAATAAGAAAAGATTTTAATTATATTATTGTTCCTCTTGATGAGTTTTGCAAATTAATTATCTATACTAATCACTAAGGCATACATAATTCTTTTCTGCATGTAAATGATAAAACGAATTGTCGTTCTCAGAGTTAAGAAAACATTAGCATTTTATGAAAAAGATGGGGGTCGTGCCCATGTAAAGCTTATGAGTTGCCTACGTACCTCTAGGGGTTTTGAAAATTTTTTGAGCTTCATTTTTTAAAGTAACAAGGATTTTAGAGGATCGGGACCCACGTAATTCTGAGTTTAGGGAAATGAATATTTTTTTATAATAGAAGGGGGATGAGAGGAGTCGTAGCGCGTCGAGATTTCGGACTAAGTGTAGAATTTTTTGAGACAATACAGGCTGACTGGACGGGCCATATCCTCTTCATCGAGGTCGGTGAGCATAATAGCACCACCAAACAGGATCTTCCTCATGATGTAGAGGCCACTCCAATTTGGCTTGAATTTCCCCATGGAGTCCCAAACGGGTTTTAAGGTTTTTTTGAGGGCTGAATAACCTTCTTGGACACCATGGTCCTTAACTCTCTTATTGAACGATCACGCTATTAGGCGATAGTGCCCCTGTATATGATATAGAGCTTTTAGCATCCTTTCGTTTAAGAGTGATAACTCGTTAAGACGAATTTGATGCCAATCTTCCTCGTTGACCTTGCTTTTAAGCATAATGCGTAGTGAAGGTGTTTCTAGCTCAACGGATAGGACGGATTCCATGTCGTATACCAGAAAGTAAGGGGTAGACCCAATAGATGCTCGAACTGAAGTGTAGTAGCCCCAGAGGGCGTAAGGAATATGATCGGCCCAATCTCGACAACTCTCGGTCATATTGTTAATGATTGCTTTAAGGTTCTTATTAGCGGCTTCAACTGCACCATTGGTTTGAGGTCGGTAGGGACAAGATTTATGTCTTTGGATCATATAATCATCGACCAATTCTATGACTTCTGCCTCAAAATCTAACTTGTTGTCTGATACTAACTCATGCGGAACTAGGGATGGCAATTTAACCCGAATCGTAGGAGCCCCTCTCCCCGCCCCACCCCTCCCCTAATGGGGAGGGTTTTAAAACCCGATTAATGAATTAGGACTGGGTACAGGTTTTTAAAAAAAATCCGTTTATTAAATGGGGGCAAGTTAGGAGTTCATTTAAATAAAATCGCCCAGCCTTGTCTCGCCCCGTTTAACTTATTCCTACATAAATACCCTTTATATGTATGTTAATGACATTTAAACCACATACACACACAAACAAAAACTAGAAAACCCTTTATATGTATGTTAATTTTGTAAAAGATCTATGTAGAAACATGTAATGACAATTGGGAGACTGTCTCACATATTGGAATACGAACCATTGTTAACCTCAAAGAATATAATGTAATATTTTTAATTTTACTATTTTTAAAATTAACCTGACCCGTAGGAGCCCCACCTCGCCCCGTTTATTAAATGGGGAGGGTTATGAGTTAATTTAAATAAAAACTGCCCCGCCCCACTACGTTTATTAAATGGGGTGGATTGGGATCTTTAAAAACCTGCCCCAAACTCGCCCCGTTGCCATCTCTATGCAGGACCCATATCAGTAGATGATATTTTTCAGATGAATTTGGACTCCTTTTTGGCATTTAACACTGCATATGACTCGGCTTTGACCCATTTGGTAAAGTATTCAATGGCAACCAAGATGAATCCCGTTTGAGGCTTTGGGTGTAACTTTCCCTATGATATCGATGACCCATGTGGAAAATGGCTAGGGAGAGGTCATGTTATACAATTCTCGTGGAGGCAAGTGATGTAAATTGGAAAACTATAGGAATTTAAGGCATCTTCGGACAGAGGCGGTGCAAAACTTGAACCATGGTAGTCTAAGAGTAACCCTGCCGGACAATTCTCTTAGCAAGCATATGGACATTCATATTGGGTCCGTATTCCTCGATGTGGATTTTTCACGTCATCTGTTCAATTTCACCCTATGCGATGCAGTGTAAGTGGGTTCCATCAAAGTTTCTCTTGAATAGTGCTTATCGCAGAGAATGTACGGGGCAGCTAGTTTGCATAGGGTTGCTCAGTATTTCTTGTCAGAATTTAGGGGATACCTACCGTGATTGAGCAGGCGCCAAATGTCATAGTACCGACACACATCCCCATCAGGCTCTTCCTTTTTTATGAACTCGATATGGTAGAGGCGGGTTATTTTAGCAGTCTTTTGGACTATGAAGGGGGCCATCATTATTTCCTCAGGCATGTCGACTATGGAGGCTAAGTTAGCAAGGGCATCGGCTAAGTTGTTCCTTGCTCAAGGAAGGTAATGGAAGGTTATATCTCAAAACTGGGAGGCTAGCTCTTCTAGGTGGGAATGGAAGGGTAGGAGCTTCTAGTCCTTAACTTTCCATCTTCTAAAGACCTGGCCGATGATGGGGGTTGAATCCTCGTAGACATCTAGGCATTGGATTCCTTTCTTGAGAGCGACTTCGAGGCCCACTGTGCACGCCTCGTATTCGCTCATGTTATTAGTGCAGGGAAAATATAGCTTAATGGCAATAGGAGTGTGACAATCATCAGGGGTGATAAGGAGTATCACAACGCCATATCCTTTCTTGTTGGAAATGAAGTCAAAGAACATCTACCACCAGAGGTCTTCCTGAGACGTACAAAGGATATTTTCATTCTAGAATTCAAAGATCCAAACATCGGCTTCTTCCATGGGGTATTCAGCAAGGTAGTCAGAGATGGATGTTCCTTTCATGGATTTCTGCGTGACATACATAATATCGAACTTGGGTAAAAGCATTAACCATCAGGCCATTTGACTAGACAAGGAAGGTTTCTCGAGCAGGTATTTGATAAGATCCATTCGGGACACAAGTCTGATGGGAAAAGCAAGCATGTAATATCGTAATTTTTTAGTGACTAGAACAAGAGCGACACATGCTTTCTATAAGGCAGTGTAGTTGACTTCATATCCGACCAATTTCCAACTGGCGTAATATATGGCCCTCTCTTTACGGGATTCTTCAATGTATTTTTCTAGCAGAGCCCTAGCTGCGGTGTCTTTTACGATCAAGTATAGGAGTAAGGGGAGACCAGGCTACGGTGGCATGAGTACCAGAGGTCGAGTTAAATACTGCTTGATTCGATCAAAGTCTTTCTGACAAGCTTCATTCCAGACTTTGGTGGAGTCCTTTTGTAGGAGTTTGAAGATGGGTTCACAAATAGAAGTTAACTGACTGATGAACCGGCTGATATACTGTAACTTTCCCAAGAATCCCCGAACTTTCTTCTCTGTTCGGGGTGGTGGAATTTTGAGTATGGATTTTAGTTCCGCAGGATCTGCTTCAATTCACTTCTCTTTAACCATGAATGCCAAAAGCTTTCCTTTGGCAATGACAAATACATATTTTTGTAGGTTAAGTCGCATCCGGTATCGCCGTAGCCATTCGAAGAACTTTAAAAGAGCAGGAACATGACCTAACCGAGTCTTAAACTTGACAATCGTATCGTCCACATAGATCTCGACTTCTTTGTGTATCAGATCATGCAAGATGGTTATGGAAGCCCTTTGGTAGGTAGCCCATGCATTTTTTGGACCGAATGGCATAACTGGGTAACAGAAGGTTCCCCAGAGGGTAATGAGTGTAGTTTTTTCTTGATGATTGGGGTGCATCTTGATCTGATTATATTCAGAAAACCCACTGCAATCATGTCGATATTGGGTAGCAAGTAATCAACCTTTGGAGACGTCTTGTTCAAATATCAGTGATCAACACACACGCGAACCTTTCTACTTGATTTAAGGACGGGTAAAACATTAAATAGCCATCTAGGATATTCGATCACCCAAATAAAGCCCACATTTAACTGTTTGACCATATCCACCATAACCTTGAGCGACCATTCGGTATGGAACTTTTGTAGTTTTTATTTGACCGATTTACATTCTGGGAGAGTCAAAATCTCGTGTTGAGCAATCTAGGGATCAATGTGTGGCACATTATCGTAGGACCATGTGAAGACATCAACAAATTCTTTTAACAGTTCTTCGAGTTACGCTCACTCAAGCTCGTCAAGGGTCCCTATCCTAATCTCGCGGATTGGCTACTAGAACTGAGATTGATAACAACAGTTTCGTCTTCATTAATTTGAACATGGTTATGTTGTTTATTATTAACCTTATTAAGATCAGTCAAGAATTGTTCATTTGTAAAATCATCATCATCAAGAGTTTTATTAGAATCAAGAAAATTAATATCAGGCGCGGCAAGAAACTTAAAATCTTCGTTAATCTCATTCTTAGGAAAAACAGCGCTGAGAATCTCATTAAAGGAGGTCTCGATTACATGATGATCAGAACAAGGAGGAACAACAAAATAATAATAAGTGGGATAAACATCTGAGTTAAGTTATATTTCAACAGGTGGAACTGGCACAACATTCTAGTTGAAGAGAGGTACATCAGTAGTCTTGATCAGGATGGATGGATCCGATGATATAGTGTCTGAGTGAATCATTTAGAGTGTTATCCCTAGTGTCTACATCTGAGTGAATCATTTTCCTCAGAATTCTCAATAACAACTGTGGTCTTTTTAATGAGAGGTTGCACATGATGTTAGGAACTTTTAGCCCATGAGTAATTGTCTTGGAAGAAGATCTCCATTATTAACTTCGTCTTCTTGTCTACATGATCATACCATGGTTTGGAAAAGCCATAAAAGGGAAAATTTTCACCCTCTTTGATGAACCTCCCATTCAAGGAATCTCCCGAGACAATCTTAGCACTTTCTAGCCTTCTCTTCAACTAAGTTTCGCAGAGCATTCTTAGTTCCTCTGATGATGGTTGATAACTTAGGCCATGTGGATAAAAGGTCTTCTTCAACACTATGGGTTCTAGTTTTCCCTGTTGTTGTCGTCGTCCTATCCCCAGCTCAGGCATGAAATGCATATTCTTGAACATATGTATCACGTTGACAGTACCATGAGGGTTGTGTTATGTACAGACTCTATCTCTGAAAATATCTCGTGTTGAGAGTGGAGGCGATTCGACTCGAAATCCTGATAAGAGCATATCATTTACCCCATGTTGTATCTTTAGTACCGGGTTACTTGTGCTTTCCTTCTCAGTATTATCAACGTCGCCCAAGATGGTGATGACCTACCCACTGACGAAGAACTTCAGTTTTTTATGGAGGGAGGAAGACACTCCCTTGATACTGTGGAGACATGGTCGTCTAAGCAACAAGTGGAAACAAGTCAGGATGTCGATAACTTAGAATTCAGTAACGGGATTTATAGGGCCATCCCCTATCGTAAGCATTATGGATCCCATCACATCCCAGCGAGTATTATCATAAGCACGCATCGCGATGTAGGTTGGAGCAAGGTCGCTTACTTTCAAACCATTGAGGGTTCTTAATAGACAAACATTAAGTGTTGACCCGTTATCGACAAGCGAAAGTGGGATGGTCTTTCCCATGACCTCGACAAAGATATTGAGAGAATTGTTGTGATTTAGACCAAACTTTGGGATTTCTTCCTTGAAGAAGGCGAGCATTCTACTAGAGGTTCAAAATCTGACCAGATTCACTACTTTTTCTAGCATGGTGGAAGGAGGGACCGTGGGCCCGGTAAGCAGTATAATTAAGGTATTTTGGTAGAATTGGGAAGTTATAAAAAGTCCCCACAGAGTGATGTTAGTGTGAGTTTTCTTCAACTGATCGAGGATCTGCTGTCCTCAAGGGTCATTTCTGGCATAGGGAGCTTCTCAACACCTTTTCCCTTATCCGTCGTTGCTGATTGAGGGTTCGAAACCTGGTAATGCCTCCTAGATCTAGTCATATGGTTCACAAAAGAGGGAAAAAAAGATACCTTATTTATTCTTCTATCTCGAGTTGTTTGACCATTCTGTTGATCTCTCCTAGAAGATCCTCAAATGATATCATTTCACATATACTGATTGTTGGGCTAGTCTTTTCTGGGTTTTTCTCTTCATCTAAACTATCGAATTCGTCCCCCCATTCAATGGCAATGATGCCATCCTTACACGAGAAGTTAATGGATTCTATAACCTCAGTGGCCTCTTCGTATAGATCCTCCCATTCAACAGGGAGATGTGGAAGTGATGGTACCAAGCACCTTTGTATTTTAAAAGCATCAAGTATCTCAGACATACTGTAAATTTTACTGGTTTATCAGAATAAGTTTGCCATAATCAGGATAGAATTATCTAAGCTGACTTCATTTGCGGGTACTACCTAATTATCTGACTCCTGAGCCCACCTTTGGGCTACCATGAATAATATGTTGAACTTTTGGCAGTACATGGTCATCTCTAAGGGAAATTTCAGCCCGAACTCTAGGAGCTAGTTCAATACTGCTAGTAATTCCATATCTTTTCCCCCGGAACGAGTACGAACGGCAATGAATGCTCTTGTAAGAAGTGATAGGGCCTGATCGGAAAAATAGGGAGGAAGTAAGAGAAAATACGGGCCAACTTTGAGGGGTTTAGGTGAATATACGGGTATAATGGGCAATTTATTGAGTACAATCGGGGTAGATGGGTCAAATTCTGGGTCTTCTTCTAAGAAGATAAAATTCGCATGATTTGGGAGTGGATCGTGAGTAGTGTTTGGCTTAAGATTGGTTGGTAGGGCAATGGTACCCCGGTCAATCATACCTGATATTATATTTCAGAGATGGAAGCATTGATTAATGGTATGGCCGACAGTTTGGTGAAAATCTCAATGGGTATAAGGTTTGAAATTTTTAGTAAGTGGGTTTGGTAATGGAAGAGGGTCCAATTGCTTGATAAGGTTTCGGCTAAAAAGGGCTTGGTAGACTTTATAGAGGGAGCATGAAGCTCAATGTATTTTTTTCTGACTGGGTTAGGATGGCTTTTTGGTGCCCATGAAGTGGCAGGCTGAGAGATGTTTGATTAAGGGTGAAAAGTAGCGCGTGTGAAATGTTGATCGTTATTTTCTATTCACCACCTTAATACGAAAACCTAAACTTATGACTACACTCAACAGGTGAGTATAGTGGCCAAGTCCGGTTATCGAAAATCCACAGAGACGAGTTGTTAGAATTTAATTTGTTTAATGTTTCTAAAATAAAAGTGTAAAAGATAATTGCTAACAAAATAAAAGATAAATAAAGGAAAAGATTATATTAAGCGAGTGTATTTAAACTAAAATTAACAAAGAGAATAAAAACTATAGGTTGCCTCGAATATCCCTCACCCGATTTAATTAGTATAAAATGGTTACATGGGTCGATGAGTTATTAAGACTGCGTCTCGTTTTGACAGTTAAATAAACCAAGAGTTGTCACAGCCCTAAATTTGCATAAAAGTCTAATAGGATTTTGGCGTCAACAAATACCTCGGAAATTAAGCAAGCAAGGTCGTAAGCATGGAGCATACATGATATACCCCATCATATCTCCTAGGTGTAATAACTAGGATAACGCACTCGAAATAGACCCGTAAAACTCCATCAACAAAGAAAAGCAACATGTCAACCCGAATTAAGTTCAATCCGACACAACCTAGACTAAATTAGCTAGAAAGCATGATAAAAATGCGGTAAAGGAAAGAAATAAATAAATGCGATAAATCTACTCTAGAAAGCACGTAAATAAAGCGATAAATAAAGAAATACAAACTATATTAATGAAGAGGGAAGATGAATAGTTCAACTTGTAAACCCAAATGGGTGTCAAACCAAGAAGAAATGAAAATGAGCTCTTCAAACCCCCAAACCCTAACCTAAACTATCTAAAACTAATTATATCTGAAAATAGAAACCAAAATTGGTTTATATAATAAGTTACAAAAGAAATAAAGGAAAAAGGAAAGAAAAGGAGAAAGTGGCAAAATATCTCGGATAAGCGGTCGACCAGTCGCAGGGGCGCGGTCGATCGCGCCTTTTTGTTAGAGCCCACAGTCTCCTTCCCACGGTAAAAATGGAAACAGCGATCGAACGGGCCTTAAAGCGTTGTTGACCGGTACTATGTTTTTCAGCCTTGTTGGTCCATGAAGAGGGGGTAAAGGTGCACAAACGGAAATGGCCATAACTTCGCCATCCGGACTCCAAACGACGTGACGTTTGCGTCCACACGACGCTAACTCAACGAACTACGTATCCGTGGAATTCCCATGAGCCAGAGATGAAATGTGAGTTGACTAAAATGCCTTTGAAGTAGCGTCCATCGACGGAACTTCTTCGAAATGCAACCGATCCTCACTTTTAGCATTCCAATACCTACAAAAGCTCATTAACCCTTAAAAAGCATGTATATATCCAAATACGAGGTTGTCTGTTTAATGAGCATAACTATAGGCATTAAGGACCATAAAGAGCTAGAATGAATAAAGATATTGGGCGAAAGTATGCAATATTTGTGTCGTATCACACCCCCTAACTTAGACTTTACTAGTCCCTAGTGATGAAACAAACAAAACCAGTCCACATAAGGCAGTAGAAGATGTATATATGTATCAAAATATAAAAATCCACTTTCGTAGGGAACACAATTGCATTTAGCATATGCAATAAGCCGTTAAATCCCTAGGTTACCCCAGTGGACGAGTGTCATCTCGTGAGGGTTTTCAGGGATGAAACCCACAAACATCATATGGTTTCCTCAAAATAAGCCCAATCACATGCGACAAGCCCAACAATAGTGAAAAAGATTTCAAACACAATATTAGCAAAGTGAACTAATTCACACAATCGCCTGTATTATTAACATTATAGAATGAACTTCGTTGAATTCAAACGTTAAAATGTGGGAGGGGAGCAAGCACATGTAAATGTATGATTTGGCAAAAACTTATATAAACCGAATAAAAATTAAAGCAAGCATATATTCAATCCTCATGGGCATTACACTCATCAAGTGAATTCACTCGAAATAGGGAGTTAACACACGGAACATGCGGGCATAAAGAGTAAATAAAAATGGAAACTAGGTCGCACACATGTCACAAATGAATAACGCTATATAGGAAATAAAAAACTTGTAATCTCAATGAAAGATATTGCTCATTAAAGGAGGCGAAATGCTTTCTCACAGATTATCAAAACTATTATGACTTTTAAATTAAATTCACCCTAGGATAACATAGGACTTGTAGGGTTATAATGTAGGCTAGGCTAGGATACAAAACAAAGGATATGTATGTACGGGTTCAAAGTGTTCGGAAATGAAAACTCAAGATAATGGGAAAATGCGGGCAATTTCAAAATTGGAAAACAAGTTCCAAACAAGCATTAGATATAACAATTGGAGAGTAATCAAAGCTTATTTAACTATATGCACAACATATACAAATTTCTCTTCCTTTTCCTTTTCTTCTTTTTCTCATGTTTTCTTTTCTTTTCTTTTCTTTTGCTTTTCACTACTCTTTTTCTTTTTCACTACTTTCTTTTCTTTACTTTTGTCACTCTCGCATGCCTAAATTGCAACCACAAAACAATAACATCATTAAATCCCAAATTACATTCCAAACAAAGGTACGAAAGGTAATATGTATGGTTTTAACTCCAATTTGGAGTTGGTTATGGGATTTGTGGTTAATGAAGAGAAAGGTTATATTAAGGCTCAAAGAGGTTGACGAGGGTAAACATATAAGCTGATGTCAAGGCTAATATGGGTGATATAACAAAGATGGCCTATGATCATTGCTTAAAGTTTATACAATTCTCGAGTCAAAAAAATATATGAAAATCATACTCAAGTAACATATTTCAAGATATAAACTCAATTAATGAACGATCAATGAAAGAATAGAGAGATTACCGACGAATTCAACGTTTTCAAAGAGGAAAGAGAAGTGTTTACACTCACAAATGACGAAAGGTACAAATGTTACTCGGTGTAAGTATATACAATGCAACAAAAGATAACCGAGTTATAAAAATCTTAAACCAAATCAGTAAGGCAAGAAAAGTGCATGTGCTCAAGGGATTGAAGTTTAATTCGTGAAGTTATTCATAATATCAATAATTAGGACTAAAGTCTAATAACTTCTAAAATCGAGAACATGCATCATTGAGTTGTCTATTGGATCAGAAAATTATTAAAATTTATCATTGGAAACAAAGGCAAAATGCCCAATAAAGGAGAAAAAAAAAGAAAATCTTTTTGAACTATTTTTAATTTTTCTAAGAAAAGAATACTAAGTAACTAACATGTGAGCAAAAACATGGACTAAATAAAAAAAAATTGAATACCCCACACCCCCTAACTTAAAACCTGACATTTTCCTCAATGTGAATTAAGAACCAAGTTAAAGAGACGAAAAGAGAGATATTACCCAAAATTGGAGCGACGCCCATAAGAACAAGTCCAAAGAATCTACAAAACAAGTTAATACCAAGCATAGAAAAAACAAATAACAAAAAGTTAACCAATTACAAGAGACTAAATTAAAAGAAAGAAAAACTAAAGAAAGAAATGATAATAAGCTAACTATATACAACCTATTATTTAGGCTTCACACTAACTATACACTAGAAGTCTAAATAGTTGAGGGACCACCATGAAAATGATTTGACTTTGGAGGTTAACCGGTGTACACTCACTCTCAAGCATGCCTTCTGAAAAATATGAATTTTATTTGAACAACAGAAGGCATGTGTAAGGCGAAAGAAATGAACCATCGCCAATTAAAAATTTTGAAGGCACGATGGGGGATTTGGATAAGACAGGTGATAAATACACATGGGGGCCAAGAAAAAATGAATCATCTCCCAAATATTTTGATATTGGAATAGGAGGGGGCACACATGACGGCAAAGATGCGATCATGGAAGGCGACTCGAGCAAGTACTCCTCATATGCGAAAAGGTTTAACGCATTAAAGTTTGAAACCAATTCATCGGGTACTTGTATCGGCTCGATAATGGAGAGTGAAAAGGGGGATGAAAGAAATTCAAAGTCAAGAGATGAGTCATCATCGCTTGAAGATTGAGTTTCAAAGGAAATAAGATCATTTTCAATGAAATGTTCTTCTTTGTGGGCCAAAGAAGAAATCATTTCATTGCAAATGGATACTACGTCTATTTCATCCTTATTTTCGTTCTCAATTAAGCCATGGGTCAAGTGAAGAATGGTTTGTTCCAATGTAGGCACAAAGTCCTCATTTGGTTCAAAACATTCCTCGACTTCAAAAGTCTCGGAAGAAAAATCGTCGTCGAATTCAAATAATAAATCCAATTCATGCTCCCACAAATGATTTTCTTCCCGATAACGGTTTTCAAGTTTCTCATTGTCAAGCATGCGCAAGCCCTCGCCAAAAGTCATAAGTCGGGGTGCGGATTTTTAGAAATGAGAAGTTTGAAAATTATTATTGGAACTATACTCGAACTCATTATTATAAGAATTTTGAAAACTATTGCAATTCGTTTCAAAATTCCTATTATAAGGAATTATAAGCCCAAAATCGTTATCGTCATCCTCAAAATTCCAATAACCCAGGTTTTGACTTTCGTTATACTTGCCCAAAGTCATTTTTGAATTTGTAATTTTTTGGGACTCTAAGTATTGACCGAAAGTCATAGGATGACAGGCATTTTGAGAATTATAATAATGATTACCGAAAGAATTGGAATAAGATATGCTTACCCCAAAAAATGGCTCGAAGTGGCGAATTCCACAAAGTAAATACTACGAATAGAAAGTAAATACTACGAAATACTAAATCAAATAAATTATAAAATAAACTCAACCCCGGCAACGGTGCCATTTTGATTACGGGTGAAAAGTAGCGCATGTCAAACGCTGATCATTGTTTTCTATTCACCGCCTTTATACAAAAACCTAAACTTATGACTACACTCAACAGGTGAGTATAGCGGCCAAGTCCGGGTATCAAAAATCCATAGAGACGAGTTGTTAGAATTTAATTGGTTTAATGTTTCTAAAATAAAAGTGTAAAAGATAATTGCTAACAAAATAAAAGATAAATAAAGGAAAAGATTATACTAGGCGATTGTATTTAAACTAAAATTAACAAAGCGAATAAAAACTATAGGTTGCGTTGAATATCCCTCACCCGAGTTAATTAGTATAAAATGGTTACATGGGTCAACGAGTTATTAAGACTGCGTCTCATTTTGATAGTTAATTAAACCAAGAGTTATCATACCCCTAAATTTGCATAAGCGTCTAATAGGATTTTGGCATCAACAAATACCTTGAAAATTACGCATGCAAGGTCGTAAGCACGGAGCATACATGATGTACCCCGTTAAATCTCCTAGGCATAATAACTAGGATAACGTACTCGAAATAGACCCGTAAAACTCCATCACGAAAGAAAAGCAACATTTCAACGCGAATTAAGTTCAATCCGACACAACCTAGACTAAATTAGCTAGAAAGCATGATAAAAACACGATAAATATAAGCAGTAAATAAACGCGATAAATCTACTCTAGATAGCAGGGAAATAAAGCACATAAATAAAGCGGTAAATAAAGAAATACTAACTATATTAATGAAGAGGGAAGATGAATAGTTCAACTTACAAACCCAAATGGGTGTCAAACCAAGAAGAAATGAAGATGAGCTCTCCAAACCCCCAAACCCTAACCTAAATATCTAAAACTAATTATATCTAAATATAGAAACCAAAATTGGTTTACATAGTAAGTTACAAAAGAAATAAAGGAAAAAGGAAAGAAAAGGAGAAAGTGGCAAAATATCTGGCATATGCGGTCGATCGGTCGTAGGGGTGCGGTCGATCGTGCTTTTGGGTTAGAGCCCACTGTCTTTTTCCCACAGCTAAAATGGAAATCGTGGTCGACCGGGCCTTAAAGCGCGATCGATCGGTACTCTTTTTTTCAGCCTTGTTGGTCCATGCAGAGGGGGGAAAGGTGCGCAAATGGAAATGACCATAACTTCAGCTTCTGGACTCCAAACGACGTGTCGTTTATGGTCACGCGATGCTAACTCAGCAAACTACGCATCCGTGGAATTCCAATGAGTCAGAGATAAAATGTGAATTGACTAAAATGCCCTTGAAGTAGCGTCCGGCTATGAAACTTCTTCGAAATGCAATCGATCCTCACTTTTAGCATTACAATACCTACAAAAGCACAATTAACCCCTGAAAAGCATGTATATATCCAAATACGAGGTTGTCTTTTTAATGAGCATAAATATAGGCATGAAGGACCATAAAAGAGCTAGAATGCATAAAGATATAGGGCGAAAATATGCAATATTTGTGTCGTATCAATGTTATTGATGGTCGAAACTGTTGTATCGGTAGGCTTCTCATAATTTTTGGGAGTGAAATATAGGGTTACTATCTTTGGCTTAGCTTCTATCTTAGCAAGACATTCTTCAATCTCCACTCCTGCTTCCCAAAAATCTAAAAAATCGGGGTAGTGTTGTCCTCACATCGTCGATCAGACATGGGGTAAGAAATTCTTCTTCACAATACTGACTTGCTCCTCTTCATAAGGCTTGCTGGTCATGGTGTTCACTTTCTCTCTCCACCTAACTATAAAATTACTGACAGTTTCTCTAGGGTTCTGCATAAGAAGTTCTAAATTAAGGCGAGTAACCTCTAATTCCTCATTATACTTATACTGTGACATGAATTCACGGGCAACATCCTCCCAACTGCAAACTTTGGATTCCTCTATAGGTAAGAACCAGTGAAAATCATTGTCCTTCAAATTTTATTGGAACATCTGGGCCATTATTTCCTCAAAGGCACCTAAGAGAGTCATGGCTCGGTGGTAACTTCAGAGATGAACAATTAGGGGATCGCTTCCCTCGAACTTCTCAATGTTGGTGTCTTGAACTTTTCTGCACCCTTGCTTTGGGGTAGGGATACATATGGGTGTAATCCATTTAGTTCCCGGAGATTTGGACCTGGTCAAGCTTCTTGGTCAATAGCTTAAGTTCCTCCTTGGCCTTGTTTAACTCTTCTTCCTTCGGATCAACGATCACGAGTAGGTTATCCCCTCTCTGGGTAAGATTCAGCATTAGGAGTTGAGCTGGCGATGGCCCATTAGCAGGATGGTCATGCGGAGCGTGCTGATATTATTTTCTGACATAAAAAGGCTCAGGTGCGAGAGGACCCATAGTATGAGGGAAGTGGGCTTCGAAATATTTGGGAATACCCGATTTTATAGCATCTCATAAACCTCAGTTTGAAGGTTGTCACTCTTGGTCGTAAGTTGGATTGGGACCAACATCCAATGAGGCTACACATTCAGCACTATGTGCGTTCTCCATGGAAAGTGGGTGAAGGTGGTTTCCGAACTCGGAGGAAGTAACGGGAGAACTGACGGAGCTTTGGGGCGGTTCGATGAAAGACTGAATACAGTAAGGAGTCAGGCCAAGGGTCGGGTATGCGATCGACTTAAGAAGGAAAATAATTCAAATTTATTTTTGAAAGAGAGGAGGGAAAATATTTATTATTAAAAAAGGAGGAAAATGTTTTTGAAATTTTTTGGAAAGGGAAGGACTGAATATTTTTTGTATTTTTTATAGAAGGAAGAAAAATATTTTTGGTATTTTGAAAAGAGGGGAAAAAGGTTTTGACACTTTTGGTAAGGAAGGAGGGAAAAATGAGAGAAGAGTCTCAGCATAATTATTTTTATTATTATGTTTTCACTTGTAGTAGGTTTCCCTAAATGCCAAAGAAATGTTGGACGAGACCCGAGCCTGGGAAAAATTTGAATTGAAAAATATGTAAAACATGGTTTGACTTGTTGCCAGCCTCATGGACAGGGTCTCATTTTGAAAAAGAATGAAATCGAGAAAAAATTTGGGCAGTATACTAACCCATAATTTCAACAAAGTTTTTGGGTGGTAACCTACAAACTAAACATGAATGCCCTCGACTTGATGCCTATATGAGGGAATGTCGTTGTTGGGTTAGTGGAAAGGTTCCCCCCTTTGGCATGACTTCCACAATATGCATATTGCTTTTGAGGGAAATCAGTACGTGTGGACAATCCATTTGATATACCTGAGTGTACGTGAATTGCCTCACTATATACCTCGTGGGGACAGTACGTGTAAAAGATAATTAAATATACTCGATGTACGTGAACGAGTTCCCCAATATACACATCTCATTATGACTTCGATCAAGAGACACGATGCAGGGGGAACCGTTAGATATACATCGAAGGTACTTAGTTAATGGAAGGTGAGAGTCATGTTGCTTAGGCTAACTGCGACCTGTCGGACCAGCGCCCATCATAAAGTGAACCCCCAGTTAGGGGACAAAATTTGTTCAATAGCCATGCTCTTTGGTGATGTGGTGTGCAACATGCATGATTCTTGATTAGCATATTATGGAGATAGTATTTTATTTGGCATGATGAGTATTGTACTAATAGGGAATAATGTACAAGTATCATAAAAAGTAAATCTAGCATGGAGATTACATGAAGTATGGATATGTGAGAGTTAGTGATGTGTGAATATCTATGAGTGAGTGTCTTGGGGTGAACCTAAGCATGGATAAACTACAAGTAGCGTGTGATAAGGGCGAGGGATCATGGATTACAAGAGTGATAAGTGGAGATGTCTCCTAATGACACCTAAGCGTGGATATTCTAAGTGGTGTGTGCAACATGTGGATATAAGTGATCCTACGTGTACGTGGTGTGAAGTGTACATGGAGAGTATCTAAAAGTGTGTGAGTGAGGAGTGATATAAGCATGAGGTAGATATATGCAAGAAATAATAGAGGATAAAAAAAGGAACACACATGTAGGTGCATACCCACATAAGTAGGAAATGATAACACTAATGCAAACAGGGTTTACCCTCTAATGATAAGTTTTTCAGGAGCAGAGTCAGCACTTTAGCCATACTTTTTTGGCTCTTTCCCTCTCTCTCGTCTTGGGGGGTTCTCGGCGCTCATGTGCGTACACTCGGAGAGGGAGAGAAGGTCTCGCTCGCTTTTTCTAGGAGTGCTTCGACCGTTGTCAATGTGGGGTGATGTAAAGAGATGGATTCGCTAGCCTATTTTTTACAAAATAGGTAAAAGAACATGTCATCGCCTCGAGAGAGCGACATCAAAGACAAACTGATGCTTACGAAACCAATAGCTCAGAGGTTCGGGGGATAAGTTACGGAATGGGAAGGTGTTAGGTACCCATCCCACCCTTTCGGTCTCTCATGGGCTTATGTTATTATTTTCCATAATTTCTCCGCTAAGTGTGTGTGCGGGTATATGAGATCAGAATCGCTCAACTCATATGATGAAAAAGATACAGTGATGTCATTCAAAGGAATGTTCCCAAAATAATAATTAGAAATTATGATGTGCGCGCTTATCCAGTATTGATCGTTATAATGAAATGATAATATTGGTTAGATAAAACGGAAATATGAATCATAAGTGTGATATACGTGGTAATATATAGATAAAATAAAAAGGATGAAAATGTGAAAATTGGAAAGTTGGACTCGAGTCTTGGCATTTAGCTCGAAACGCCTACGTAGCCTATAAAAGCATCAAAGTCCACGTAATTCGCACGCGGTACAAGGGTGGGGTTTATCCCATGAATTCAAATGGGAGTTTATTATATGTGTGTGTGTAGGAAATATATTTTAGTTTTGAAAAAATGTGGTGAATAATCTCGATGGAATTTAATAGGCGTAACCCTCTTTTTCTTTGTTTTGGGTTTTTTTTATAGAAAATAAAGTATGTACAATACAACTAATAAGGAATGAGATGTTAATGTGTATGAACTAAAGTAAAAGATAGTTATAAATTTATGTAACTAATGCGAAAATAAAGAAATTTAGAGAGAGAGAGAGAGAGAGAGAGAGAGAGAGAGAAGGATATTTGGATCTTCTTTGGAGAATTGAGGCTCGATCTTGATCCTTGATGATCTCCCTTGAATGTTGGATGAGAGAGAAGGATATTTTGCTAAATTTGGTATGAAAATGATGGGAATGAAAAATGGAAAGGAATTGCACACAAGGAAACTTCATTGATTGCAAGAGAATGTTGCTGAAATCACAAATATTATTGGATCTGAGGTGTGTCTTGAGAGTGAGACCATTCCCTCCTTTTATAGGGTAGGGGTACTCCCGATCGTCATACCCCTAGCCTAACCAATTGGCAAGTTACCCTAGACACACTGTCAATTGGCAGGAAAATGGACCTACCAATCGGCAGGCTCGTGCAGATTTTTTTGAATAATGATCGTAGAATGAAAACTATAAATCTAAATAGTTTATGGTGCATACCATTAGAAACTTAATTTAGAGACCTTCAAGGTTCCTTTAGGTCACTCCCGGTCCGGGAGTTGTCTTTGGGTTGTACAGGGCTCGAAAGCTCCCGTTGGTCCTTTGGACTGGAGATCGTCAGACGGTAATGGATCGTTCGTCCAAACCATAAGTCAGAATCACGCACGGGGTGGACCGTTGGAAAGGTTACACAAGGTACTTCAACATTCCAAAGAATTTTGCTCTGTTTTGAGGGTTGACTTTGGTCCAACGGGGCCTAAAAGTGCTTCGTGACCTTTTAGAGTAAAATGAGTCATTCGTCCGTATCGTAAGGTTGATTAGTGCACGGGGCTGACTGTTGGAAAGGGTATTCAATTCCATTCGAATATTTGTTCAGTCTCATTCGAGTTGAAGAATAGACCTTGGTCAAACGGGCCTCGGGAGCAACCTGTGGCGTCCGAATCAATTTTAGGGGAAAATAGATCGTTCCTCTAAGGCGGACCGTTGGAAAGGGGTTTCAGTGCCCTTCGAATATCCATTGAGCTTTTTCTCTGACGATGAAGTTGATTGAGGGCAAATTAGTTCCCAAGAGTACTCGGTGGCCTCCACATCGATTCTCAATTGTAAAATAGTTGGTTCAACCAAACTGTTATGTCGATTCACACATCGGGCAGACCATTGGAAAGGAGTTTCAGAGACATTCGAAGATTCATTGAACTTTTGCTCTGACGATAGAGTTGACCAGAGTTAAATGGGTCCCGAGAGCAATCGACGGCCTCTAGATCTGTACTCGGAGTATGACATAGGGTTTTAGTGAAATGGGGAAGTGTTAGGGAATCAAGGAGAGACTTATGGGGATCCTAGAATGTGGTGTCTACACACACTGGAGATAAAGTTGCTTAGAGTGACATGTGCTGTAGAAGTGAGGGGGGAGACTTGAACATCAAAAGCTTAGATGTTTGGAATAAGGCTTCCATGATCAGCCACCTTTAGAACCTTTATAACAATGCAAATATCTTTTGGATCAAACAGTACAATGGGTATAGAATTAAACGTAGGGGCGTTTGGGCTTTATAAATCCTCAATGCTAGTTCTTGGAGTTGGAGGAAAATCATGAATTTAAGGCATATTGTTAGACCTCTTATCATAGTTGTGATTGGCAATGGTGTAACAACTTCATATGGTATGACAATCATTATCCTAATGGCCCACTCCAACCCCTTTATGGGGATAGAGTCATATATGATGTTGCAATTAACCATAAGGCTAAAGTGGCTGATTTTATGCATGGTAATATTTAGAGATGGCCTACTTCCATCACTTGGGAATTATTGGATATTAGGAATGTTGTGCTTCCTACTATTAGACTTGATTCAACCAACATGGGATTTAGCTCTCCGGTCAGAATGGCACATTCACTACTGGTTCGGCCTACCTTTAGCAATATCCTTTTATGACCAATGTTCCTTGGTACAGATTAGTGTGCAAAATGCTCTTTCATCTTATGGATAGTCTATAGGAAAGCCCTGTACACTAGAGAGATATTTCATAAGGGGCACATTCTGGATACTAACTTATGTGGGATTTGCATCAAACACGTTGAATCTATTACTCACTTGTTCCCTAAATGCGACTTCTCTAGACAAGTTTGGGGGAGATGCTCTATAGGAAATCAATTGTATAGAGATGTGTTCAGCTGGGATGTTAATCTTGACTTTGTGATCAATAACTATGGGGGGGATTTATTAATATAAGTAGGTGTCTATGTTTCTCTACAATAGTCTATGGTATTTGGTCAGAAAGAAATGTTAGGTGCATTAATATACTCCTCAGGAGCAATGAATCCATAATTAAAGTCGTTGAAAACATGGTTAAAGCTAGAGTTCTAACTTGGAAGAGAGTTAAAAGAATCTATGATAATTGGATGGGTTGTTTGTATTGGCGTCATCCTGAGAACAGTTTGGATTCTGTTTGTTTTCTATATAAATTATTTTTTATTCTAATTAGTTTAGCTTCTTCAAGCTTTTATAGCCTTGGGGGGGTCATACTAGGGCATACCCATCAAATTTGTAGCTTGTTTTGTTTGCCTTTGGGGTATGCCCATAGGCCTTTTGTTTTAAGGTTCTCCCTCATGTCCATTTAATGGATTTTTGTTTATAATACACATATAATTTCCCATAAAAAAAATTCTCTCTCTCTCTCTCTCTCTAGCCTTTATCCCCTCCTCCTTCCTCTAGACTTATCCATGGAGTCCACCAACCTTAACTCAGCTGCAATAGATTATTATCTCACCATTCTACATGTCTTTGACATAATACTTGCTCATATGGACACAGAAATGGAGTTAACCACTAATCTTACTACTAGAAATGACATAATGTCCTCATCTCCCGATTGATAACATTGACGAAGATGTCATGGAATAAGGTCACATTATTGCTGCCGAAGAATCCATAAAACATGAAAACCTTAATGTTCGACATCTCCATGAGTTGAATGAAGTGAATAATTCTAATCTAAACTTCCAATAAAGTAAAGGTGTTTCACATGAAAATATTTTGAAGTCACACTCTCAAATTATGTTGCCAATGGTCTTAACACCTCTCCCCCACTCCAAACACTTCAACTAGTTTTTTAGTACTCTAAACACCACACGTGCCCCTATTTGCTCAGTCCATTGTTGGCTTATAAGTCTGTTAAATCACCTCCTACTCGGGTCTATGGTCCCCAAGAAGTATTGAAACTACATATTAACTTTACCCAGTCACACTTCATTTACTTGAACATCAAATATTCAAAGGTGTTGAACACACATTTAGCATATTTTAACTTATACCCCATAATAATGTTTAACAACATTTCCATGCCTCCTTTTGCTTTAAAATCACATCATTTTATGCAAATAACATTATGAAAACATTAACGTAATATTTTCATGTTAAACAACCTTCAGTCATATTCATAGTTTACCCAAAGTGATAATACATGACTTTTCTTGAGTTTTTTCACATAACTTGACAAGTTTATGCTCAATAAATCATAAATGCAGCCCTAGAATTTTTCTTACATGGAATAGCATTCTTTGACATGAAGGAACAACCTTTAGGAATGGTTCTTCTATAAAATTTTCCATTTTATATTCTGAAAATTATTCAAAACTTGAAAATATATTTTAAAATCATCTTTTAACACTTATCTCATATGAAGTCATAACATATTTCATAAATACGTAGCATGTGTTGTTCATTATACATATATACACATATATATATAACAATCATGCATTTAAACTTATTTTCAGAATGTAAGTGCAATGAAAAAAAAAACTCAAATGAGCCCAAAATAGCGGAAAGAGTGGTTGAGAAGAAGGAAACCAAGGGGTTACCAAGCTCCCACACAATTTCCTTTAAAATACTCCTTAAAAGAATCCCCTTCAAACTAAAATAATGCAAAATATATACTCAAGGGTTGCATGGTGCTTGAGTGTGAGAATAATATCTTAATCCTTCAAAATGGTGGATTTGGGACTAAAATGGTGTATTTCTTCTATTTGAAATTAAGGTATTTGGTGCAGGGAGAGGGAGATTTTGTCTCCCAAAATAAGAGAGGAATTGGGTATTCAATATCAAGTTGGTCGGATGAATAAATGAGGGTAAGAGGATCAAATGGATATGAATCTAGTCTTAGCCAAAGTTATTTGACAACACATTTTCCTTTGCCAATCAAATAATGGCAGCATCTTAAAAAAAGAGAAGTAAACTTGTCAAAAACAAAAGGTTTTGGTCGGATATTTAATACAATGGTATAAGGGTACAAGGAAAAGGGTTTGGTACCATTAATGAGTCAATAACACACAAATTCTCCCGCGGCCAATTGAAACACTCACGCTATCACGGGTCATTATTATCGTGATAGTAGTTGTTTGACCATCATAGCGGTTATTTATGCCATTATTGCGGCTTCCCTTGCATGGTATTTCTCTTCCTATTTATGTCTCAGGGTTCTTAAATTCCGTAATTCCTTTATAATTATATTCATGTATTCCTCTAATCTTTAACATTTATTATAAGCTTGTGCAAATGACGTCTAATGAGCCACGATATGTATGCAATATAACCCAAGCAACTAACTCCCTCTTAATCCTCCAGTGTGTGTGGGTGTGGATGTGGGTGTGGGTGTGGGTGTGGGTGTGGGTGTGAGTTTGTGTGTGTGTATATATATGCACTCACACATAGGTAGTTTAGTTAGCAACCTCTTGACTAATAACTTCTAATCAACCTAATTAATTATAGCTTGTAGTAAAACTATTCTTAATATCAATTCATTAGTTATCTCACTAACGTAACACATGTTTTATCACTCAAATAAATAATATCAACTCATTACTTAATAAAATCATTCACTATATTACTTCAACTTTTGTCTACACAAATAATTTTCCCACAATTCTTAAACCCGACTAATTAAATCGGGTTGATATATTACATTAATTTATCCATATTACTAAAAAAAATTGACATGATATTCATTAATCTAGCCAATGCTAAGATATTTATCAACCTTATTATCCCTAATGTACAATCAATGTCTTGATTTTTGTCGCAATTTGTACTTGATCCATTATCAGAAATATGGGTTATTACATTCTTCCCTCCATAGGAAATTGAGAACACGCTATATGGTTGACTCACTTGAGTCTGTACCATATAGGAGTTCCAACTAGTTTGGATATTAAGACAAAATAGGAAAAAAAACTTTTAAGAGTTACCCTCTCTCAAAGATTCCAAACTACAAGATGAAGATGGAGTCCAAGAACCTCAATGATCTACCATAAAGGGAAGTATTACTCTCATGAACCCACAAATAGGACACAATCACTTCATATATGTGTTATTATGTGTGCATAAGGGTCATATGATTTTTAGGAATTTTTCTGAATTTTTCAAGTCACTCAAAACATTTTTAAAGCATTTAAAATGATTTTTGAAATTAATTAAAATGTTTGGGGTTAAAAACTTAAATATTGTTTTTTCTAAAAATTTGTTTAGGGTAGAAAACAAAAGTGCTAGAGAATTTTGGGGATGTAATGCATATTATGTAAAAACCCAAAACCCGTGTTTTCTATTTGATCATAGCCATACACGTGTTGACTTCATACCAGTGCGATTTGTGTTTCTTCTGTGCCTTATTGGGAGAGTTAATCGCAGCCTTTGATTCAATGTTAGATTTCTTCCATAAGAAGGCTAATCAGGCTACGACCGGAAGGAGGATCCTTAGTATCCTGGATGACTATGGTGTGAGAGTTGAGGGGAGTCAGAATGTGGCTAAAGTGGCTATTAATTATTTTGGCAATCTTCTCAGCATTACTAGTTCTTGTGAGAACCCTGTCCGTGTTCTTTGTGATGTGGTGTGTAAGAGAATCACGGTTGATGAGGCTGCTGCATTGGAGGTTCCCATTACTGATGGGGAGATTAAGAATGCCATGTTCTCCATTGGGTCTGATAAAGCTCCTGGTCCGGACGGGTTTAATTCATTTTTCTTTAAGAAGAACTGGGAGGTGATGGGGAGAGATGTGATTGATGCTATATCTTTCTTCTTTCACTGTAGATATTTACCTAGACAATGGAATTGCACTGCTTTGGCTCTTATTTCGAAGGTCACTACTCCCTCTGGTATGCTGGACTTCAGGCCTATCTCTTGCTGTAATACCATATATAAGTGCATTTCTAAAATTATTGTTGATCGGATGAAACCCATTCTTCCTTCTTTTATCAATCAGAGTCAGGCTGCTTTTGTAAAAGGTAGGTCAATCTCTGACAATATCTTGATGCTCCAGGAGCTTATGAGGAAATATTATCGCGAACTTACTCCCCCTAGGTGTACTCTTAAGATTGATCTTCTTAAGGCCTATGATACTGTCAGTTGGGAGTTTTTACTCAAGCTACTTGTTCATATTGGCTTCCCTGCTAGGTTTGTTGGGTGGGTGAAGGAGTGTATCACTGCGACTAGATTCTCTATTAGCTTGGATGGGCACTTGAAAAGAGTGCGCGTGCGTACAAATAAGGAAGTTATTTAATTAAATTCAGTTTTTATCAATTAAGGCCTACACATGCATCTAGGTGTGATTGATGATAATAAAATCAAGTAAGAACAATCAAACACACAGAAATGAGGAAAAATCCCCCAAAGGGGAAAAACCTTTTATTTCATTATAATATTGTAACATACAATTTCTCGGATTGCAATGAAAATACAGTGACACAGAATTACTCGCAGGCGTCGGATCTGTAGTCGACGGCTGGAACTTTCCCTTTCTAGGAGGGCAGCAATGAAGAAGAAGAGTGGTCTTCTCCATAAGGGTATGAACAGACACACAGTTGTGTTCTTGGGTTGCAAACGGATTCACAAGGGTTTGAAAAGTTGTGTGAATCAAAACATGAGTCTTGGGACTCATAAAGGTGAAGACTTAGAGTATTTAGGACTCTGAAAATCGTCTATGAAAGTATTACTAAACAACTCCCCGAAGTTGGTTTATAAAAGAAAACCTGGGCCGAAAATATCTGAACACGATCTGCACGATTTTATCTCAGGCGGATCGATCCACTTATAATCCGGATCGATCGGAGGTCAGATTGGTTCTTTTTCGAATAGGGCTTCTTCAGTTTGCAATCGGTCCGAGGTTTACTGGAACAAAGTGGATCGGTCTGACTTGAGGCGGACTGGTCCGGGGGTGAATCGGTTCCTTTTTTAAAATAGGCGAACCAGTCCAATTTACCAGAAATCTGATTCCAGGATTCCAAGATGAAAAATGATTTGATATTCGGATCCGTTGATGTAGATTCGATCTTGAATTTCTTCAATGATGTATCAGCGTACGACATACAAAATGATAATGGACAAAAATGTCCTTATAAATCTCCCCCTATGTCTATGCCGATACATACATAAAAAATCCGAATTATCAACTATCAAATTGCCTATACAAATCTACCCTTCCATGAACCCAAAACTGAAAAGGTACAAATGAATAAGTCTTCATCGTTTACTCTTCAAGTTTTCAAAAATAATCAAAAAATTTCTCATCAGGGCGTGCAATCAATTGATCTTTAATCTTCGTACCTACACACATGAGATAAAGAAAAATACCAAGTGACGTATCGAGTTTGAAATGAGATAAACATATATACCAATTTATGATAAACACTCAAAACTCAAACCTCCCCGATAATCTGATAATTATTTCTCCCCCTTTTTATGATGTCCCCAAATAAACAATGAGAAGAATAGCTCAAACAAGCAAGGTATGGGTGTCACAAGGAATAAGCAACTATTTTTTTAAAGTTTTTCAAAAAAATTTCAAACAAAACAAACAAAAATCACACCATGAACGAATACAAAACAACCAAGTTGATGATAGCGAAAATGTAGAGGTGTGATCAAATTCGATAGGAAAACCAATTCATACAAACATGACATATGTGCACGATGAATATCAAATACTCCTAACGAATGCACTCAAAATCTTCCTTTGGTGTAAAGAGCGGGAAATATTAGACATTGACTCAATCAAATCAACAAATCAAAGCTCAAAGTGATTTCCACACCAATAACGTCCAAAACGATTTAATGCTTTTTCAGGACTTTCAAGGAAGTGCAAACCCGTTTATATTCTCCAACCAAACTCCCTCAGATTTATATTTTGAATAGAGGTGTTCTAAATTCTCAAACTTTGGAGAATTGATGGTGAAACCTAATGGCCCGTGCTTGGCATATATTGCTTTTTATTGCCTTTAATTTTTCGGGATCTTTTAACCTCTTTGGACCCCGAATAATAAAATTCCTCAATTTTTTAGGTCCTTCCCCGTTTCCAAATAAACACACAGTCTCACCAAAACGGTTTTTACATGCATTCCAATCTTGTCAAGTTTTATCGCATATTGTTAGTTGTATAGACAGAATTGAGATGGAAACACTCAAGCCAATATGTGATAGACAAGTACAATAATCAAATATAGACGTGCATGTGTGCAATAAAGGAGATAGTAGTCAAACATGTAAAAAGATATCACTAATCACATCTCAAAGACTCCAATCGATGTAAAGCACTATCTCAAAGACTCCAATTGTGACTAGGCTATCTTAAATTCTCATCCATAAAAGGTGCAAAAAAAAATATTTTTGTACTTTTCTAAAATTTTATAAAAGAAAATCTTTTTGGATTTTTCAAAAGAATAAATAAATAGATGTACAACAAAGCAATAATACATATAAAACACACTAGTAATAGGAAGCATATGATATGAACATGAAAAAGGATCCTATTCTAGACAAAGACCAACCCCTCAGTCAACTGTGCAAATCTCCAAAGACTTCCTAAGACTTTCAAATCTAAGGGCATCTAAAGTTTTTGTGAAAATATCGACTAACTGACGGTCGGTGGGTACGAAACTCAGGGATACGACTTTCTCCTCAACTAACAGTCGTATAAAGTGCTCGCGTATCCTGATGTGCTTAATGCGCGAATATTGGATCGGATTGCGGGATATGTGTCTCGCACTCGTGTTATCACAGGAAATAGTCATGGTGTCCTGTGAAATCCCATAATCCTCCAACATTTGCTTCATCCACAAGAGTTGCATGCAACAACTCCCGACGGCGATGTACTCAGCCTCCGCGATGGACAAAGAGATGGAATTTTGCTTCTTGCTCAGCCAGGAGACAAGAGCAGAACCAAAATAGAAACACCCACCAGAAGTGCTCCTACAACCATCTACATCCCCGGCCCAATCAGCATCCGAATAGGCGGATAAACGGTCATCGGTATCAAAGGAATACCAAATACCATATGAGAGAGTCCCACTCACGTATTTAATAATACGTTTTAGAGTAAGTAAATGTGACTCTTTTGGGGATGCCTGATATCGCGCACAGACTCCAACATTAAAGGCTATATCAGGACGACTGACAGTCAAGTAGAAAAGACTACCTATCATACTCTGATACAAGGTTTGCTCTACGTCCTTTCCTGAAGTGTCCTTACTAAGATTGGTAGTGGTACTCATAGACGTACGTGCAGGCTTAGTGGAGTCTAACCCAAATTTCTTCACTAGGTCTCTAGCATACTTAGATTGGAAGATGAACATCCCATCCTCTAGCTGACGAACCTGGAGACCAAGGAAGAAAGTAAGATCACCAACCATGCTTATCTCAAACTCACTTTTCATCTCCTCCTCAAAGTGATGAGCATGTTGGGAGCACGTGGATCCAAAGACTATGTCATCCACATAGACCTGGGCAACCAAAATAGCATCATCATCTCTCTTAACGAATAACATCACATCAACTCCCCATCGCTTGAAGTCACGGGCCAAGAGATAGGAAGTAAGCCTCTCGTACCAAGCATGGGGTTCTTGCTTCAAACCATACACGGCTTTCCTCAGATAGTAGACGTGCTCCGGGTGCTTAGGGTCTTCAAACCCTTTCGGTTGTTCCACGTAAACCTCCTCCTATAGAATGCCATTTAGAAAGGCACTCTTGACATCCATCTGATATAACTTGAAGCACAGATGACATGCGATGGCGAGTAGTAAGCGGACGGACTCAAGCCTCGCAACAGGAGCAAATGTCTCCTCAAAGTCTACACCTTCTATCTGTGTGTAGCCTTGAGAGACCAACCTATCCTTGTCTCTGATTATGGTACCATTTTCATCCATTTAATTTTTGAAAATCCATCTGGTACCTATCACATTAGTCTCACTAGATCGGGGGACAAGTTCCCAAAAATTATTCTTTTTAAATTGAAGCAACTCATCCTGCATAGCAGATATCTAGTGTTCATCCTTGAGTGCTTCTTTGTGATTGTTGGGCTCGACTTTAGACGTGTAGCAAAAGTGGCTGACGACGTTCTCTAGTTAAGCACGAGTCTTGACCCCAAGAGTGGGATCGCCTATAATGGAGGTTAGGTCATGACTCTTGCGAACTCAAGCAGGTGTGTCCCCTAACACAGGAGTGGGGTCCACAGAGTGTGGGTGAGGTGCAAGTAAATTACTGCCAGATACATCCTCATCCTCACACTGAAGGCTAGAATCAATAAATGCCCAAGGTTCGTCATCTTGCGCGGTGATGTTTATTGACTCCATAACCTTATATCTCTTCAGGTTAAAAACCCGGTACGCTCTACTATTTGATGAATACCCTCGCAAGATTCCCTCATCGCTCTAGGATTTAAACTTTCCTAATTGCTCTCTATCCCATAGGATGTAGCATTTACTCCCAAAAACACGAAAATATGCAAGGCTGGATTTCTTGCCTGTCCACAATTCATAAGGCATCTTAAGAGTGTGTGGACGTAGGAAAACCCTATTCATCATGTGGCATGCAGTAGACACTGCCTCTGCCCAAAATCTCCTAGAAACGTTACGACCTAGAAACATAGATCTAGCCATTTCCTGGATCGTCATATTCTTTCTCTCAATAATACCATTTTGCTGAGGAGTCTTCATAGAAGAAAACTCATGTTTGATCCCAATGCTATCATAGTAAAGATCTACCTTTGCTTTCTTAAATTCAGTGTCGTTGTCACTACAGGTCCTCTTAATAGTGACTCCGTGTTGATTTTGTAGGACACGGCACTTGGTCGTAAGAAACTCTACAGCATCGGATTTCTCCCTCAGAAAACTTACAATCGAGTATCTAGAGAAATCATCTACCATCACGAGGATATACCTCTTACCACCCAAACTCTCAGTACGAGTAGGACCCATAAGACCCATGTGAATCAGCTCAAGTACTCGGGAGGTGGTAATGGAATGAAACTTCCTATGAGGGCTCCGAATTTGCTTTCCCAACTAACAGGGTCCACAAACCATGGAAGTTGACTTTTCAAGAGATGGTAAGCCATGTGCTAGGTCCTTTTTAGCTAAACGAGTTAGATCTCTAGCGTTCATGTGACCTAGACGTTAGTGCCATAGATCTATTAGAGTGATCGTGGCGTTGTTGCAAATAAGTGAGGAAGTGGGCTCAGTCCCATAGCAATTATCCTTTGTCCTCACTCCTCTCACTAAAAGTTTACCGGTTTGATTATAGACATTACACGCATCCCGGTCAAACTTTACTGCAAAGTCAGCGTCGCACAGCTGGCTAATGCTGAGAAGGTTTTCTTTCAAACCTTTGACGTACAAAACATTCTCTAGCTTAGGAAATCCTGGTAACTCTACAGTACCACATCCTACAATGCTAGACTTGCTCCCATCTCCAAAGGTGACTCTGCCATCCTGACAATCCTCAAGAGACGTAAAAAATGAGGCATCACCTATCATATGTCTGGAGCACCGACTATCAAAATACCACTGTGAGGTATTATGTGCTTTGAGTGCGACAAAAACAACAAAGGCCTTTTTATATTTCTTAGGTACCTAAGTAGTGGTGACCTTTTGTTTACCTTTATTGTTGTTGGTTTTAGCCGGAATGTGAAACGCATTCACAGACGGTAAAGACATCCATCGGAATTCCTCCATCAAACTCTGTGATGTAGCAGCTAAAAACTCAATTGGCTCCCTCAGACTGGTAAAATCATCAGTATGTCAGTGGAGCAGTAGTACGTCGTGTCTGACTCATACTATAGAAAAACTCCTTGAGATGGCCTTTTCTTTTGCAATATGTACAAAAGAACACAGTCAAAGGCGAACCTTGGTTTGCTTTTCTTGATCGAACTCTCCTTCGAGGTTTTTGATGATGGCTATAAGGAGTCATAGTAACTCAGGAACTGGTCCAGGTGCAATTTTGGACGTGGAGGCACCATCATAACCTATTCCCTGCCTATCATCAAAACCTAAAGGGGGGCCGAGGATCATCTTTCCCATCTTTCCAGATCTGTCCTCGATTTGAACCTTGATTTCCCGTGTTCTCTCAAGATCGTGAGTAAGCTGGGAAACAAGGGCTTTAAGTTTCTTCCAAGTATCTACGGAAGAATGGAGCTCACTCGTAAGACTAGCCACTTGTTTGGTCAAGTCCCCTCTCTCTTTCTCAAAACAACCTTCTCTCTCTCTAAACAAACTCTCTTTATCAACATAAGCAAATTCTCTCTCTCTTAAGGTAGTGCAGGTGGAGGACTCTCTCTCTCTCACTTTTCTTAAGTCTTCCTCTAAAGCGGTGATCCAAAGAACTAACGCTTTGTTACGCTTCTTAGTTTTAAATGACTTAGAATAAATCTCGGCGTATGCGCATTGAAGATCACTCTCTCTCTCACTTGTGTCATCCTCCCCCTCACTCACATCGATCTCACTGTCGAGGTGTTCCTGTGAAGCAGCATCCTCATCGTCGTGAGGAGCACTATAAGTACTCACATGACTATCCATGAATGCGGTGAAGTTACACTCATGAGGTGACTTATCTCCAGAATCCACCGACTCGACCTCACTATCGTCACTATGGGTAGCATTAAGGACAGCTTTGCCCTTTTCTCTGTTCAGCCTAGTATCACACCCAAAAGCTCTATGACCCTATCGTCGCACTCAAAGCATCTCTAACTTTCCTTCTTAGGAGGATCTTTAAAAACTTTTTCATTTTTCTTTTCAAAATTATTTTTCTCAAACTTCTTTTTATCTTTAAAATTACTATTTTTCTTGAATTTGAGAATTCTTTTGAATTTTTTAGCAAAAAGGGCCAAATCATCTAAGTCAAAATCACACTCAGAATCTGACGTATCTGTCTCTCTTTTTCTATATGACTCTCCCCTCTTTCTTGCCTATCCCTCACCTTTTCTTTCCTGGGCATTAAGTACAATTCCTTTATCTTTAGACTTGATAGATTACATATCAATCTCATAAGTTTGCAAATCTCCAACAAGTTCCTCAAATTTTAGCGTATTTAAATTACCCATAGAATTTAGCACAATGACTTTAGGGATAAAATGCTTAGGGAGAGAACGGAGAATCTTTTTAACAACTCTAGCATTAGGAATGTGTTCACCAATATTGAATCTAGTGTTAATAATATCAGACAGTCTAGCATAAAATTCATCAAAACATTCTAATTAAAGCATGGTGATTTTTTCAAATTGAGTTGTCAAATTTTGCAGTTTAGACTCTTTCACAGCATTAATACCTTCATGGGTAAGTTGTAAAACATCCCATGCCTCTTTTGACGTGGTGCACTGTGACACCCCGACTAATTAAATACCGGGTAGCTACTCCTTTGTTAAATTAATACAAAATGCCAAGTTGGTTCAGTTAACAGCATCACCGTCGAAAACATTTTAATAATTACTAACCACCTAGTATTTAAAAAATAAGATGTCAAATTTTAAATTAAGTCTGATTAACATGCAATAAAAGAATTATGAAAGAATAACATAATCATACACCATAAAGTCTCAATAAGGTAACCAACAAATAATAATAAGTACGGAGGAAACTCCACACAACAATCCCACCACTGAAATAAATAAAACAGTATATCCTGAATTAATTACATGCCAACGTTTGGAATAACTGAAATATGAAATGTCTCTAATAGAAATGGGCGACACACCCTACAAATGATGAAACTGAATATGGAGTCAAGACTAGGAAAGGAGGCGTCTACTAGCAAGGCCCTGTAACTTCCGCAACAGCTACATCTCATCACCTGAATAGAAATCTTATGCATGGTGTCCTTGTGGCTGGGCACCTAAAAGGTTTTTACAAAAAATTAGATTTGAAAGCAAACGGGTCAGAGCCCGAAAGTGGAGAGTGTTTTAAAAACAGCAAGTGCTTTAATAACATTAAAATAATGAATGCAAAATACATGTTAGGACGTGCTCTCACGTGAAATACTCACCTCTCGACCAATTGTGCACTCCTAACGTACAGTACCCATCTAAGTGGTATTCATATCTAACTAAACCGACATAAGTTCTAACCCATCTACTCAATTCGCACTATAAGTCCCAACGTTATCAATTTAAATAGACAGCTTTCCTTTAATTCTCAAACTCTCAATTATTAGCAATACAATTTACTAGAGGTTATCCCCTTATTTATCTTCTTAAGGAGTTACTATAAATTTTTCCCACAATTAAACATGACAAGTCTGTTCATTTAACCGTATATCATTCACATCATAAATATACAATACAAGTACCCCGAGACTAAGCTGCGGTGCACACATACTTTGCTATCCATCCCGGTACATCACGTACATAAGGATCACGCATTCCGAATCTCTCAGGAATCGTTCTCAGATAACAACAATCACAATCAATGGAGGCGAACACAGTCACATCACATGGGTCACGCACATACCTATGCTCCCATGATCAGCAGACTTATTAACTTCCCAATAAGTCCTTCTTTGACCTATGTCCTCGAGGTACCAATCTATATCCCCCCGTAGGCACACAAAGAATAGATGGCCCTAAGCGAACCAAACCTCCCGTGATAGCAAGTATGGTAAGTATGTCATACACATAAAATCATATACATATACTGAGCATACACACATCTTAGTAATTACCATAATTTATTAGTGGTATACTTCTCATTCTCATACCAACTTATAATGTTACACAATTCACATATCTCCGGTTAATACAAATATTTAAGTCGTCAATAATCCTCATATAGTATATAGTCACTAGCGTCCTAATCCACAAATATCATTTGGTTCACTCCTCAATATATCCCAAATCTCCCAATTATACCAAATAGTTAACAAGGGAATGTTATCTCTACAATTAAATATGGTTACGGGACACTAGAAATCAAATCAGGCCAAAAGGACATTCTGTCAACTCGTTAGAAGTCTCGTTCGAACGAGGTCGTTCGAACGAAAGTTCGTTCGAACAAAGTGGGCATCTAACGAGATCTCGTTCGAACGAAAGGCATCGAATGAACATCCAACTCGTTAGAAGTCAAACTGTCAACTCGTTAGAACCTCGTTCGAACGAGCTCGTTCGAACGACCTGGGCAGGCCTTCTAACGAGGTGACAGTTTCGAGCCCAGAATTCTCCTATCTTGTTTTTCCCAATTTTCTTCACCTCCAATCTCATCTAAACATCATTCCAACAGTATTTCAAGGCTTCTAATCATTCCTAAACATACTTAAATCGTATTTTAACACATATATGGGGTCAAACCATCCTAAACCACATCTAATCATCAAATCTCCCCAATTTTCTCCAAATATCATGAACATGAACCCTAGAAATTTAAAGTCATCAATAACCATAATTAAATCTGTTTTTGTAATAAATAAAAATGTATTTCCATCAGTATAATCGTCCAAACACGTTTCTACATACAGTCTCTTTGTCAAATCATGAATTTCTAATTCCAATTTTATGGGTTTTTGCAATTCTCCCAAAACAATGTAATTATATAAATTTCTACGCATGGAAGAAGCATTCGTTGCAAATAACGTAATTAAACCACTTGCCTTGGATTATTCTCTGAATTTGGTGTTGAATTGATGAAGGTTGCTCTCTCCTTTTCTCCCAAGGTTGAAGGTTGAAGATGGGGGTTAAGGTTCTCTCTTTGGGAACTTCTCCTAACTTCTCATGAAACCCTCGTAGCCCTCTAATCAGTTAATTGCTGGTAATGGGCTAGTGGGTTATAAAATTTCCTATTTTAAACTCCCAAAATTCGTTAATCATAAATTCCAAAATTACCAAAATACCCTTTTAAGTTGCCGGTATGGCCTAAAAATGCCCCGGGACCCAAACTAAACCCCCGGCTAGTGTTTTCGGACTATTTCGACCCTTCCGGACGCTTTGGTGCACTCAAAATGACCATACAGTTGATAAAAATAAAATTCATTTTTTAATTAAAATAATTATATTCCTGACGCGACTGTCACACGCGTCCCAACAAAATTTCCAAATTGTCGTATTTCCATCTCACGACAAATTCAATATTTTCAATATTCATATAACGTTATAATCAAATTTAACTCACATCTTGTTAGTATTTTATCCGGATTAATTCCCAATTAATTCATATTTAATTTAATTAATCCCAATAAATAAATATCAATAAAAGTACGGGGTATTACATGCACGTCCTTATCCGTTTGAACTCATCAGGTGTGACTGACACAGAAATAGAACTTAAACCCTTAGAATTAAAAGATGACCATTTAAATTATTCTTCAGTCCATGTAGTATCAGGTTTTAAACTAATCACATTATTAACAGTGACGGAGGGAGGTGTCCACCCTCTTTCAATCAAAATCCAGACACGTTCATCAATTGCTTTTAATGCAAATCTCATGCGGGCTTTCCAATATGCATAGTTTGTCCCATCAAAAATTGGCATTTTCTTATATAACTTCTCCATTATGAACACACTCGTTTTCAAAAATCAATTTTTCAGAAAATTGATATCTTAGAAAAAATTGGCAAAAAATTAGGAATACGCGATAGATTAGCGTAACCTGCTCTGATACCAATTTGAGAAGAGCGCGCGTGCATTCAAATAAGGAAGTTATTTAATTAAATTCAGTTTTTATCAATTAAGGCCTACACATGCATCTAGGTGTGATTGATGATAATAAAATCAAGTAAGAACAATCAAACACGAATAAATGAGGAAAAATCCCCCAAAGGGGAAAAACCATTTAATTTCATTATAATATTGTAACATACAATTTCTCGAATTATAATGAAAATATAGTGACACAGAATCACCCGCAGGCGTTGGATCTGTAGTCGACGGCTGGAACTTTCCCTTTCCAGGAGGGCAGCAATGAAGAAGAAGAACGGTCTTCTCTACAAGGGTATGAACAGACACATAATTGTGTTCTAGGGTTGCAAACGGATTCACAAGGGTTTGAAAAGTTATGTGAATCAAAATATGAGTATTGGGACTCACAAAGGTGAAGACTTAGAGTATTTAGGACTCTGAAAATTGCCTATGAAAGTCTTACTAAACAACTCCCCGAAGTTGGTTTATAAAAGAAAACCTGGGCCAAAAATATCTGAACACAATCTGTACGATTTTATCTTAGGCGGATCGATCCGCTTCTGATCCGGATCGATTCGAGGTCGGATCGGTTCTTTTTTGAATAGGCCTTCTTTGGTTTGCAATCGTTCTGGGATTTACTGGAATAAAGAAGATCGTTCTGACTTGAGGCAGACCGGTCCGGGGGCGAATCGGTTCTTTTTTTAAAACAGGCGGATCGGTCCGGTTTACTAGAAATCTGATTCCAGGATTCTAAGATGAAAAATGATTTGATATTCGGATTCGTTGATGTAGATTTGATCTTAAATTTCTTCAACGATGTATCGGCGTACAACATACAAAATGATAATGGACAAAGTCCTTACAGCACTTACATGGCTTCTTCGAAGGGAAGAGGGGGTTAAGACAAGGTGACTCTATCTCTCCATTCTTATTTCTGCTGATTATGGACACTTTCTCTTGTATTATGGATAAGTCTAGTCTCAGTCCGGATTTCAATTTTCATCCTAAGTGCAAGGAAGTGGGCCTTAATCATCTTTGCTTTGCGAATGATTTGATCATTTTGTGTGGTGGTGACCCTTCTTCCTATAGCATTGTTAAAAGAGCTATTGAGGTTTTCTCTTTGATCTCTGGACTTTACCCAAATACTAACAAAATTAGTTTCTACTGGTCTGGTGTTGGGGTTGATGGGGTGAGCAGATTGGGGGAGATTATTGGCTTCTCCCACAGTTCTCCCCCTTCTTGTATCTTGGGGTGCCACTTATCACTACTAGACTTAAGGCTGAGGATTGTGAGAGGATGATTGATAAGATAACGGGAAGGATTAATTATTGGAACAACATATTCCTTAGTTTTGCTGGGAGACTTCAGCTTATCAACTCTGTCTTGTTTGGTATTCAATTCAATTGGTCTTGCCTATTCATTATGCCTAAAGGGGTTATTAGAAGAATTGACCAACTTATGAAAGACTTCCTGTGGACGGGAATTGATTCTAAACATATTGGGGAGAAGGTAGCTTGGAAAGATCTGACCTGCAGGTATGAGAAAGGGGGTTAGGCATTAAGAATGTGGAGATATGGAATAAAGTTGCTATCCTCAAGCTCCTATGGAACCTTTGTTGTAAGAAGGATTGCATGTGAGTCAAATGGTGCAATGTGTACAGGATCAAGAATAGAAGTATTTGGGCCATTAATATACCTACTAATTCTTCTTGGAGTTGGAAAAAGTTGCTGCAACTGAGGGATGTTTCCAAGCCTCTCATCAAGGCCAACATTGGCAACGGGGACGATACTTTTGTGTGGTATGACAATTGGCACCCATATGGCCCATTGTTGGATCGCTATGGGGAAATACTTATTTATGATGTGGCTAGCAATCATAAAGCTAAAGTGGCCGACTTCATTGATAAGGAGAGGTGAGTGTGGCCTTCATCTATTACTTGGGAGCTGTTGGAGATTAGGAATGATGAATTGCCTGTCATTCGTCAAGGGGTTAGTGATGAGGTGGTGTGGAATTTCGATCGTGGTGGCTTCTCTATTGGGTCGTCTTTTGATGCTATTTCTACCTCACGGCCTATTTACAACAGACATAAGTTGATTTGGAACGGCAAAAATATACCGAAGTGTGCTTTTAGTTTATAGATCATATATAGGGATGCCCTTCACATGGGGGATAAACTGTTTTGCTAGGGTATTTCCAATACCAACTTGGGTTACTCTTGTGGTGAGGAGGTGGAAAGTCGGGAGCACTTGTTTATTGAGTGTAATATTGCTAAAGAGGTTTGGCGCGAGGTTAGATTCAAGAACTAGGAGGACGGAGAGGCACTTAGTTGGGAAGGTGAACTGGATTTTGCTAATTCTGAATATATGGGTAAAAGCTTTCATAATAGACTAAGGTGTTTATCCTTTTCCACTACTATCTATTGTCTGTGGATTAAAAGGAATGCGAGATTTTTCAAAGGCGGGACCAAGAGTATTGATATGATTGTCAGAGATATTGTTACTATGGTATGTGCAAGGACTTCGAAGTGGACGAACAATGGTACAAGATACATCAATTGGATGGCTTGCATGAACTGGGAAATCCCAGAATCGGTTTTATGTTAGTTGGTTTTATTTAGTGCTCGGGGGTTTGTGTCCTTTAGGGTATGCCCCATTGGAGTGTGGTTTTTTTTTTTTGTTGGTTGGTTGTAATTAGCTTTTCTTGGTTCTAATATACATAATTTTTCCAAAAAAAATGTTATCTACAGTCTGTATGTGGTATTTTACAATCCTCGTGTTAACTAAACCAACCAATCAGCGATCAAATAATTACCGCTTGTTTTTCACCCTTGGATGTAGAGTCAATCAGTTAAAGTTAATTTCACCCGTGTATTTTGTTCGATGTTCTCGATCCTTCCCTTGATTGGTATAAAAGGAGACCTTGTGTTAATAATTCAGAAGTTTTTCAAATCGCCTCATTTAAGAGAAAACAAGAGAGAAAAACCAGACGGAGAAAAGCGGGAGAAAAAGAGAGAGAAGGGAGAAGAAGAGAAAACCTAATCGTATAAGTGTAACCCAAACGTTTTCCTCCATACACAAACCTCTAAACTTTCCCTTCCTCAAAAACCAGTAAAACTCTAACCTTGTAGTTAGATTTTAGGGTTCTGAAAGTAGTTATGAGGGTTTGTTCGTGTTAAAGACACTCTTCAACCTATAATATCTCTTAGGAAACCCATCTCTGCGTAAATCTCGTATTTCTTTTTAGAAATTGTGAAATTTACCTTGAGAAACATTTTTCACGAACATCTTAGGGTTTCTTTCATATTTCTATTGGATCTTTGTGTTATAGTCATATCTTTCAAGATCTACTCTCTGATATTCAAATTATTTTGAAAAAGAGACTTTGATAGTTAAGAATTTTCGGACCTTAACATTTTTTTTTCTATCATTATATTTTACAGTTTGTGAAATTAACTTGTAAATAAATAAACTTTGAAACATATTAGATCTGGTTTTTAAAAAAAAAATTGTTTCAGATCTAATTAATCACGAAGTCTGATTTTTAAAAATAAGTTGAATCAGTTCTCCATGTCATATAGTTGATTTGTAAATTAATAGGACTTGTTGTATAAATATTTTGAGAGGTGTGAGTTGCATCCCCGCATTTAGTTCACATCATATACACCTTTACTCTCACACGAACACTTAGAATTGCTAATTCTTTTGAGATATCGGGTGTTGGTAGAGCCACTGGAATCAGAAAGCAAGGACAAAGCAAGGAAGTTATTGAAGGGAGATCAAAGCTGGTAAGAGATTTTTTAGAGTGGAGTAAGTCGTGTAGGTATTATTATCTGAACTTAGTTTAGGATCTTGATAATGCATGCTTAATGATGTAACTTGTATATTGTGATTGTTTTAGTGGATTTTTTTATTTTATGGCGTAGAGGTCACAGATAATATGCAAATATTACGTATTTCATCCGTCGAACCTACGCATTTTAGCCCCCTCAGGTGCCTTAATCTCTATATTTAATCCTGTTAACCAGACAACCTCGGTTTATATTGATAACATGCTATATGAGGTATAATTGGGCTTTTCTAGGTATTTAGGTACAAAGTATGGAGTTCGGATGCATTCCGGTGAAATTTCGTACGCAATCGCATGTTCAAGGGCAATCCGATCATTTCATAATTAGGCACCTTGCTCGATATCTACACGGAAATTATAGCTCTCCTCGCAAGCTTCGCGTGTCCATGAACGGTGCGCGATTTTGAGTCTGTATGATGAAGTTACGGCAATTTCAGCGGAAGGAAAGACAAGGAAACCAAAAGAGGAGGAAAAGTGGAAGAAATGGTATTACAGAAGGCTGCCAAGGTTCTGCTATGCTTAATTGATCGATCGATCAAAAGGGTCGATCGATCAATCCTTCATAAATTTTCCACGATTGCAATGGTCGATCAATCGATCCCCTGTTTCAGCAGATATTTTTGCCTTCTTTTCTTTTATTCCAACTTACTATATAAGTTAATTTTGTTGTAATATCAGATATACTTAGTTTTAGAAGACATTTTAGGTTAGGGTTTGGTTTTGAGAGATCATCTTCTTCTCTTCTTGGATTGACAACCATTTGGTTTTGTAAGATTTAACTATTCACTTCCATCTCCTTTAATATAGTTTGTTCTTCATTTTTCCTTGCTTTGTAGATTAATCTCCATGCTTTCTTAATTAGTTTAATTTCTTTATTTCCTGCTTTCCTAGTTTAATTAGTATAAATTAGCTTAGTTCATTATGTGCCCTTAGATAAATAGGGTCGGGATGTCATTCCGCCATTAACGGGCCCCGAGCTCCGAAAATTAGGTTTTGTGTAAAATTGCGTTTAATTGAACCCGTGTAAATTAAAGTGGAATTATTATGTGTTTAACTTTCATTGTCATGCAACGTTAGTGTTTATAGGGATAATCCGAGTTTAATCCATATGCAACCAATTTCTGGTTAAATGTTTATTCTCGCAACTTTGGTTTGAATTCCTTACTGTGTGAAGTTTATGATTAACTGAAAATGCTCGATTAAATTGCTTTCGGGCCGAAACTCTAATTATTAGTTGTTTCGAGTCGTATGGTTGGATGATATCCCGATCCTCGCTTTACTTTTATTTAGACTTAACTTGTTCTTTTCTTTTATTTACAACCAACCATCAACTTTTTACACTTTTATTCTTGAATTAATAATCTAATACAATCTATCAAGCATTCTCTATGGATTCGATACCCGACTTACCGCTATATTCACCAGTTGAGTGTAGTCGTAACTTAGGTTTCTTTTCTATTGAGGCGGTGAAATGAATTCAATGATCGGCGTTTGACACGCATCGCTTTTCACCCTCAATCAGTCATTGTTGAGGTTTCCCCTAATTTGGGGGTTTACCATGTTAAAATCTGGCGTCAATTTACTTTATTGTTCTTAACTATTTATGCTTGGTTTCATACTAAAGACATAGTATAGGTTTTTGTTTTAAAACCTAGGGTAACCAACTACTAGATTTGACATCCATACACAAACTGTTTTTTCACATCTTATGTGATTTCTTTTGAAAAGAGTTTCAATCACCGAGTTTATTTGGAGTTTACTTAAAACATAACTTTTAGTTATCAACTTAGTAAACAAGTTTTTTAATTGGTATCAAAGTGGGTTTATCAAAATTTATTTTGATCCTGAAACTCCAGAAATTATTTTGAAAATCTTTTCTGATATGGATGAAAGATTTGAGAAGTTAGGTAACCTCTCACGTCTACCTCTCTTTGATGGACACAACTTCCCGTACTGGAAAGTACGGATGGTTGCGTTCATTCAAGTATCTCTTGGTGATGACGTTTGGGAAATGATTGAAAATGGTTACACACATCCTATTAAGCCTTTGTCTGAAACCAATCCTATAAGAGTTAAGAAAAGTCTTAGCAAACTCACTAAAGATGAGAAAAAATTGTCTCTGGATAATAGTAAAAGCAAGAATGATATCTTTATGTCCATTAACATTTGAGTTTTTCCAGCCTTAACACGTTCATCACCCTCATGGGCCATGACTAGCGTGTCCCAGGCCTCCTTAGAAGTAGAGAAGATAGATATTCTTTTAAATTCATGCTCGTTAACACACTGATTATGGATGATAGTGAATCTTTTGATGACTTTTATATAAAGTTAACTAATATTTTCATATAACTGCATGTTAATGGTATAACCTACAGTAGAAAAGAAATTTTTCAAAAGATCTTTAGGTCTTTACCTGCCAAATTTGATATTAAGAGATATGCTATAGAAGAAATGGACGACCCAAATTTGACTCCTGAACTGCTTATTAGTAAATTAAGGACTGTCGAAATGGAATTGAAATAGAAGAAGCAAATAACTGCCCAAAACAAGAGACCTACCAGTTCTAATTTTGTGTTTTCATAGCAAATGTTTGTTCCCAGAATAAGTCCATTAGATATTGACCTTGACCTAAATGATGATAGTGATTTGGATCATCTTGATAACCAAATAGATCTCATGAGCAAACAATTCAAAATGATAATCAAATTTAGAAATGCAGTTGCCTCTAAACAAGACAGACTAGGTTATCAAGGTCATCAAAATCATAGACCTCATGAAAGACACTATGATAAGTAGTCCAGTGACAACAATAGACCCATGACTGACATAAAAGCTGTGAGATGTCATAGATGTGGGAAAATGGGACATTATGCTAATAAATGCAAGACCAAATTGAACAACAATAATAGAGCTAAAATATGTAAGACATGGGACGACTCTAGTGATTATGATGAAAATGAAACTGAGTTAACCCAAAATAATGAGACATGCATGGCCTTCTTTGCTAAAATTGTGTACAATGATGATTCTGCATGCTTGCCTACTCATGATTTTGTTATGCCTGTTAATATTGTTGTTCTGCCTACTAGTGATAGTATTGTGTTTGTTGATGATGAAAATAAACCTGATAATATTAGTATACAGGGGTGTCAAACTGAGAACATTATCGACGAACTGAACGTGTGTGTGAGTTTCACAGAAAAATTGAACGTTATAGGGGACACTACACACGATGCACTTTGAGTCAGATGATGATCTTCCATATCTTCAAAATCTATGTACAAAAACACTTAAAAAAGTGTCCGTCTTAATAAAATGGTGAAACTATTAACTGAACGTCTAGACTTACTTAACCAGACCATTATAAAGAACGTTGAAGATTATACAACCCAATGTGTTGCCCATGAGACAGAAATTAAAGAGTTTGCCTTAAAAATAATAAACTTGTCTGAAAGAAATCATGTTTTGGAAGAACGATATAAGGCAACTCTTGTTGAAGTAGTAGAATCAAAACAAAAAACTTTAAATGTTTTAAAAAAATGTTTACATTTTGAAACTCAATTAAAAACTTATGAAGAAATTATTGAAGAAAGTAAACTTGATTCTTACGACAAATATGGTCTAGGTTTTGGAGAGAAGGTTGTTACCAGTAAGAATGTTTCTCCTAAAAATGTCATTTTTGTTAAAAAAAAAAAGGAAGGCTAGAATCTTCAGAAGAATGAGAAAGAAAATTTTAACAAAAATGTCTCGAAAGCAACTCAAGGTCTAAATGATCAATAACGTAACTATCCATCCAAGTATGTCTGTCCACCTATTAGAGACCAACGAAAAAAACTCAGGCCTAATGACACTTAGACAACTATACCAAACAGGGACAAACATATCTTTAAAGACTTTAGTAATAAAGTCAAGCCTTCCACCCACTAGTACTATTCATACTATGATGTTTATGGACACACCATTGCCGAATGTTTTTAAAAGAGACTGTGCACACCTACTTTTCAAAAGTTTAACTATTCTAGGAAGAGTAGGAACACTTATGTTCTCCCAAAGCAGACCATTCTTAACTCTAACCATAAAAATAAGGGAGGATCTAAAACTAAGAAGAAACCATTTAAAAAAAATGTCAAACCTTTTATAAATCCAAGGCCAATAAAAATTTAAAAACCAAAGCCTATTTGGATAAGAAAAGATGATTTGTTACCCCAGCTCAAGTGCAATATTGTTATATCTGCTTATAAGGCATAACGCACTTCATCTGGATGGTACTTAGATTCTGGATGTTCTTAACATATGACTGGAGACAAAACCAAATTGATAAACAAGACAGACTTCCTTGGAGCTAGTGTTGTGTTTGGAGATAGTGTTTCATCCAAGATCATAGGTAAGGGAACATTGTGTGAAGATGGGCACCCCAATCTAAATGATGTTCTTCTAGTTAAAGGTCTTAAAGCTAACCTACTAAGCATATCTCAATTTTATGATTCCAATCACGCAGTTACCTTTTGAAAAACTAATTGTAAAATTATTAATGAAAAGGAAAACTGTATTTTAACCGGAAAAAAAAATGAGGACAACTGCTATACAGTGATTCCAAAATTTGAATCTTACCAAGTTTACAGATTAGATGATGCTGATCTATGGCATCATCGATTGGGACACACAAACTTTGATAATCTTCGTAGGTTAAGTTTTCAAGAAATTGTTAGAGGACTGCTAAAAATTAAAAATTTCTTTTAATCCTGTTTGTGGTCCTTGCCAAGAAGGGAAGATAAGTAAATTTTCTCACAAAAAGGTTAAAGATATTTGAACTTCAAAACCTTTGGAACTTATCCACATGGGCCTTATGGGTCCTTCTAGGATTGTCAGCTTCTATGGTAACAGTTATATATTAGTTATTGTGGCTGATTTCACACGATATACTTAGGTCGTATTCATTAAAAATAAATCTGATACCTTCCGTGAGTTCTTAAAAATTCTTTTAAAAATTGAGAATGAGAAGGATACCCAAGTATGTCGCATCAGAAGTGACATAGGTCGAGATTTCAAAGATTCATGTGTTACAGAATACTGCAGAGTCAATGGTTATAAACACAAATTTAGCGCTCCGAAAATACCACAGTAAAACGGAATTTTTGAATTTAAGATTAGGACATTACAAGAGATGGATAGGGTGATGTTAAATGCAAAAAGTTTACCTAAATATTTTTGGTTTGAAGCCGTGCAAACTGCGTGTCATATCATCAATCGTGTATACCTCAGGAAAAATTTCAAACAGACTACATATGAACTTTGGTACCACAAAAAGCCTAAGTTGAAGTATTTCAAAACCATTGGTAGTGTATGTTGTGTCAGTAAAGACAGAGAAAATCTCTTAAAATTTGACACCCGGGGAGAGAAAGGAATCTTTTTAAGTTACTCTCAAACAATTAGGGCTTATCGAATGTTTAATTATCGAACCAAAGTCATAATGGAGTCATTTAATGTAATTGTAAATGACACGAGTGCTGAGAGTAGTGACAGTGAAACTGTGGTCCTGCATGAGGAAGAAAGAACTTTTATTCCTGACTCTCCAGAGATTACCGATTCACTTCCACCTGAGAGTCCTTTTGTACCAACTTGGGTTTCTAAAGACCATCATATTGAAAAGATTGTTGGTAATCCTTCTGAACTAGTTAGAATAAGATCCCAACTTCAAAAAGTGGCAAAATTTGCATGTTTCGTGTCTCTTGAAGAACCGAAAAATGTAAAAGATGCCCTTTGTGACTCATTATGGATCATTGTTATGCAAGAAAAGCTTGTCCAGTTTTAGAGTCATTATGTGTGGTATCTTGTTCCGAGACCAAAAGATAATGAATTTTTCAGAATAAAACTAAAGAAAATAGGTAGGTCATTAGAAATTAAGCTAGGTTGGTAGCAAAAGGTTATTCTCAGCTACAGGCAATTGACTTTGATGAATCCCTGTTACTCATCTTGAGTCAGTTCGTCTCCTCCTTGCCATATCATGCCATTTACAATTTAAACTGTTCCAAATGGATGTCAAGTTTGCATTTTTAAATGGAATTTTAATTAAGGAGGTATACGTAGAACAACTTAAAGGCTTCATAGATCCCACCTATCCTGATCACATCTTTAGACTTAAGAAAGCCTTATAGATTTGAAACAAGCTCCTAGAGCTTGGTATGAGCATTTATCAACCTTTATGGTCTCAAATGGATCTATTTATGGAGGAACCGATCATACCTTATTCTTTAGGAGGACAGATAAACATATCTTGATTGCCCAAGTTTACATTGATGATATAGATTTTGGATCGATTTGTTCAAATCAAATAAAAGATTTTTTCGATATCATGCACACTGAGTTTCAGATGTCTCTAATGGGCGAATTACAATATTTCTTAGGATTACAAGTTAAACAATTTAATGATGGGTTATTTATCACTCAATCGAAATATGTTGTTGATCTAGTTAAAAAGTTTGGGCTAGATAACTCGAAACCTGCACGTACTCCCAAGAGCACGTTAATAAAATTATCTATAGAAGAACATGGGAAAGACGTCGACTTGACTCTATATAAAAGTATGATAGGAAGTTTATTATACCTTACTACTTCCTGACCCGACATTTCCTTCATCGTGTGTATCTGTGCTAGAAACCAATGTACACCTAAAAAAAATCGCTTATCGTGTGTTACAAGAATAATTAAATATATTAAGGGTACATTGAACTTTGGTATTTGGTATACAAAGGACACCACTAGTTCCATTGTAGGACGAATGGGCAGGATGATCAGATGATAGAAAAAGCACGTCTGATGCCTGTTAATATGTAGGCAATAGTCTCGTAGGATGGAGTAGTAAGAAACAAATATGCATATCACTATCTACGACAGAGTCCGAATACATTGCAGCGGGTAGCTATTGCGCCCAACTTTTATGGATAAAGCAGATACTTAGTGATTAAAGTATGACCTAAAAACAATTGACTATGTATTGCGATAACCGAAGTGCCATAAATATATCTAAAAATCCTATCCAGCACTCTCTAACTAAGCACATAAGGAGAAGACATCATTTTATTCATGAACTTATAGACTCCAAAGAATTAAATATTGAATATCTCAATACTGAAAAACAGTTAGTTGACCTGTTTATGAAACCTTTAGGCAATATCAGATTTGAGTTCCTTCGGAAAGCCATAGGAATGATAGTTCATACATAATCTATTTCTACACAAACTGTCATAACCTTGGTAGTCTATCGCTAATAATTGGTTTCTAAGGATTTAGGTCAAGGACGTTCCTTAAATGACAAATGCCACCTCCTAACATCTGTTTAGTATAGGAGACCCTTGATTCTGCCCTTGCTTATGATAATGTCTGTGTTAGATTCATTGCTTACATCATTCTGTATTTTTTTACACCGTTGTCTATTTGAGCAAAATTGGGGGAGAGGAACTTGAGTACCTGATTTTTAATTTCATATTTTATCTCAAGACTAACTCAACTAATATGCCTTTTTAAGTGTTCATATTTTTCAGGCATTATTTCAGACATTTCAGACCCAGCAGTATAGCTTATTGTAATTATTTAGGGTATTGATCTGTATTTTAGTTGAGTAATGTATTTTATTTCCTCTTATTTTCAGTTATAGGATGGGAATGGATAGTTCAATTCTTTGTATAGGAAATCTATTGTTTTTATTTTTACCCATGAGTGCAGGTTACTCAAGGGAATTTTATCGCTAATATCCAAAGGGGGAGATTGAGAACACACTATATGGTTGACTTACTTAAGTCTGTGCCATATAAGAGTTCTAACTAGTTTATATATTGGGACATAATAGGATTAGACTTTTAAGAGTCACCCTCTCTCAAAGATTCCAAACTACAAGATGAAGATGTAGTCCAAGAACCTCAATGATCTACCATAAAGGAAAGTATTACTCTCATGAACCCACAAATAGGACACAATCACTTCATATATGTGGTATTATGTGTGCACAAGGGCATATGATTTCTAGGAATTTTTCTGAATTTTTTAAGTCACTCAAAACATTTTTAAATCATTTAAAATGATTTTTGAAATTAATTACAATGTGATTTTAAAATGTTTGGGGTTAAAAACTTAAATATTATTTTTCCAAAAAATTTGTTCAGGGTAGAAAACAAAAGTGCTAGAGAATTATGGGGATGTAATTCATATTATATAAAAACCCAAAACACTTGTTTTCTGATTGATCGTAACCATACATGTGTGGACTTCATATCAGTACAATTTTTGTTTCTTTTGTGTCTTATGTGGGAGAGTTAATCGCAGCCTTTGATTCAATGTTATATACATTCTGCATGTGGTCTTTTATGATCCCCGTGTTGACAAAACCAACCAATCAGCGATCAAATAATCACCGCTTATTTTTCACCCTTGGATGGGGAGTCAATCAGTCAAAGTTAATCTCAGACGTATATTTGGTTCGATGTTCTCGATCCTTCCCTTGATCAGTATAAAAGGAGACCTTGTGTTAACAATTCAGAAGTTTTTCAAATCGTCTCATTTAAGAGAAAACCAGAGAGAAAAAGAGAAAGAAGAGAGACGGAGAGAAAACCTAATCGTCTAAGTGTAACCCAAACGTTTTCCTCCATACACAAACCTCTAAACTTTCCCTCCCTCAAAAGCTAGTAAAACTCTAACCTTTTATTTAGATTTTGGGTTTGTTTGTGTTAAAGACACTCTTCAACCTAGATCTCTCTTAGGAAACCTATCTCTGGGTAAATCTCATATTTCTTTCTAGAATTTGTGAGATTTACCGTGAGAAACATTTTTCACAAAAATCTTACGGCTTCTTTCTCGTTTCTATTGGATCTTTGTATTATAGTTATATCTTTCAAGATCCACTCTCTCATATTCAAATTATTTTTAAAAAGTGACTTGGATAGTCAAGAAATTTTCAGATCTAAACATTTTGTGTATCTATCGTTCTATTTCACAATTTGTGGAATAAACTTGTAAATAAATCAACTTTAAAACATATTAGATCTGGTTTTTAAAAAAAGACTTGTTTCAGATATGATTAATTAAGAAGTCTAATTTTCAAAAATAAGTTGAATCAGTTATGCGTGTCATATAGTTGATTTGTAAATTCATAGGCCTTGTTGTATAAATATTTTTAGAGGTGTGAGTTGCATCCCTGCATTTAGTTCACATCATATACACCTTCACTCTCACACGAACACAAAGAATTACTGGTTCTTTTGAGAGATCTGGTGTCGGTAGAGCCACTGGAATCAGAAAGAAAGGAGGTTGCTGGAGGGAGATCAAAGTTAGTCAGAGACCTTTGAGAGTGGAGTAACTCGTGTAGGTGTAAATATCTAAACTTAGTTTAGGATCTATATAATGCATGCTTAGTGTTGTAATTTGTATATTGTGATGGTTTTAGTGGATTTTTTTATTTTGTGGCGTAGAGGTCACCATCGAGGTTTCCCTTAATTTAGGGTTTTACCACGTTAAAATCTGGTGTCGATTTACCTAACTGTTTATGCTTGGTTTTATACTAAAGACATAGTATAGGTTTTTTTTTTTAAAACCTAAGGTAACCAACTACCAGATTTGACATTTATACTCAAACTGTTTTTACACATCTGGTGTGATTTATTTTGAAAAGATTTTTGACGCGACTACAAATGTGTCTCTAGTGCATGTTAATTACGGTTCAAGTACAAACCGATCGCGTAAGTAATAACCGGATAAGACGGGATCAAATCCGCAGGGAAATAGGACAAATGCTCGTGATGATGTAGGAAACATGACTAACCCTAAACTGACTCTAGGAAAGAAACAAAAAGGTGATTAATTTGGAGACTGTTTTTTGCTAACTAAATGCAAATTAAATTATACTTACTAACTAAAGTCTATGAGCATAATTAAAACTAATGAAATTGAATAAATATGATGGATAAAAGTAGGTTGGAATACAATCCCCTAACCCTAGTTCGTTTACCGGATACGAAACTAGTTTCTGAATGAGATAAGTGATTAAACCCGGTCTTTATTAATCTCAAGCATTACATATATGAGGGTACAAGCCTGCATCATACGTAATCAAGAGTAAGAATAAAGCAGTGATGCAATAGCTAACACGCGCATCGCATTCTTACACACCCTAGTTACCTAGGACGGTTGTGATCACTACACAACATGATTCAATTATTATTTAATTCATAGCACTAATTTTCTATTCGTGCGAACGACATCGGGTTGGGTTCATTCATCCCAACTCTAAGAAATCTATCCTAGCATGGTGCAATTAACTACAATGATAATTTCTACTGTGCAGGAAATTAAAACCATGATGAAATTAAATTTAGAAGAAAAAGATAATCTATGAACTATTATAAACAATTAAACCATGCAATGTTTAATGAACTTAAACAATAAATAAGAAGAAGAAATAAACTTTACTAAAGAAATCTGAATTGAGAATCACAAATTTGTAACTTTGAGCTGCTAGGGTTCTTCACTACTTTCTCTCTGTAAAACTATGCTGAAAAACTATCAAAAGAAACTCCCCTAAGTCTGAAAATACATTAGAATGAAAAGATTACATTTCTATAAGAGTTTCAACCATGCACAACTCTAATTTTGGTAGAGGATAATGATGAAATTCGGCAGCCGAACCGATCTGGTTAGATCCATCGGTTCGGTTCTCCTATTACAAAAAGTTTCTTCACTACCGAACTCGGCTCGTTTTTATCCTCAATGGGTTCAGTTTGGTCTTTACCCCTTTCCATGTGATTTTTCTCTCAACTTTGAAGCTTCGTAACTCATGATTCGGGACTCGGATTTGGATTTTGTTTCTTCCTATGCGCTCGTAGTCTTGAGATCTTCAACTCTTATTTGGCTTCTTGTCTGAAATCCAGATGAAAATTACTCTTTTGCCCTTTGACTTTTCTTCTTTTCTCTTTCTTTTTTCTTTCGGTTTCTTTCTTTCTTCTCATGCACTAAATACCTGCAAAATCTATGAGAAATATACGAAACTCAGCGTACTCATTAGAACATGTCATTAGCAATGATATGAGATAAATCAACTCAAGTTGATCGCACGTAATGTTAAAAGACTCTAAATTACGGGGATAAATACAAAGAATTTATGCCTAATCAAAATCCCCCTAACTTAGAACTTTGCGCGTCCGGAGCAACGTAAAAGAATCAAAATAAAGTCAAACTCTTATCAAACGTCTTATTGGGATAGAATACCTCTTTCGCAGGCAAGCGATTACATTTAGCGTATGCAACAAGATTCGTTCAATATGGGAATGGTAGGGGCTGAAAAACCGTTCGCACCATATGCGTTCAATTCGGGAACAGTAGTCTCCATTACCGTCGAGGATGACCTCGTTGGAGGTGTACTCGATGGGTGGAGCTCGATTGGCCATGTGAAAATTCGGTGTTGCTAAAAAATGAGAGAGAGAGAGAGAGAGAGAGAGAGAGAGAGAGAGAGAGAGAGAGAGAGAGAGAGAGTATGTATGAAGGGAATTTGGTTAGAGTGGGGAGAAAGGGGTGGGATTTTATAAGTGTTGTGGGGGGATGGGGGGGTCTTTGGAGGGGAAAAGGGGGAGGAATGGAAAGAAAAGGGGAAAGAATGGGGGAAAATCGGAATGGGAGAGAAGTAAAGAGATTGGGGGAAAGGGGGAGGCACCTTGGGAAGGGGCAAAAAATTCTGTAGAGTCCGATCCGATCCAGCGGCATCGATTCGGTTCACTAAGAGCGGAACTCTCTTCTCCTTCATTAATCATGAAATCTTCCTCTCTCAAATTTTTGAACACTCCCGCAATTATTCCAACGCTCTAACTCTCTTGAAACTTGCCATGCCCTCACAAAACACGTGTTTGAACTCCTATCCTCTCACGACTTACACTCACAGACTCCTAATGACCCTAACCTAATTCTAACTAGTGTACAGAAGAGTCACACCATACCCGTCGGGGGTGCGATGACCTCTCCGTTACAGCTCACTCAACCCCGTAAACGGGGTCCGACAATCAGATCATGTCATCTTCTTCCACATATGCCTCTTGATATGGCTTTAGGCATTATCCATTAACTTTGAATGTATCTCCCCCCTTTAGTTCTTCCAATTCCACCGCTCCGTGGGGAAATAAATTTCTCTCAACGAATGGGCTAGTCCATCTAGATCGCAATTTTTCAGGAAACAATTGTAGCCTACAGTTGTAGAGAATCACTGTTTCTCCCTAATGAAACTCCTTATGTCATATCATCTTATCATGTGAAAGTTTCATCCGTTCTTTAGAAATCTTACCGTTCTCGTACGCATCATTGCGCATCTCTTCCAACTCATTTATTTAAAGCTTGCGAGCTTCACCGGCTTTCTCTAAACTATAGTTCAACCTCTTAATCGCTCAATAAGCTTTGTGCTCTAGCTCCACGGGGAGATGGCATGGCTTGCCATAGACAAAGCGGAATGAGGAAATCCCGAGGGGATTGTTGTATGCGGTCCGATAATCCCATAACGCATCGTTCAATCTAAGGGACCAATCTTTTCGATTAAGATCGAAGATTTTTCCATGAATTTTTTTTATTTCTTAATTCTCTAGCTCGGGTTGACCACTCGTTTAAGGGTGATAATTTGTTCTGACCTTGTGAACAACTCCATACTTTCTCATAATCTTTTGAAATGGACTATTGCAAAAATGCTTACCGTTATCACTAATTATTGTCTTCGGAGTACCGAAGAGAGAGAGTATGTGTTCTTACAAGAACTTAATCACAACTTTATTTTCATTCATTTTGGTAGATATGGCCTCTACCCTTTTAGACACGTAATCTATCGTAATGAGGATGTATACGAAGCCAAAGGACGGGGGGAAAGGACCCATGAAGTCAATGCCACAATAATTAAACATCTCAATAATGAGTATAGGGGTTAATGGAATCATGTCTCATTGGGTAATAGCTACCATCCTTTGACACCTATCGCACTATTTACAATAAGTGTTCACATTTCGAAATATTATGGGCCAATAGAGCCCGCTCTAAAGGATCTTGGCAGTTGTCTTATTCAGGGAAAAGTGGCCTCCGCATGCTTCCGTATGACATAAACGGTTGACACTATGAGTCTCATCATCGGTACACAACATAAGATGATTTGGTCCGAGTAATATTTAAATAGAAATGGATCGTCATAGAAAAACATGCCCGACCAAGTAATGAACCTCTTTTTTTCTTATGGTGTCCAATAAGGGGGGATGGCTCCCGTGACAAGATAGTTAACTATGTCCACAAACCAAGGAAGCGAAATGGTGGTAAAAAGTTGTTCATCTGGGAAATACTCATCTATGGGTATGGGATCACTAGGCACGTTAGACAAGAGCTAGGATAAATGATCGACATCGACGTTTTCTACCCCTTTTTGTATTTAATGGAGAGATTAAACTCTTGTAGGAGTAGGATCCACCTTAAGAGGCGTGGTTTAGAATCTTTCTTAGCAAGGAGATATTTTAGCATCGCGTGGTCGATAAAGCATGTGATGGGTTAACTGTAGGTCCACGTATTTAACTTTTAATAAAAATAAACTTTTCTTGAGCGGAATTAAGTTAAGGATGAATATAAACCAATTTTCTCTTTTGAAAAACTCTTTTCAATTTTACCAAACCACATCAAATTGTGACACAAATTAACTTAACCAAATTTTATCTTGTTCAACCCTAAGCATGAAACTAGTGACTAAAGCAAGTAAAATAAAGTAAAGAAATACGCACAACGCCGATGTACGAGGAGAAACCCAATTGGGAAAAAACCTCAGACGGACCAGGCCAGGCAATCACTATGACAATGGTTTTACAAAGTCAGGCGGTAGTCTAATACAACGACTCTATCCAACCATGAGACTTGATGCTCCTCTGATCTTTTACCAATCTTCAGAGCGCCCACACGAAAAGTAACCTTCTTCCACAATGCTCGTCCACAACAGTCGCCTCCACGAATGCCTCGGTATTCACTGATATGGCCTTGTGTCATCTATGATGTTGAACACGAAAGTAACCTTCTTCGCTTCTCCACCGCAAAACCAGCAATGTTCAAGTGTTGAACAAACCAAACTTGGTGCAAAAAATATCACATAAACATATGGTAATGCTAATTCATATCTTTGTAAACTCTAAGGATGTTTTATGATGAAAACACTTAGAAAACTTTGTGCAGAAAACTCTATAGATTGTAAACTATTTTTTGTACTACACACCCTTCGAGAAAAACTGGAACTACCTATTTATAATTATTTTAAGGCGGTTGGATCTCTTGTTCGAGCAAGATATTGTGACACTCTAACGATAGTAGCTCTCATTCGAACGACATCGTATGTCGTTTGAACGACGGTGCCCAGATTAGAGTCCAAACAAAATTATTCTCTAATTCATCCTTATCAGCTCTAAACGAAGTGTAAACAAGTAAAACACTTTTTAAACATTTTCTATAAAAAATAACATCCTTATTAATATAAAATAAAATTTTGAGTTTCATTAACATTATGCATTCATACCTGAGTGATCTCGGAATGCAATTAAACTTTGAAGACGAGAAATTCGCACCAATTAAACTTCGGCATAATTAATTCCTTGAAGCTTTGCCGCAACGTCTTAAATTAATCTTCGACACGTCATAGTCTCTGAGTGGTCGCAACAATAAAAATCTACCTATGACTCAAACGCATTTCGTTCCGAGAATAAGTCAAAACTATATTAAGACTCAATTGGAAATTTGGTCCATACAAATCTCCCCCTTTGACTATTCTGGGGCAAAACCAATAGTGAAGTGCCTAAGTCGGGTTGTCATTCCGTATGATGCCTAAATCCCATACCATAAAACCCAAAAATAAAATTACATCATTAGGACAGGATAAGACTCATAAATAATGGACTGGCAAGCATGAAATTGTCTTTGAATGTCTGAATGTAATATACACTAGAAATCTTGAATCTTTTTAAGCATACCTACATATATAAAACAGACAAATACCCAGTGAAGTATGGAGGTACAAATGATATAAATCAATATGAAAACTCAAATCATAAGCATTTGTTATGTGAGTAAATATGAAACCACTTTGTGTAAACATGATACCAATATGTGCGATTGTGAAAAATAAATAAATCAGGATATCAAGTTCAACACGCAAAAAACTCACAAAACTCAACTCCCCCTACATCACAGACATCTCTCCCTCTTTTTGTCTCAAATAGAAAACCCGGTGAAAAGATAAACACATCTAGCACAATATAATATCAATTTAATTAAATCAACTTAAAGAATAGATAGATAAACATGAAACAAACCAGCTAAATATGATCAATCAATGTCAAATTTATAGCTAGCAAACAGGAAAATCACACAAAGAAAATATCAAATCCAAGAAGGTGTGATTAAACTTATTAATGCAGCAAAATATATCATTGAACAAAGTAAATTGCATAAACAGAATGTCCAGAAGCAACCCAGTACTAAAATATAAATCAATATGTAGTTGGGTAATGAAACAAAAAAGGTTGCAAAAACCAAACGTCGCTCGAACGAGCCAGGGACGTCATTTGAACAATATCAGACGTCGCTCGAATGATAAGCGATGTCATTAGAACGACATCTTCTTGTGACCATTGATCTCGCTCGAATGAGCAAATCAAACTTGCACAGTTTCCCAAAAAAATCTTATATTTTTGCCCACTGCAATTTTTTTCATAAAAATTGACTGGAAGGGACTCAAAACTGTGAAACATGGTTAAAACAGTAGCTAAACTATGAAAACTAAAAAATAAACAAATATGAGTAACATGCTAACATAGTACCGATGTGCTCAAATATGAACATGGAATGTATGGGCGTGAACTACAATAAATGAATCACAATTCCAACATATCGAAATGATCAAGAAACTCTATTTGATAGCAATCAATCATCAAACTTTTATCTAAGCCAAATGTGGCAACTACAGTGTGAGCTTAATGAATTAAACAAACATCATGCACACGAATCCGTAATTTTGATGATTCTGCAAATAATAGCTTCATGATACGATTTTCAACATTAGGATTCTGTGTGTAAACCCATTTAAATTTTTAATCCATCAAAACTCCCTCAAATATATCATTTTTTTTAATGATCTAAACTAATTTGGCCCATTTTTGGCATATGATTCTTTTTATTGCCTTTTGATTTTTTTCAGGCTCTTTTAAACGGTGGCTTTCACGAGGAGTCAATTTTACACTCTCGCAGCCCTTTCCTGTGAACACTCATTATTTTTCAATTTAATCCTCATGATAAACGGTTATTACACGCACCACTCTTCCTTAAGTCTACTTCCGCATAGATGACAAGATTGAGATAGGAACGTCTCGCCAAACTCAAATATGCAAGAGTATTCAAATATCCATATAAACTCGTGCATGTGTGCAATCATGGCATATACACAAAGGCGAATCAAAACGCACATCAACCTCGAAACAACCCCATAATACATTGGTTAAGATCATTCTAAGCATCGAGTATAATGACCAAATGTCCTGGCCACATGGATAATGGAAGGAAGGGGGTCCAAGCACACCCATATGCCACATCAAACATGTTAACTCACGACACAAAAACAAAATCAAAAATCTTTTTGGCTTTTTGCAAAATATTTTGCCTCAAATAAAAGTAAAATCTTTTTGTGTTTTTCTCAAAAATTTGTAAAACCAAAAATCTTTTTGTATTTTTTCAAATAAGATTCAATAAATGAAAAATATAATTCAAAATGATAAACATGTCATAATACTAGCAAAGTATAGATCATGAATGCAAAGAGTAACATATGACAAACAAGAACATGCAATCAACCATAAGAAATAGTAAGTGAAGAATCATGTGCATGCATGTGATAATCAACCAACGAAGCATTTAGTATCTCCAAAATGGATTTCCTGTAACACCCCGCCTAATTAAATACCGGGTGGCCAGCCCCATACAAAATTAAAATAGAATATACAGTTGGCGCATTCTTAGCATCACTGTCGAAAACATTTATAACTCACCCAAAAACCCAATTAAGCTAGTGTTAAAAACTTTCCAAATTTAAATTTCAACAAAATCCATTTCCAGTTTAAGAATAACACAACACATTTTATTCTACAACACTAATAACCGAACGGATAACACAAAAGAATTTAAATGTAATTGGAATAAACATTCCCACATAATATAAATCCATTATAGAAATCCCAACAATATTAAATGTATTAAAAAGACCCGAGTACAAGAGTATTTGACCTCGATAGAAAAGATAACTGAATCCTTTGGGCGACATGACCCAACTAAGAGAGTACTGTGAATCAAATGAAGATAGGCATCTAAGCAATAACTCCATAGCTCCATAGCCTGTCAAAATTTGCTAAGGTTGGCGTCCCTGCTACTGGACACCTGATATAGAAGATACAATAGAAAAGAAAATATGCAAGGAAACGGGTCAGAGACAGATTGTGAAAATGATTTTTAAAACAACAAGTATTTAACAAGTGCAATAAATCTTTTATTATGTACATGTTAGACCCAACTCTCACTTGCCATTCTCACCTCTCAACTAGAGTGCACACTTAATGTCTCCTATTAACCTCCTAGTTAATGGTTCCTCCTCATTAGTTCCATAATATAATTCCATTCCCATATCATAACCCCCATATGTCCCATACCATATGTCACATTATTATTCATTTACATTTCTCATTTATATGATTAGTTTCTCATTAACATGAATCACTTCTCATTAATATGAATTAAGTTTTTCAATTCTTTAAGAATAAACATTCATTAACTACGTACCCACAGTCAACGGACTTATCAACTCCCTGATAAGTCTTTCATAGACCTATGTTCTCGAGCGACAAATCAAAGATCCCATGAATTCATCAGGATATGACTGCCCTCACGCGCAAACCTCCCACCGATAGTAAGTAAGCTAGGTATGTCATACACATAAATCATCAATCAATCAAATAGGCATTATCATACCTATAATATAATATCAATAAGGTAATATCACTACCCTAAGATAATTCCCATACGTATCATTATATCTCTTTTAAATTCCACGTATTAAAATATCATATCTTCACTTCATAATTTAATTATCCTCGCATCCTATAACATCTCTCCACTCCCGACGTCGTTAAGGTTCATGCGCAGAGCATCTCGCAAAGCAAAATCCAAATAAGGAACCCCTCCAATACACTACTACTTAAGTTTGTCGAATGTGGAGGTCCGTCAACTTCAAATACGCAATCGGGATAACCTCATACCCTATTTCAACCAAATGTGTTCTAAACTCCCATCTCTATCCAGGAGCCATACCACTACGCTCTTGAACTACACCCAGTCCTTGCGAAATCAATAATGAGCTTAAACTCAGTCCTTGGTATTCAAATTGTAACCCTAAGGCTACCCTCACTTGTATTAAATCTTCCCTATTGGACTTATCCTTAATCCTCATGCATACCAATTAGAATCCAACACGTGAATCTAGCAACCGAAATATCTTTCAATTTAATTATCATCATTCTAATCAATTAAATCCCAATCACTTTAATTCAAATCTTATCAAGGGTCTACTAATCTTTTCTAAGTCCCATAATATCCAATTAATAATCACCAAATATGTACAAAAGTTTTGGGATAAGAACCAACATTAAAAAGAAACAACATCATGAATTCTCATATTTTCAATACTCATAAAAATCAGATCCAAAAATTATTCGAATCATCAATATGACTTAAGATTTGGATTCTACACAAAAAATTGAGTCAGGTATGTGTTTTGAGTTTTTCTTGAATCTCATCCAAATGCACTCAAAAATAATATCTAAACATTCTAAATTAGCTCTTCTCATTCCACTCGTTTTTGCCTTTTTTTCCAAAAAATTATCAACATGTTATCTTCAAGAACACAAAATGATTTTTAGAATTTCCTCCATAGATATATGATTATTTTGTGGATTATTATCATCATACAACATGAGCTTACTTCCTATATCATTTTTGTTTCTAGATATCCATAAAACAACTCCATTATGTCTTCCAAACATGAAAAATCATCTCTTTTCATAATTATTCTAACATGGACAATATACGAACTTAAATTGCAAATATCAAACACTTGCCTTTACTGAAGATCTGATCCTTTGGAGTTGAATAACATAGGTGGTGATGGTGGTGGTGACCGTTGACCTTTGGTTCTCCTCCTTTCCAAGCAAGCTTTTCCCTTCCCAAGCAACCTTTCACTCTCTCTAGGAAGATGACTTCTCTAATTTGAGAAGAGGAGATGTATAACCCACGTACACTTAATCTACCAATACTAATAATAAGACAAAACTCGAAATCATTATTCATCCCCCTTGTAAAAATTACCAAAATGCCCTTTTGGGTTATCTTTTCATTTCCAAATGACCCGAGACTCAAAATTAACATCCAAATAGACTTTTCTGACTATTTCGAACCTTTCGGATGCAACGACACAGTCAAAATGACTATAAGGTTGATAGAAAATAAATTTACTTTTAAATCTCACAATTTAGTCCTGACACGTTCCATACCGTGTCTGACTAAAAATTTAAATTACCGAATTTATCTCACACCGTCATATCAATGGCATCACATTCATTTATTACCTGAATATCTTTAAGTAATATTCAGAATCATACATTTTAATATTCACAATCCGGATAAAACCCAAATGAATTAATTTATAATACGATCCAATTAATCCATTAATTTAAAATATAACCCATTTTAAAAGTCATAAAAATTACGAGGTATTACATTTCCTAACCCAAACCGGTGTATACCTAACAAAACGAGTTTTGGGAACCAACGGGACACTGTGTTTAAACTTCCTAGGGTCTTGTCTAAGATCAAAACAAAGTCGCCTAAGGTGACCTTTCCTACCGCAATGCGAACATGTGAAAAGACGGCAAGGAATGGGACCTTTAGGTTGACCTTTCCTAACACCCTTGGATGTCGTTGTTGCTTTAAAGCACCTTATGGTATTGGCTTTATCAACAAAAGCATTAGTACAAGACAAACCATTACCATCACTACTTGAATCGTTTAAATCATTTTTAAACTTCAAAACTTTGGACTCGAGCAAAAAATTAAGCTCCTCAAACTTTAGGGACTCCTTCTTTAACTTATCAATTACCCCTAGAAGGTTATCTCGCTCCCCCTCAATGTGAGCAAACTTATCCCTAAAAGCCTTTTTATGTTTAACAAAATCATTAAACGAATTATTTTCCTCAATGGCACAAACCCTAGAATTTTTCAAATCCTCCAACTTTTTATCTAAAACAAGAATTCTATCATCAGTCACCATTCCGGAAACTTCTGAAGATTAAAAATTATTATAAAGCTCCAAACTTCTCACGAATCATATCTCTTTGAATTTGAAACGTTTGCAAATATTCAATCACATTTTTAAAACGAGAATTTTCTTCCTCCAAAACTTCAATTTATTTTCCAAACTTTAAATTCAACATATTTAATTCGTTAGAACTTTGAGAATCCATTGAGAGAAGAACAAACACACCAAGAGAGATAAACAAGCAATCACCCCAAAAGGCAAAGACAAGGATCACTCAATAAATTAGAGAAACCCGCTCTGATACCAATTTGTAGGTCCCCGTATTTAACTTTCAATAAAAACAAACTTTTGCATGAGCGGAATTAAGTTAAGGATGAATAGAAACCAATTTTCTCTTTTGAAAAACTCTTTTCAATTTTACAAACCACACCAGATTGTGACACAAATTAACTTAACCAAATTTTATCTTGTTTAACCCTAAGCATGCAACTAGTGAATAAAGCAAGTAAAATAAGGTAAAGCAATACTCATAATGTCGATGTACGAGGAAAAACCCAATCGAGAAAAAACCTCAGACGGTCCAAGCCAGACAATCACTATGACAATGGTTTTACAAAGTCAGACGGTAGTCTTATACAATGACTCGATCCACCTGCGAGACTTGATGCTCCTCTGATCTTCTACCAATCTTCACAGTACCCACGCGAAAAGTAACCTTCTTCCACGATGCTCATCCACAGTAGTCACCTCAACGAATGCCTCGTTATTCACCGATATGGCCTTGTGTCGTCTACGATGTTAAACATGAAAGTAACATTCTTTGCTTCTCCACCGCAAAAACCAACAATGTTCAAGTGTTGAGAAAACCAAACTTGGTCCGAAAAAGTTCACATAAACCTATGGTAGTGATAACTCAGATCTTTGCAAAATCTAAGGATGTTTTATAGTGAAAACACTTAGAAAACTTTGTGCGAAAAACTCTCTAGATTGTGAACAGTTTTTTGTACTGCACACCCTTCGAGAAAAACTGGAACAACCTATTTATAATTATTTTAAGGCGATGGAATCTGTTGTTCGAGCGAGATATTGTGTCGTTCTAATGACAGCAGCTCTCATTCGAACGACATCGTATGTCCTTTGAACGACGGTGCCTAGATTAGAGTCCAAACAAAATTAATCTCTAATTCGTCCTTATCAGCTCTAAACGAAGTGTAAACAAGTAAAACACTTTTAAAACATTTTCTATAAAAAAAATATTATCCTTATTTATATAAAATTGTGACACCCCGCTTAAAATAATAACGGGTGGCCAGCCCTATACTATAATTAATTAGGAATCTCAAGTGGATCATTCTCAGCATCTACTGACGGTACTAAAATAAACACAGCTAACTTCCCAATAATATAAAAAGAGGGTGCCAAAAAAAAAAATTAAAACATACAATGCAATAACCATCCAACAACATGATAACTACTGAACATGATTACATATGTACATGATGATGATAAAAAGAAGTGATTCTAAATTACATAATATGTTCACAAAAGAAAATACTCGAATATGCTGTCGGGTCACAGACAATACAATAATCTGAGAAAGAAATATAAAAATTCTACACCTACAACACTTGGGTGTAAACCCGGTATACAAACTGAATCCTAATCTAGATTTACAAAAAGATAGGAAACGGCTATAACAAAATCCCGCAACAGTCCGCAACTGCTACAACTCCACGAATACATTGGATAGAAAACATCATTAGCGTCCTTGCGGAGGAACACCTAAATAATACAGTATATATATATATAGCAATAGGAAAATATAAACGGGTCAGAGCCCGAGGTGTGAAAACATTTTTTTGCAAGTGCATAAAAATGCATAATAATTATAAATGCATTGTAACATGATTTAAGGTGGAGTCACACTCTCCAGAAAATCCAACTCACCCCTCAACTAGAGTGTGCACCTAAACGTATGCACATGATCCTCAAATAACTGCCCAACACTATCTAGGGCAATACAATCTAACCTACGCCCAAAATTCATGCTCACATAAACTTCCATCTAAAACCTAACCATCAACTTCCGACTCTACCATAGTCCCAAATATTCGTCAACCTACTTAACATATAAATATACATATACATATTCTCTAACTAAAATTATCGGATTCTAGTTATTGACATACACGAGTTATTAGCATCTAAATGCTAAGGACTAAACTTCTCCCAATTCTCAACACTACACTGCGTTTCGTGTGTGGGACGTCTCGCAAGCGAAATCCAAATAAGGAACCTCCCGATACACTACTCCTTGACAGTGTTGATTATCGAGATTCATTATGCCCTTAATGCCCGACGCGTATAACCCCGAATTACTTACTTAATATATATGACTAAACTTCTCCCAACTCCCAATAGTGCACTGAGTTTCGTGCATGGGACATCTCGCAAAGAGAAATCCAAACAAGAAACCCCCCAATACACTACTCCTTGACACTGTTGATTGTCGAGATTCATTAGGCCCTCAGTGTACGATGGATATAACATCATCCAATTAATTAATATATTACTCCAGTTTATTCTCATAAAAATTTGTTTCACTATAACATATAAATCTGAGTACTAAGGACTAAACTTATCCCCACTCCCAACATTGCACTGCGTTTCGTGCGTGGGACATCTCGCAAGCGAAATCCAAATAAGGAACCCCCCCCCCCCCGATACACTACTCCTTGACAATATTGGTCGTTGGGGTCCATTATGCCCTCGGTACCCCACACATACTACGATTACAGATAAGGAGCAATAATCTCTAATCACATAAATAAGATAATGCTCTAAAACATTTAGGGTCTATAACATCAATCAAGTTATAAAGCACAAACATGCAACCCCAACAATTAACTACACAAAACACACTTAGCGTACATATAAATATCCAAAATCCAATCACTTATGGATATACAAAATACTTCACAATGCTGTCATCTTCCAGGAATTACTCACTTTATCCCAGGTTACCATATATCGGACTATTATCACACCGCTATGGTAATAAAACAAATCACAACGTATGGGAAGCGGTCATAGTTCCTAACTGGAAAGTGAGAACGAATCATACCCAAGACTCCTCACCCCCATATAAAATCACACAAATAGAAATGGATGACTATGACCTAGGGACTATACGCACCCTACACCTCAAGCCAGGGGCCTCACCCACATCGCTCAACTTCCCATGATAGCACTGGAGGGTATGCTCACACAATAATTATACATATATCATTCACACACACACAATATATATATATATATATATAAATGCAAACCACCACACAAGGTATACACAATCACGCCATATAGGAATACATACTTTATTATCCCCGTATATTAAGGAAGTGAATTCATTTACAAGTATATAACCCTCATTATACTAACCGTTGCTAACTCGCATACCTTCCCATTATTTCATGCACTGACCCCTCACTTTATACTTACTCATCCCTCACACTTATGAGTATGAAAAGTCTCCCAATTCAATCAACATTAGGGATACTATCAATATCCGAATAAACACCGATCAACAATCATTATCCCTGTTGATACCAAAATTAATATGTTGACATGGATGAATCACAAGAAGACACGTGTCAGTCTACATGGCACATTTCTATAATTACTTTAGCAACGAGGAACTTTACTTTCCCGACCAAGTCAGACACTCCGAGCAACAGGTATACTCCGAGGAACTTCATCGCTCCGAGGAACGCCACCTCCGAGAAACTCCTGAATGTCGAGCAACTAAGGCGGTCCGAGCTGCATCTCGACCATAGCATTAATTGTCAGATAATCAACAGTTCAACTATTCATTGAATGCTTATCATACAGATGTATACGCTTAAAGGGCATTAATTGTTTACCCTTTCACATGTATAGCCTAAGGGCTATAAATACATTGTATCACCCTCATTCAAGGGGACCGAAATTTCTTGATAGATCCACATATCAAGAATTCCTAAACATTTGGCAATAACAGAAACAGTGGACGTAGGCCATTCTTATAAGGCTGAACCACTTTAAAAATTCTTCGTCTCATTTATATTTATCTGTGATTAAATAATTAGAAGCAATCTAATTTTTTACATCAACAATCCCCAATCCATATTATTGTTCAATCGATCATACGAACCATTAACGCTATCACATTTTTAATTTAATCCAAAAGTCCAACATCACTCAGCGCATCCTGCCTCTCTCTTATACACCCATAACTATCTCCAAATAGAAAACTCGATGATAGTGGGATTTCCCACTCGTCTATATGATATTCCTCGAATCGGTATTCTTTTCGAAAAAGCCAATATGACCCCCAACAATTCATCATAAGGGAAACTCCCTAAAAGTCTCCAAAACATACTTCTCATAACTTATATGAAGGTTCCAAATCGATAAACCCAAACGAAACGGAGTGAAACTCACTTTAGAAAAACCTCACAAAAACAACCCTGTTTCCGAATCAATTCGGCCCCTACGAATTGATTCGGTCCCAATAGCAAATTGATTCGACCCTAGCGAATAAATTCTGCCCAAAGGGACTGTGAGTCTACTACATACCGAATCGATTCGCAAGGGGCAAATCGATTCGATCCCTAAAGACATGTAGGTTCTACAACATGCCGAATCGATTCGGAAGGGGAGAATCTATTCGGTTTGTTCAGCAACCTACGAAATGGGCTATATTTCTTCAAAACCCAAAATTCCAAAAATCAATTATATCATTTTCTTTCCATCAAAATTCAACCCAAATATATATACAACATCAAAACTCATCATATTTATACCCAACAAGTTTTAAAACCCAAAATCCATATACCTACACCTCAAATGCAAGATTTTTGCAACATCTAGGTTTTGACATTTTAGACCCAAAATCCATAATTTTATCCTTAAATCATGAAATAAATGATACACAACAATTATTTAGCAAGTTTAATCACTTGCCTCAAGGTTGTAGAGTCTGAATCTTCCTCGAAATCGCGGATTGGTCGGAATCCCCAAGCTTTTTCCTCTTTCTCTCTTCCTTTCCTCTTCTCTCTTTCTCTCTAGGGATTTCTCTTTCTCTAAAATGAGATTGGCTTCTCACGTGGGGTTAATAAGCCTTAACTCTAAAATACTCAACTTTAAATGACTCGGTTACTCCAATTCAAGTCAAACGAACTTAAAATATTTCGAAACCCAAATAAGACCCAAGTATAGTCATTTCGACTATCTCGACCCTCCCGGGATCAACCACACACTTAGAATCGCAATTCGAAATACTTTCTAATATCCTCAAATTTTGACCCCAAATGCCAATTTAATAATTCTCTAATTAAAATAATATTTATTTGTCCCAAAAATAATTAAATTATCAATCCAAAAATCGCGGGGTATTACAAAAATAAAATTTCGAGTTTCATTAACATTATGCATTCATACATGAGTGATCTCGGAATGCAATTAAATTTTGAAGATGAGAAATTCGCACCAATTAAACTTCGGCATAATTAATTCCTTGAAGCTTTGCTACAACGTCTTCAATTAATCTTCGACACGTCATAGACTCTGAGTGGATCGTAACAATAAAAATATACCTATGAATCAAACGTATTTTCTTCCTAGAATAAGTCAACACTACATTAAGACTCAATTGGAAATTTGGTCCTTACATGAACTAATGAGGTACGAGCGAAGCAAACACTACTGCTAGCAATTCCTTCTCCATGGTGGAGTAATTTAGTTACAATCTGGTTAAAGTTCGGCTAGCGTAGTAGATGATATGGGTTTTGTTATCCTTTCTTTGGCCCAAAACAGCCCCTGTCGCATAATCACTCGCATCACACATGAGCTCGAATGGCAAGGACCAATCCGGAGCTTGCATGATGGGAGCGAAAATGAGCATGCTTTTTAATTTATTAAAAGCATCTTGGCATGATTAGTTCCACTCAAAGGGGGAATCCTTCATAAGGAAGTTACTCAAGGGCCTAGCGATGGCACTAAAGTCCTTGATAAACCTTCTACAAGAAGGAGCTCGTATCCTTAAGTGATTTAAGTGGGGGTAGCTCAGCTATGACATCTATTTTAGCCCTTTCTACTTCGATTCCCTTGGACGACGCTATGTGGCCAAGAATTATTCCTTCTATTACCATGAAATGGCATTTTTCCCAATTAAGCACTAAGTTCTTTTCCACACACCGAGCTAGAAATTTCTCAAGATTCGCAAGACAAAGGTCGAAAGAAGGGATAAAAATGCTAAAATAATCCATGAAAACTTCAAGGCCTCTTTCAACCATGTCGCTAAAGATACTAAGCATACACCTTTGAAAAGTCGCAGGTGCATTGCACAAACCAGACGGCATCCTTTTGTAGGCAAACATGTTAAATGGACATGTGAAAGTCATCTTCTCTTAGTTTAACACATATACCTCTTTTGGTTATATCAGGAATAACCATCTAGGAATCAATAACACGGGTGTCCTGTTACACTCTCTAGCATTTGATCGATGAATGGTAAAGGGAAATGATCTTTCCTTGTGCCCTCGTTGAGTTTTCGATAATCAATACAAATGAGCAACCCAGTGGTGGTACGTCGGGGAATTAACTCACCCTTGGCATTCTCGACTTCTTTGGGATGACTTAGATGGGACGCATTTGCTATTCGAGATTGGGTAGATGATCCCGGCATTCAATAACTTAATAATTTCATCTTGCACAACCTCTTTCATTGTAGGGTTCAATCTTCTTTGCATTTCTCTCGAGGGCTTCACGTCCTCCTCGAGGTTGATTTTATGGGTTCAAATCAAGGGATTTATACTTTTCAAATATGCTATGCTCCAACCAAAATCACCTCAGTGCTTCCTTAAAATTTCTAACAACTTACCCTCTTTCTCTTTATCTGGGCTAGAGGAGATAACAACAGGAAATGTCCCATCCTCTCCTAAATAAGCATATTTTACGTTAGAGGGTAGTTTCTTTAATTTGAGGGTGGGAAATTTTTCTTCAGAGGGGATCATGGATGACTCCCTCGGTGGTAACTCCTCTAATATAGAAACCCAGTTAATATCTCTCAAATCCTCAATCGACTCTCCCTCATTTAATAGTGTTTTTAACTCCTCTACCTATCGCTCAAATTCGATATATGTACCCTCGCTCTCATCACTTCTCGCAAGGCATATTTCTAAGGCATCCCCACCAATGATTTTCTCAATGTGCTCCTCTATGAGATTGATCGCATGAATTTCATCTTCTTCACCCACTTGGTTAGAAATATTGAAGATGTTCATCTTGAGAGTCATGTTCCCGAAAGTGAGTTGCATTTGCCCATTGCATGTATTGATTAAAGAGTTAGTCGTGGCTAAGAATGGGTGGCCTAGAATAATGGAAACATGATTGCTAGAATGGATGAAAGGCTCCGTGTCCCAAATGACAAAATCTACCGGGAAATAGAATGTGTCCACTTGGACTATTATGTCCTCGACAATCCCTCGAGGTATCTTCACTGGGAGATCCACTAGTTAGAGAGTGATTCATGTGGGCTTAAAGTCACCCAAATCGAGCTGCCTATATATGGAGTAGGGAAGAATGTTGACACTCGCCTCTAAATCAAGTAAGGATTTTTCTATTCGATTTTCTCTAATAATTCATGAAATTGTCGGTGCACCTGGATCTTTTAACTTTGGTAGGAGGTCATTAAGTAGAATGGAGCTCACATTTTGTGCTAGAAAGACATTATTTTTCACCTTTAGCCTTCTTTTCACAGTCAATAAATCTTTAATGACTTTGGCATAGTCGGGAATTTGATGGATGCCATCGAGAAAAGGAAAATTCAACTTTACTTACTTAAGAACATCTAGAACATATGCACGGGAGGCTTCCTTTAGAGGTGGAGCCAACCGTTGAGGAAATGGTGCAGCGATGGGGGGTTTCACAACAACTTCCGGCTCGCTAGTGTCATCATTGTCACTTTCATTCAAAGGGGAATCTTCGGCCTCTTTCGTGCCGAGGGAAACCTCCTTGTCTTTAGGTGTGTTGTGTGGGGGAGGTGATAAATCAATAACTTGCCCACTACGTAGAGTGGTGACGGCTTGACATTGCTCTTTCTGATCATGGAAAGTAGAGATAACATTATCTTAACCTTGAGGAGGTCTTTGGCCTTGGGCCGAAAACTTGCCCTTCTCTTGGATATTTAGAGAGTTTTGCAACCTAGAGATACTAGTGTGGATCTCATTGAACATTCGCTCATGCTTAGCGTTGGTTATGTTTTGAGATTGGATGAATTGATTTAAACTATCCTCGAGAGTCGTCCGCGATGTGGTGATGTATGGTGAGGGAGGTGGTGCTTGCATATGTATTTGCATCTGTGGAGCGTGTTGGAAATGTGGAGGTGGAGGAAGGGCAACGTGTTAATTAAGCCAATAGCTAAAACCACGATGCTTTATCCATAAAGGGTTGTAAGAGTTCCCATGCGAGGCATTGAAATTTCCCTTAAATCCCCTAATCTCTTCCACTTGCTCGTTAAGCATGACTTTTTAGGCAGGTATCGTCGGACATTCCTTTGTTGAATGGCCTGCCTCACAAATAGCACACACCTTCTCTTTTAGGGCTCAGGTGGATCCGGTAGTTTCTCTTGATCAGGATCCGTGAACATCCTCTATTTGCTTAGCAAGTTGATTAAACTTATAATTCCACTCAGCATCCTTGTCCAAATTATAAGCTTCGAACGCGAAAGGAGTAGTGGATGTCTGTCAGGCCCAGTTTTGGACATTAAGGTTAGATATATCCCATACTTGAGTAGTCTCGATGACAAACTTAAGAAGAGCATCAGCATCGTTAACATCTAGCTCTCAAAATGGTCTTTCACACATAGTTTGAACGAGTTGCTTAAAGGCTATAGTTATCCCATTATGGAAGAAAGAGATAAGATGATGTTTTTCAAATCCATGATGTGGGAAAGCATTAGCCATCTCCTGAAGTCATTCCCAACACCGATCAAATGACTCATTATTTTGTTGTTGAAAGACTTGAATTTGAGCCTTAACGGAGTTGGTTCTATGTTATGGAAACAATTTCAAGAAAAACTTTGATTGCATATTTTTCCATGATGTAACTGAGTTTGGTGATAAAGACCACTGCCAGGTCTTAGCTTTATCCTTTAAGGAAAAAGTTTTAGGCGAACGATGTCTTGCGTGCAAGCTTGATCACTAAATATGTCACATGCCTCTTCGAACTCACGGATGTGTAGGTATGGTTTCTCCGAATCCATGCCATGAAACGTGAATTGTGTTGTATTATATGGGAGTAGAATACACCCAGGGGTGATAGTTCGCTCATAATATAAAAGTTCTTTCATGGGACGATACGGTAGGTCCCCCTCACCCGTGCCAAAATTGGCACTATCAGACATGTCTCTCTCTCGTAGTGACTCAAAATCCTCACTCGGTGCCCTAGAAGTGTGACTCGACGTGTGACTTGCAATGGAGTTGGGCGGACTAGGAGCTGGGACCCAAAACTGCGGTATGTTAGGAGTGTGGGGGCTATTGGGGTCATACTCAACTATTGGATTGCCTACCTAATTCCCCCGGCAATGGCGCCAAAAACTTGACGTGACTACAAATGTGTCTCTAGTGCGTGATAATTACGGTTCAAGTGCAAATCGGTCGCGTAAGTAATAGCCCGATAAAACGAGGTCAAATCCTTAAGAAAATAGGACGAATGCTCATGAGGACATAGGAAAGATGACTAAACCTAAATTGACTCTAGGAAAGAAACGAAAAGGTGATTAATTTGGAGACTGTTTTCTACTAACTAAATGCAAATTAAATTAAACTTACTAACTAGAGTACGTGAGCAGAATTAAAACTAACGAAATTGAATAAATATGAAGGATAAAATTAGGTTGGAATACAATCCCCTGAACCCTAGTTAGTTTACCGGATACAAAACTAGTTTCTAAATTAGATAAGTGATTAAACCCAATCTTTATTAATCTCAAGTATTACATATATGAGAGTACAAGCCCCCATCATATGTAATCAAGAGCAAGAATAAAGCAGTCATGCAGTATCTAACACCCGCATCGCATTCTTAAACACTGCGGTTACCTAGGGAAAACGAGGTTAAAAGACCTATAACGGTTATGATCACTACACAACACGATTCAATCATTATTTAATTCATAGCACTAATTTTTTATTCGTGCAAACTACATCGGGTTGGGTTCATGCATCCCAACCCTGAGAAATCTGACCTAGCATGGTGCAATTAACTACAATGATGGTTTCTACTGTGCATGAAATTAAAACCATGAAGAAATTAAATTTAGAAGAAAAAGATAATCTATGAACTATTGGAAACAATTAAACCATGCAATGTTTAACGAACTTAAACAATAAATAAGAAGAAGAAACAAACTTTACTAAAGAAATATGAATTGAGAATCACAAATTTGTAACTTTGAGCTCCTAGGGTTCTTCACTACTTTCTCTCTCTAAAACTATGCTTAAAAACAATGAAAAGAAACTCCCCTAAGTCTGAAAATACGTTGGAATAAAAAGAATACATTTTTACAAGAGTTTCCACCATGCACAACTCTAATTTTGGAAGAGGATTGTCGCGCCCCGACTTAATTTTGTTAAACTCATCCTTTTAATTAGAGATAAATTGCATTAAACAATGCTTTAATTTAAATCACTAAGGAAAAATAGCATAATTTTTTTTCCCCAAAGGTATGTGTAGATGAAAACATAACTGTCTTTACTTATAACTTATAAGTACTACATAACTTTACATAACCAAGATCCTTAGTTTAATAATTATACAAAAGAAATCTTGATATTCAAACCATACTAAATATCCGTCACTCCCCCATTTTAAGGTCCTAACTTAGCAGTGAACTCCAATTTATAAGCATACCTGAAACAAAATATTATAGGAGTGTAAGCTATAAAGGCTTAGTAAATGACCACATACCACACATATAACCAATTTGAATAACCATTTTTATTTTGTTCTAATGCTATAACCCAACAGGAATTGTAAAACTCTCGCAATCCTGGACCCGCCACAGTCTAATTAACCCACCACAGTTATTAGGGACCACCACATCCCTTTATTAGGTCCGAGTACACAAACCTTTAAGTTGGATTAACAGGACCACCACATCCCGTAGGACCCACCACAGTCCTTAACATTAGATAAAGGACTCACTAGTCCATATCATTATATAACATCGCTTAACATTTTTAATCATATGCATATGTTTCATAATTACAACATCACTCCCATAAACATTTTTTTTTAACACATGTGTTTAACTACACATTTCCATATGAAATTATAAGCATTTACATTTCATAAGGAAGGTCACTCACCTTGTATTTAGTGCTAAGATTAATACCAACTACTTCCTTGGTATGGCAGTATTAGCTGCTTCCCAACCTAACAAGTCAATGTCGTTAGTATTTGAATACACCGATTAACATCAAACCCAGTAATACATCACATCATTTGGTCAATCAGAAATAACTAAGGAGGAATTAAATATGACACTTCACATTTCTATAACACCCAATTAATTAGGGTTCTAACACAATTTACAGAATTAAATTACGAATTTGCTAGACAAAGTTATGCCCATTTTATTACAACCTTTTCCAAATCGTTTCTCAAGAAAAACAACAACACAACTTCAACTTCCTGGAATTCTCATAATTTTTGTACAACATAACTTTCCATGATATTCCACCTAATATCAGTAAACACATTTAATAATACAAATTTAACGTTTCATAATTTTTAGGGCTCATTTTCTATGTCGAGCAAAACGTCAAACACCTGGTATGCATTCTTTCTCCTTTAAGGCAGATTTTAAACTAAAACTTCAACCTATCACCAAAGGTTCATTCCTTGGTATTTTTACACAATTTTCGAATATGTTATACATGTATGATTTTACTCTCCAACCTGAATCACTCAATTCCAATAAGTATTCCATGATTTATGCCATTTTTACAATAACTAGGTCAAAATAGAACATTAAGGCATAACTTAACATTTTTAAGCATACATAACCTTGACCTTAGGTATAATTTATGGAAACATAAAATAAACATGTTTTATCAGAAATATACATCATAAGCATGAATTTTATAAATCAAAATGCTTTACGAAAAGATGATGTAAATTTAGGACTTTAAAGTATGCATTTATGATCCTAGCTCCATTTCTAACTTATGTTCTTAACTCATCCTTGTTCCAACACAATTCAGCAATATGGGTATCATTAAAATATATATCCAAATCAAAAATAAAAACACTACAAGTATATAACTCATCCATGTGACCAACTTTAATAAAAATGTAATTACCTTACGAGGATTCCTCGATTTATAGAAATTTTCTGAAGATTTTTTCCTTAACTTTCTTCTCTTTCCCTCTCTTTAGGAAAAACTCTTGTTCATGGCTGAATTGGCTGAACAAGTAAGTTATTTTAACAAGTTTAAGTCGGCCAAACCATCACCCACCCTTTAACCAATCAAAAAATAGCACATGGTGTGCTAATAAGACAATTGTCACTTAAGGGATGGATAGATTTGCCCTTATTTCGTACTTTTGGTATAACTTCTTGTACGAGCCTCTGTTTAACCCACCGTTTGTTGTGTTATAATATTAATTCATTTATCTACAACTTTCATAATTTTTTTTCCCAAAATCATAAACTAATACGCCTAATTTGGGCTTCGAACAGGAAAGTAGCAATTTACTGAAAATCTCAAAACTTTCACATTTGGCGACCAAACATTGCCAATTTCCTATCAACATCCTTATTTACTTTTATAAACATAATCATGCACTAAAAACATAATTTATGATGCATTTAACCACATAACTAATCATATGCTCTAAACATGGTATCACCGATCATAAGCTTGATTAGCATCTAATATAAACCACATATATATCACATGAACATGCATCCCCTAAACATGATAATTAACATGTTTAACACACATAGCCAATTTATAACTTATAAATCCTAAGTTATAATTAATCATGTAATTAACCTTCCTAATCATGTTTTAGGGCCTTACAATTCTACCCCTCTTATAAAAAATTCGTCCTCGAAATTTAACGCATAAGAAACTTACCAAATAGATGAGGATATTGTTTCTTCATGTTATTCTCTCCTTCCCTGGTCTGACTTCTCCACATCACTTTAGCTAGTGAAATGGTTTTATTACGTAACACTTGCTCCTTTTGATATACAATAGCAATGGGTTCTGATAGGGGGAGAAATGGTATCTAATCCTATTATTATCGTATCTTAGTTTGGGGGAGATTTATCTTAGGGGGAGTAATTAATTAATTGCATTTAATATTTCAATATTCCCTATGCATTTGATGAGTTTGCTTAAGTGTGCAGGAATCTTTCTAAAGCGGCATTCCTCAATGGCAAAGTGTTTTATCAATGGGTTGAGTCAAGTTTGGGTGGGTTATGTTTTGAGTCGTGAGCTTGACGGCCCTTTAGGATTTTTGTTCAGTTTTTGTCCCAGAATAGCCAAAGGGGGAGATTTGTAAGGACACAAATTTCCAATTGAGTCCGTGTGTTGTGTTGGCTCAATTCCGGACAAAAACATTTATTCATAGGATAGTATGTAACTGTAATACTCTCAAGCCTATGAAGTGTTTGTTGAAGACGTAGCGGTAAAGAATATAAAGCTCCATCAAATATGCCGATTTGCGTGCCTCGTTTCTACGTCATCAACTATGGTTCCATGCTCCCAAGGTATGAATGCAATTATATATATATATATAGGAGCTTGGAACAAAGTTTATTGGGTGTTAGGCTTAATAAAAACTGTGTTTTATTTTCAGAAAAATTTAATTAGAACTTTAAAATAAAGTATATAAAGTTTCTAGGCCAAAATTGAATTTTATAAAATTTCTGGAAGTCGTTCGAAATGTCGTTCGAACGAGTTTGCCAACGAGTTCCCACCAAGGTATACTGGTCCGTCGTTCGAAATTTCATTCGAACGAGATTGTTCGTTCCAACAAGATTTCGAACGAGTTTCTAACGAGTCCAAACTGGAGCGTCGTTAGAAGTCTCGTTCGAACGAGAGTTCGTTCAAACGAGAGGCCAGACGGGAACAGTTTTTGGCAATTTTTTGGCAGTTTTTCACCCACTTCCCCACTTGATTTTTAACCAACTTTTTCAGATTTTAATATGTGCGGGAATCACATTTTCCAATCTAACTTTTCCATCCTAGTTTCATCTCTTAGAGAGAGTTTGAGAGCAAAAATTGTTTAGGAAAATGTTCATGTTTTGAGTGCTAAATTTCAAAGAGAAATTCACTTAACACTCTAGTTTACACCCAAGTTTGTTTATTCCAAGTTCACCTATATACATATCAATTGCTTGGAGTTTGTTGGCACCGGTTTGTCTCTACCTAATTAAAGAAGAGAAGTTTTGGGTTTTACTTCTACCTCCCACAAAGAAATAAGAAGTGTTCTTATGTTGTTTTACCCGCTTGAAGAAAGGCTTCATGTTCGGGTGACGGTGACCATATAAAGTCCGATCGGTGGATTCCGAGATCGCGGTGGAGCTCTGTGGTTGTCCGCTAGGAAGAGGTGTCTACAAGAAGAAGCATCAAGGCTTATGAGGGTTCGAGTTGAGGAAGTAAGTCTTTTGTCTTGTATTTGTAAAATCCATATCTAGTGGACTTGTGGCTAGGGCCGTCCGAGGTTGTTTCCCGTCTTGGGTTTTTCCTCGTACATCGCGGCGTAGTGTGATTGGTTTATTTTATCTTGCACAATAATTTAGAATGCATGCTTAGGATAATTGCAAGAAAAAATTCGGTTTAATTATCACACTCAATTTAATTTGGACTTAAATTAAATATTAAGTTAATTTGGTTTATTCAAGTCTCTTGCTAAAATTTGGTTTGGCCTAACTTCGAAATATGGATAATCATGACTTAGGCAAACTTCTAGGACTTGGGTTGGATTTAATCGGTTTAAGTGAAAATTAATGCTTTTGTGTGTTTCATTAATTCTCACTTGGTTTAAGTTTAGTTTCTTTAAAGAAAATTCAAACTTGGTAATTGTTTGTTTAGTTAATATTTGGTTATTGTTTGTTTTGTTGAACCATCCCATCACTTTGTACGCTTCCGCATCTCGAGTTTATTTAAAAGGAAATTATAACTTTGATTTTATTTGAGTAAATCAAAATCCGGGGATCCATAAACTATTCGCTTTTTCAAATTGGTATCAGAGCTTTAAGTTAAGAAAGGCTTTGCTTTTTCAGGTTCCTCCACATAGGTCAAGTCATCTCGAAGCTCTATCGATTGTGAAATAAACATATGTGAAGGATCGGGCACATACTTACGTAACATGGATATATGAAAAAAATTGTGTATCCGGGACAATTCTGGTGGTAACGCCAATTTATAAGCTACAGCTCCAACCCGTTTCACTGTCTCATAAGGGCCAATGTACCTGGGATTTAACTTTCCCTTCTTCCCGAATCTCATAACCCCTCTCCAAGGAGAAACACGTAGGAATACTTGAACACCTTCCACAAATTTCAATTCTTTCCTTCGGTTGTTTGCATAACTTTTCTGTCTACTTTGCGCCACCTTTAAGTGATTATGGATGAAATTGATCTTTTCAGTAGTCTGCTGTACAATTTCTGACCCAAGTAGTTTTCGTTCTCCTACTTTAGGCCAACACACTAGAGTTCTGCATTTTCTTCCATACAAGGCTTCATAAGGATCCATCTCGATACTCGAATGATAGCTATTATTATAAGAAAACTCTATTATTAGTGGCAAGTGTTCATCCCAACTGCCCTTGAAATCCAATACACAAATTCGTAACATCTCTTCGAGTGTCTGGATAGTTCTTTCTGACTGCCCATCAATCTGAGGATGAAAAGCTGTACTAAATTTCAATTTAGTCCCTAAAGCTTGTTGTAAACTATGCCAAAAGTGAGAAGTAAACTTAGGATCTCGATCAGAAATAATAGAAACAGGTGCACCATGCAATATAATAATCTCATCCACATATAATTTGGCATATCTATCCATGGAGTATGTAGTTTTAACAGGAAGAAAATATGCAGACTTGGTCAACCTATCAATGATAACCCAAATAGAATCAAACCCTCGGGATGATTTTGGTAAACCTACAACAAAATATGTAGTAACATGTTCCCATTTCCACTCAGGAATAGGTAAGGGTTGTAGTAAACCACTTGGCTTCTGATGCTCTGTCTTTACCTGTTGGCAAACTAGACATCTAGCAACAAAATCTGCAATGTCGTGTTTCATTCCCGACCACCAATAACATTGTTTCAAATCTCTATACAGTTTCGTGCTCCCTGGACGCATAGCATATAAAGAACAATGCGCTTCCTCTAAAATGGTTCTTCTTAAATCAAGAACATTGGGTACACACAAACGGTTAGCGTACATAACAATGTCATCATCACGAATAGAAAATTCCTTTGCTTTACCCTTTTTCATATCATCTCTAACTTTCTCCAATTCTATATCTCCTGCTTGTGCTTGTTTTATCCAGTCTAACAATGTGGGTCTAACATTTAAATGTGCTACTATTTCGTAAGACTCATTCAAAGTTAATTCCACCCCCATTAAAGTTAACTCTCTTAGTAGGTCAACTCGAACACAATATATACAAGATACTATGCCTCGAGATTTTCTGCTTAAAGCATCGGCAACAATATTAGCTTTACCTGAATGGTGATATATCATGCAATCATAATCTTTTATAAGTTCCATCCACATTCTTTGCCGTAAGTTCAAGCCTTTTTTGAGTAAACAAGTATTTTAAGCTTTGATGGTCAGTAAAAATTTCAAAACTAACACCATATAAGTAATGTCTCCAGATCTTTAATGCAAAAACTACTGCAGCTAACTCAACATCATGAGTAGGGTAGTTGAGTTCATGTATCTTTAACTGTCGAGAAGCAAAAGCAATTACCTTTCCATGCTGCATTAATACACATCCAAGTCCTTGATACGAAGCATCACTATAAATAACTAAACCTTCTGTACCAGTTGGAATAGTCAATACTGGAGCGGATGTCAACTTACCCTTTAAATTTTCAAAGCTTTTATCACAATCACCACTCCACACAAAATTTTTCTCCTTTCTGGTAAGCTTAGTCAATGGCAATGCAATAGAAAAAAACCCCGGTATAAACCTCCTGTAATACCCCACCAATCCCAAAAAGCTACGTACCTCGGTCACACTAGTTGGTCTCTCCCAATTCATTACTGCTTCTACCTTCTTGGGATCAACACAAATACCATCAGCAGAAATAACATGCCCTAAAAATACTACCCTGTCTAGCCAAAATTCACATATAGAAAATTTAGCATACAACTGCTTCTCTCGCAGGGTCTGTAAAATAATACGCAGGTGGTGTTCATGCTCATCCCTACTATAAGAATATATCAAAATATCATCAATGAAGATAATAACAAAAGAATCCACGTATGGGTGAAATATACGGTTCATCAAATCCATGAATATAGCTGGTGCATTTGTTAACCCAAATGGCATGACAAGGAATTCATAATGTCCATACCTGGAACGAAAAGCAGTTTTAGAAATATCACAGTCTCTTACTTTCAACTGATGATATCCGGATCTGAGATCGATCTTGGAAAACACTTTGGCACCTTGCAACTGATCGAACAAGTCATCAATGCAGGGTAGTGGGTATTTATTACGGATAGTCGCCTTATTCAATTGACGATAATCGATGCACAGCCTCATGGTTCCATATTTCTTCTTCACAAACAATACTGGGGCTCCCCACGGTGATACACTAGGCCTTATAAAACCACGATCTAACAAATCTTGCAACTGTATCTTTAGCTCATTTAATTCTGCAGGTGCCATACGATATGGTGCAATAGATAATGGTGCAATTCCTGGTACCAACTCAATCGAAAATTCCACCTCACGGTCTGGTGCTAACCCTGGGAGTTCTTCTGGGAAGACATCTGCAAACTCATTAACTACTGGTATATCTGATAGTTTTCCAACCTCTTGTCGTGTGTCCACCACATGAGCAAGATAACCCTCACATCCTTTCCTTAGCAGTTCATAACATTTTGTAGCAGAGATCAAACATGTTGGAGTGATATTTCGCTCCCCGATAAATTTAAATTCAGGTTCACTCGGTAATCGAAACACTACCTCCTTTTTAAAGCAATCCAAACATACATGATATGAGGCTAACCAATCCATACCCAATATTACATCAAAGTCGCACATATCGAGAGGTAATAAGTCAACTAGTAATTCTTTTTCACCCACTCGCACCACACACTCCCTATATACCCTCTCAATAAAAACTAACCCCCCTACTGGAGTAACAATAGCTAAACCAGAATATAATGATGATAATGGTTTATTAAGATGCGATAGATAAAGCAAAGACACAAAAGAATGTGTAGAACCAGGATCTATCAACACATAAGCATCTTTATCACCAATAGGAAGTGTACATGTTACTACGTTAGGCATAGCTTGTGCATCTTGTTGCGTCAGTGCAAACACTCTGCCTTGGCCTTGGCTTTGCGATATACCTCCTTTACCTCCCCTGGGTACATTCTGTGTAGAACTCCTACCTCCTACTGCCACACTCCCAACTGATGTTGTAGCTCCCATCGTTGGATAATTCTTTCGTAAGTGCCCCGGTTGATGACAATGGAAACACAAAGGTGTCGTCTCAGCTATTGTACAATCTCGAGACATGTGCCCTTGACCACCATATCTATAACAAAATATGGCCCTCGGCACCAACCCAGATGCATTTTCTAATCGATTCATCCCAGTCCTTCCACCTCAGCTTGAAATCTTCCACGTTCACTTCTATTATTTTTAAATTCTAGGCCCTTAGGTACTCCTCGTGCTACACTCTGAGTTGAGGTTCCCGCCTCCCATCCATATGATCTTATACCATCATGTCTAGCTTTCTTCGAATGTTCAACTTGCATTTCTTTTATTGACTTTTTTGACACCATGGCCCTATCCACTAAGTCCACATAATCCGTGATCTTCATATTAGCAACCATGCTTTTTATATCTACACTCAACCCGGTTTGAAATCGATCACATTTACTTTCTTCTGTCCTCATCAAGTCAGGTGCAAATATAGATAAGGATATAAATAAAGCTTCATACTCTGCCACTGTTCAATTCCCCTGTTTCAACGTGATAAATTCTTCCTCTTTCTCTTTCCTATAAAGCCTTGGAAAATATTTTTCAAAGAACACCTTTACAAACCTCTCCCATGTAATTTTTGGAGGATTTATTGGCACCACTCCCCCCATTGTAGTAAGTAACCTTTCTGTTGCGTCCCACCATAATTTTGCATCATCCTCTAACCTAAAGGTTGCTAACAAAACCTTTTGTTCATCTCGCACTTCCATCACCTTGAATATTGTTTCCATCTTTCTAATCCACCCCTCTGCCACTAACGGATCCGTAGTCCCAGTAAATGCTGGCGGATTTAACTTCATGAACCTCTCATGCAATTTGTCCCTATCCCCACCATGTTCTCCACCTCTTGCTTGTTCCATCAGTTGTGCCACAGCACGTAATATTCTTCCCACGTCATCAATAGGTTGTTGTTGCACCTCTGGTTCCTCCACTTGAACATGTTTATGTCCTTGCTGACTATTAGGAACATAAGATGCCTCACCCTCTGCTCCATCATGCGGATCATGTGGATCCATCATTCACTGCAATATAATTCACTTAAACAAAATACAATAGCAGCAGTTTAATATTAACATTGTTAGTCAAAATTCAGGTGCATAACAAGCTCACTTTCTAGTGTCCACTGCCAATCTAGACCCTCAAACCCTATCCAGAACCTAATAACCACGCTCTGATACCAAGTTGTCGCGCCCCGACTTAATTTTGTTAAACTCATCCTTTTAATTAGAGATAAATTGCCTTAAATAATGCTTTAATTTAAATCTCTAAGGAAAAATAGCATAATTTTTTTCCCAAAGGTATGTGTAGATGAAAACATAACTGCCTTTACTTATAACTTATAAGTACTACATAACTTTACATAATCAAGATCATTAGTTTAATAATTACACAAAAGAAATCTTGATATTCAAACCATACTAAATATCCGTCACTCCCCCGTTTTAAGGTCCTAACTTGGCAGTGAACTCCAATTTATAAGCATACCTGAAACAAAACAATTAATTAGGGTTCTAACATGATTTACAGAATTAAATTATGAATTTTCTAGACAAAGTTATGCCCATTTTATTACAACCTTTTCCAAATCGTTTCTCAAGAAAAACAACAACATAACTTCAACTTCCTGGAATTCTCATAATTTTTGTACAATATAACTTTCCATGATATTCCACCTAATATCAATAAACACATTGAATAATACAAATTTAATGTTTCATAATTTTTAGGGCTCATTTTCTATGTCGAGCAAAACGTCAAACACCTGGTATGCATTCTTGCTCCTTTAGGGTAGATTTTAAACTAAAACTTCAACCTATCACCAAAGGTTCATTCCTCGGTATTTTTACACAATTTTCGGATATGTTATACATGTATGAGTATATTTTACTCTCCAACTTGAATCACTCAATTCCAATAAGTATTCCATGATTTATGCCATTTTTACCATAACTAGGTCAAAATAGAACATTAAGGCATAACTTAACATTTTTAAGCATACATAACCTTGACCTTGGGTATAATTTATGGAAACATATAATAAACATGTTTTATCAGAAATATACATCATAAGCATGAATTTTATAAATCAAAATGCTTTATGAAAAGATGATGTAAATTTAGGACTTTAAAGTATGCAATTACGATCCTAGCTCCCGTTCTAACTTATGTTCTTAACTCATCCTTGTTCCAACACAATTCAGCAATATGGGTATCATTAAAATATATATACAAATCAAAAATAAAAGCATGAAAAGTATAGAACTCATCCATGTGACCAACTTTCATAAAGATGTAATTACCTTACGAGGATTCCTCGATTTATAGAAATTTTCCGAAGATTTCTTCCTTAACTTTCTTCTCTTTCCCTCTCTTTAGGAAAAACTCTTGTTCACGGCTGAATTAGCTGAACAAGTAAGTTATTTTAACAAGTTTAAGTCGGCCAAACTATCACCCACCCTTTAACCAATCAAAAAATAGCACATGGTGTGCTAATAAGACAATTGTCACTTATGGGATGGACAGATTTGCCCTTGTTTCGTACTTTTGGTATAACTTCTTGTACGAGCCTCCGTTTAACCCCCCGTTTATTGTGTTATAATATTAATTCATATATATAAAACTTTCATAATTTATTTTTTCCCAAATCATAAACTAATACGCCTAATTTGGGCTTCGAACAGGAAAGTACAATTTACCGAAAATCTCAAAACTTTCACATTTGGCGACCAAACATTGCCAATTTCGTATCAACATCCTTATTTACTTTTATAAACATAATCATGCATTAAAAACATAATTTATGATGCATTGAACCACATAACTAATCATATGCTCTAAACATGGTATCACCGATCATAAGCTTGATTAGCATCTAATATAAACCACATATATATCACATGAGCATGCATCCCCTAAACATGATAATTAACATGTTTAACACACATAACCAATTTATAACTTATAACTCCTAAGTTATAATTAATCATGTAATTAACCTTCCTAATCATGTTTTAGGGCCTTACAATGATAATGATGAAATTTGACTGCTAAACCAATCTGGTCAGATCCATCGGTTCGATTATCCTATTACAGAAAGTTTCTTCACTACCGGACCGATTCATTTTTATCCTTAATGGGTTCGGTTCTGTCTTTAACCATTTCCATGTGATTTTTCTCTCAACTTCGAAGGTTCGTAACTCGTGATTCGGGACTCAAATTTGGATGTCCTTTCTTCCTATGCGCTCGTAGTCTTGAGGTCTTTAACTCTTCTTTAGGCTTCTCGTTCGAATTCCAGATGCAAATGACTCTTTTTTTCCCTTTGACTTTTCTTTTTTTCTTTTCCTTCTTTCTTTCGGTTTCTTTCTTTCTTCTCATGCACTAAATACCTGCAAAATCTATGAGAAATATACAAAACTCGGCGTACTCGTTAGAAAATTTCATTAGCAATGATATGAGATAAATCAACTCGAGTTACATCGCATGGAATGTTAAAAGACTCTAAATTACGGGGATAAATACAAATAATTAATGCCTAATCAAGTTTCAATCAATGAGTTTATTCGGATTTTACTTAAAACATAACTTTTAGTTATCAACTTAGTAAACAAGTTTTTCAGAAATTTCGTCCTCGAAATTTCGTCCTTCATCCATAAACATTAATGTTTCTGATTCATCACTACAAACTTTATATCTCCCTCATGTGGAAGTGACATTGTCTGCTCCCTCCTCTAATGAGTCCATTAGGAGCTATGGTATTAGTATTCCTTGGGATAAGTTGGTATGGCATAAATCCAACATTCTTAAGTGCTCATTTATTATTTGGTTGACATATAGGAAAGGTCTTTCTACTAGAGAGAAATCATTAGAGTAGGACATCACTGAGGATGATAGTTATTGCCTTTGTATCAATGGTAGAGAGACATGCAACCGCCTTATATTCGAATGCCTAATGCTATAGGATGCCACATAGCTGGGAGGAGAAGTTGAATTATGCCATTGGTTATACTGCAAGTAGCTTATTCATCAACACATGGAGGACCATCTCTTTGTCCTCAACTTTTTATACATTTTACTGGAGAAAAATACCAGACTCCATAATAGAGGAGCTAAAATTTTCAATGGGATAATTAGAAACATTGAAGGCATGGTGAAATCTAGAGCTAGCAAATGGAAGAAGCCTATAAGAAGTTACCCTAAATGGATGGCTTACAACCAATGTGGCTTGTTTAAATCATTGTTGTAATTATAGTTAGGCTACCATTTATTGGTCTTATTAACTTTTGTATTGTAATGTTACTGGTTGTGTTTAATTTTAGCTAGTTGTTTGGGGTAGGGTATACCCTCCCCATTTGTTATGGCTCTTTTGGCCTTATGTGAGGTTTTCCTCCTTCTGTACATTCTTCTCATTTATATAAATATTTAATTACCCAAAAAAAACATTATCACTCCCCATTTCCCCTGTACCTAAACCTGATTGCCCAATAGAATTTTCACTAGACCCCTTGAAGAGCGATATACAAATTCTCACAAGTCTCCGCACTTAGAAAAGATAACTGCTATTAGGAGAACCTTAAGGACCACTGTTTGTCCAAAAATTATATTCACGATTTAGCACATATATCAGCACCTACTTCATCTCCATGAAATCAAATATCTCACTTACCACATATGATCAACTTCTAACCTCATACTAGGTCATACGTCAAGGTTTGTCAAAATTTTACATGTTCATTCATTGGCCATACATTGCCTTATCATCATTCTCCTGAGTACCCCGGAATATAAACTCCCAAGAATTTCAATTTCTTACCCAATTATATGGTGTCATATACAACTTTAATGTATAATTATCCTTACCCTAGGCTTCATAGTGTACAATTCATGAAATCGGGTGTAACACCAGCCTATGCAGCAAATGGTCGTACATAACGATGTCAAACACAGAGTTCCCTTGGGATGAAATATTTCATTATTTGAGTCAACCTTTAGGTTTTCAAAACTATTCATCGACGACCTTAATCGTAAGTTATGCCTTGCCAGGTCACACACGATAGGCCACTAGACCGAAAATAACCAAATAAATACATCCACATAATTTGAATTACCCGTGCAATCATGAACACGCTCACACCCCAGGATTCTCATGCAAGCCTAAATGAGTAATCATATATAACGTGCTCTCAGTTATAATGGTGCATCAGCTATACCCAGCATATCCCGCACCAACACTAAGTTAAAATCGCGTTGTACCCAGACAGACGCTAAGTAACAATATTTCAACTTTAGAATTAAGTGAATTTACAATATGTCAGACCATCCGACATTCCTTCCCAAATTTTTAGAGGTTTTTGCACATAAATAACGAATGTTATCTTGATCATCGTGGACCCAACATCACATGTAACTAGAGATACAAATGAGTTTCCTTACTACGAATTGTCGTAGTCTTTTTTTGGCCATGTACCTCACCTAAAATATTACCCCACAACGAGGTTGAACACTGAAACCGTCAAATTTATGCAATGACTAAGATTGTATTATCATTAGGGAGACCAAAATAATATACTTCCCTCCCTATAAATGGCGCCTCCCTCTTTTTGTTCACCCTAGTGAATACATATGTTCTACAATTAATCACTAAAACGCCTATGACCTTTCTTAGAGGATACACGTTAATTTTTTCCTTAACCATTGTAAACACGATGCATCTTGACTTAAACCTCAAGGATAAAACTAACTAAGCGCGTCTAGCACACCACTTACCTTAAGACACGATCAATCGACATCCAAGAACGTTGTTTTTAAGCCTATCTCATGGCGCTCCCACCCTACTATGGGTTTCATTTCCACAATGCCAACTATCGTATACCTACTAATATTTCAAGGCAATATGTCTTAACTTGAGTTGTATGTTAGTTATACCAACCAACGCCAACACATTTGAAAAGATTGCGGGGCTTAAACTGCATGTACCCCTTTACACCATGTTTCCTAATTGCTACTTCCTGCATGCGACATAGGGAAGTACCAACCTATTCCTATCATTGAAATTTGATAGAAGTATGTCAACATACATGCAATGTGATGCCACTTATCATGCTTATTTTCCATTCTTGATCACCACTCCTAAACTGCAAAGGTGACGATGCCATTACCCTAGTCTACTAAATATTCAAGGAGACCAAAACGCTTTCCTTTGACTTCCCCTTTGTCCAGATCACTATGTTACTCAGAAATTATATGGCTAATCTGACATATAATGCCTAAGACATTTGTGAGATACTAAGATACCAATCACCGCTACACCTGATGATGCTACCATTTTTATGTAAACCTTGTCTTTAGCATACATCCTTGACCCTAAATCTCAAAATATGGCAACTATAATTTCTTAGTCCTTAAATGTGTTATGAACCTAAAGATGGTTTACCTCAATGACATTGCTTTGCAATACTCATGCCCAAAATACCAATATAACCAATATCATTTGACTACGATGAGGACCTTCTATCCAAACACTATAACTCCTAATATACGAGACATCTCAACGTTTAGTAAAGTCTTATCTTAATATACTTATCCTTCCAATGACAATGCAGTCACTTGCGATATTTTCGGCAAATGAAACGGGTTTTGGAAGATTAATGAGTCAATAACTCGCAAAATCTGTAAGTGCCCACTGTAACAGACACGCAATCATGGGTCATTACTGCCATGACCGTGGTTGCTTTATTGCCATAACATTTATATATGACACTAGTATGACTTCCCTTATTTGGTATCTCATTCCATATTGATGTATCAAGTGTGTTTTTAAATTCCTTAATTCCTTAATATCTATATTCGTGTATTCCTCTTGCATTTAATATATAATATAAGCCCATTTAAATCACTTCTAATGAGCCATGATTTGTACGCGATTTAACCCAAGTAACCAACTCCCTATTTTTTTAGTAAGAAAAATGTATACGAGGAACGAGAATGTACAAATATTAGAGGGAATACCCCCCAAGCAATCCAAATCAAGTGAAAATAAAGAGGGGATTGAGCATACCCTACCTCATATAACAAAACAAAACTAGTAAACAAGAAGCCATCTTAACTAATCATGCAAGGAAGAATCGAAAAGTCCCCAATACTTGCAAGTCATCTAGTTATCAAAGCTTCTTCTAGCTTTCTTTCAATTCATCACCATGAATTTAATCATGAATTCAATCTCTTTCAGCAGGGAATTAGTAGACTTGATACCCCTATTATGGATTCTATTATTTCTCTCAATCCAAATACAATACACGGTGGTGGAGAATGATAAGGTTCTCATCTTATTCAAGAAATAATTTCCTTTCAAATTATGAGCATCCTCCTCAATCTTATACTCCCAACTTCCTATTTTTAGATTTTATTCCTATATATAACTTCGTTCCAAACCTCAGCAGAATATGGGCACTCATCCATAAGATGACTAACACTTTCACTAGAGGGTTTGCATAGTTCACACGCATTATTCTCAATCACCCCCAATAACATCAACTTATCCTTATTAATATTCACCTACACACCAGCCATGAAGTGAATGAACATTTGTGGATATTATTTTTTTAGACTATATTACACCAGCTAGTCAAAGGGATGTGGGTTCTAATAATTTCCATAACAGTGTCAGTGGTATAACTTTTGTTCAAAGGTATAGATTTCATTCGTGGTAGGAGTTCAACAGGTGGAGTCAAGCATGTTGGGGTCAATAAGAGTTATAATAGAGATTCTGATTTCATTCAGCTCCCAAGTGGTAGAGGAAGGTCATATCCACTCATTCACATTAATATAGTCAGACACTTTGGCTATAGAACTGTTGGCAACATCATAAATTGTTCTCTGTCCATAAAGGGGGAAAAGGGGGCCAATGGGATGCCAATTGTCAAACCATATAAAGGTGTCTTCCCCATTACCAATGATAGACTTAATAAGAGACCTACCAATATCTCTAAGTTGTAGCAACTTCCTCCAACTCTAAGTTTAATCTTGTAAGTGCCATATATTTTCCTTCTTATTACAAAGGTTCCAAAGGCGTCCAAACATAGGGGTTTTGTTCCATCATTACAAGCATTTGATTCCTGAATCACCTTCAGCCTTAGGAACACAAGCATACTTCCAACCCACCTTTTCACCTAAATGCTTGAGCTCAGGGCCATCCCAAAAAAAAGTCTCTGAAAACTTAATCAATAGAATCCAACACTTTCTTATGGAGAAGGAAGAGGCTTGCCCAATAGATCTGTGTGTTAAATAAAACAGTCTTCACCGACTATAATCTACCAGCATAGCTTAAGATCTTAGAGGTCCACATTTTGACTCTTTGAGTTATTTTATCAATGAGCATTTTTAAATCCTCAGACTTAAATCTAGTGGAAATTAGAGGCAACCTAGGTATTTAAAAAGAGGTTTATCCACATTCATGCTAAGTCTAGTAGTCATAGAGGCCATCAATTCCAGAAGAATATAGGTTACTCTTTGCCAAATTGGGACTAAGGCCAGAGAAATATTTAAATCCATCCAAGGCATTCTTCACACACTCAATATATTGAAGGTCCCCATTATATAGAATGATTAAGTCATCAGCAAAACACAAGTAGTTGATGCCAACTGTTGAATAGGGGTTCAGGGTAATATTTATCAAAGATGGCAGTAAAACCTTCCATGGTAAAGAGAAAGAGGTAAGGGAAAAAGAGATCCCCTTATCTGAGACCTCTAGAGCTATTGGAAAAACTTATATCTCCCTATTTAGGATGATAGAGAACTTAACAATTATAACACATCCCTTAATTCAGTAAATTGTAATGGGAGGAATACCAATTTTCTTGAGGATGTCAAATAACAATCCCTAATTCATAGTATCGTAGGCCTTCATGATGTCAATTTTTAAAGTGCATATGGGGGATAACTCTCTGTAGTAGTTCCTCATAAACTCATGTATCAAAAGAATATTATCATATATGGATCTCCCAACAACAAAGGCATATTGTCTTTCATTAATTATAAGAGGCATAAAAGGTTTTATTCTTGTAGCAATAACTTGGGAAACACACTTATAAATAGTATTACAGTAGTAAATAAGTCTAAAGTCCCTCATATCACTAGGATTCTTAAATTTGGGGATAAGAACAAAAGGTAGTGTAGTTCCATTATCTAATTATGTGGTTGTTAGTGAAGACATGTGCATAACAGCAACAACATCATCCCCCACCGCATCCCAATTTTCTTGGAAAATTTTAGCATTGCAGCCATCAGGACTAAGGACCTTCTCAGATATTATAATGAATAAGGCACTCTTGATTTTATCAAGGGAAACAGGAGCAACCAAAGCATCGCGTTGATTCTACTTCAGCTTTTTATTCATGATCGCCTCAACTGGTTGGTTTATAGTGGTTTTAACATTATTCAAAAGAGATAAGAAAAAACTAACTCTCTCAACAATAACAACATTAGATCCCTCCACAATATTCCCTTCACTATTCGGGATGGTGAGAATCTTCCTTCTAGAGGTGTTATTATTAACACTCTTATGAAAGGGAGAAGTATTCATATCCCCAGCTTGCAGGCATTTAATTCTAGACTTTTGTTTATAGAAGGCCTCTTCATTAGATTTCAATGTAGCTTATTCTTTGACAATCAGATTTTCTTCCACTATGAGTCAAGCATTGAAACCATCCATGTCAAGTTGCCCTTGAAATAAGTTCATTTGGTCCCTCACTCCAATGACTCTAATAGATATATTGCTAGAGAAATTATTATTCATATCCTTAAGAACATGCTTAAGTCTCTTCAGTTTTTATGAAAATTTAAACATTGGATTCCCAACACTCAAGAGTCCGAGAATTATTGTTACTCTCTTTGAAATCAACATGTTTCATCCAAAAGTTGAAGAATTTAAATGGCTTGGGTCTCCTTTCAATAGTAGGCATAATATTGATAAGGATATGACTATGACACCTGTGCATAGAACATCAACTTGGGAATCACGAAAGTATGAGATCCATTGGGGATTATGTAGAACTCTATCAATTCTAGACTCGGCATTAGAGTTGACAAGAATCTTTTTATTCCATGTAAACAATAAACCAGTAAAGTTCATATCCTTTGGCTGAGTATCATAAATCCATGAGTTAAAACTCCTGAGACACTCTAGCATCAATGCCTTGAATACCCCTCTTCTCCTATTGTAATTAAAGTATCCCATAATAATCCATTGTTGGTAATTAACACCACAATGATTATGTGGGAGAAAATCCCATAAATAACCGTTATCTATTGCTTATATGTGCCCATAAACAAAGGTGGCAAATAAGAACTTATCCATGCCCACCAACTCTACTTTATAGAAGATTGCTTTGGGGTTATCATTCAAAACCTCAACTTTCAGAAAGCTGGGATCCCACCCAACCAGCACTCTAGACACACCCCATTGATTGGGCAATTGTGAATTGATTTCTAGCTCCAAAAATAGTTATTGGTTACTGTTACCATGTGATTCCTCCTTACTTTGGATTCAAGGATACAAATGAGAGAAATCCTATTATCAGCTATGATCTTTCTAATTTATTATTGCTTGCGAGTTAAATTTAGACTAATCTTCCATTTAGCAATCTTAATCATCTAGAGTTTTTACCCTTGCTACTAGACTTATTTTTTCCTTTTTCCATTACCTGAGTTATGGGCTTCTGATTATCATTTTGCTTACCTATATCTGCTAGTTCATCCACAACTTTCACTTTGAGATCCAATTCAATTGGTTCTGGAGTATCTTCAATATCAGATTAGTCACCATAAAAAACATCGAAGAAGTTTGAAGTTTTAACAATGGGTGGCAAAGGTATGGTGGTCTCTTCCAAAGAACTGGTGGTTGAGCAGTTGGTGTTCTAAATGTCTTCAATTATTCCACTATATTCCCCCACATGGATGGCTTTGTTACTTCTACCATTAACTATTATCCAGTCCTCATTATTCTTCCTCCCCTCAAGAATTATGGAAGGGTTATTTGTATCATCTTCAGCATTGGTCTTGTCCACCCACACACATTTAATTTTATGGCATTTGGCAATGGTGTGTCCAAGCGTGATACAATGACTACATAAGGAGGAATATCCTAGTATCTCACTTTGATAGTAGTAAAGCTACCATTCTCCATAATAAGCACAACAACCTTAGGATAATTAGCTTGTGGTTTCATTTCAACATATATCCAGGCATAACTGATTTTTCTTATCTCCAGTGTGATTGTGCCAGCATAAATGAGCACACCAATTGCACTAGCTATATAAATCAAACCCTCAGCATTCCACTATTTCATAGGTATAAAGTGGAATAATACCCAAGCCGCCACTCTCTCAGTTGTTTCTTTACAAAAACTGAAATTAGGTTGCCACTTCTTCAAGATAATAACATTACCCACAAAGTGCCAAGGCCCATTTTCCACAACTTCATTTCTATATGTTATGTTATCAAACTTGAAAAGAAGGTATCCATAACCATGGTCTATGGCATGCGATAAGCCGTGTTTATCCTATAGCCTATGAGCAATATTGTTCACTAAAGTGAATGGTAATTTTCTACCGAGAAAAATTCCAACACAGGTGCATTCCCACCGTGCATAACCAAGATTAGCCTCCTCTAATAGCGGTTTAACTCGTAATCTATCATCCTTTACAAAAGTTGGTTGGTGGTATGACAACCTAAATTTAGGATCCTTATTGTCAGATACCACATATTTCACATTTTGGTCATTGGATTAACACTATTAACATGCATGATATTAGACATTTTGGAGGCTGCAGTGGGAGTCAGGCCAACAACATCCTTACCTTTATTATTCTATAAGTTATAAGAATTACAACTATGAATGGGATAAGTTTCTCCTTTAGACAAACTATCCACGCGTTTATGGCAATAGTTTGGGATTGTTCATCCAACCTAAGGTGATTGGAAACACCTACGACGTGATTAGTTCCGCCATTATAAAGTCCGAAGTTCTTGATATCCTCATGAGAAAAGCCTTTACTCTTGAGTAACTCAAAATAAACATTATTCTCCTAAAGTTTGGACACATTAACATTAGATATGATTTGACCATCCTTAACTTCATCTTCAATAATGACATCACCATTTATCAACTCTATAGAGACTCGAATAGTAACCACATCATAAGGTACCAAAGTAGTATTGGCTCTTGTTTTTTGTTTCAAGTGAACCACTAGTAACCATATCATCCACTTGGATGTCAAATAAGCCTTTATTGAACTCCCCAGTTGCAATTGGGGCTTGTCCATGTAAACATCTTTTATCCTCATGTTTCTATACCACATTAAAGTCATCCATCAATATACATTATTAGTTATTGACTGTCTCATAATTGAGCCTAAGAAATTTCCATAAATGGTTCATTGCATCCGGGAGGTTGTCACCATAAATAAAGGAAACTTAAAAGAACTTTCCAATGCCCACAAAGTCAATTTTTCATAAGAAAACTTGATAATGTGTAGTAAAAATAACAACATTTAAGATGCTTGGGTCCCATCCAACATTAACTATGTCCACTACACCATTCACTGGTGGAAAAATATCCCAGTTGTATAAGCAATTACTCTTGATGATTGGCATATCAACTAGCCTAACTTTAGTTTCTAGCAGACAAATAAGGGAAATATTATTATCTCTTATTACCTTACACACTCCCTATTGTTTATGAAGGTAATTGGAGTTTTCTTTTGTTATAAGAGTCTAGCCTAATCATTCAAAAGTTTTATATTTTCCTCCAGACTTATTTATCCCTTTTCCGTTTCCCAATCTTTTCTTTTGCTTGTTAGAGGTGACGATGCCAGTAGTTAAGTCCTTATCAACTAGTTCATCAACAACTATAATATTCAATACAAGTCCATAAGGTTTTCATGTAGCTCTAATATCATAGTACAGGTTGTCAATATGTCCAAAAGAGTTGGACACTACCAAAGTTAGATAACTAAAGATGATTTCCTACTCTACTGTAGTTGGGGGGGGGGGGGGGGGGGGGGGGGACTAGTATCATCCACTTTGCTTGATTCACCTTGCATAATATTATGGCCTCTCATTGTGACATATGCCCACTACTCAATAGTATATTTGTAGCAACTAACCATTGACTTTTCATTTGTAATAGTTCCTTGCTCAACCTTGTGTGTAGAACTTACTTCTCCACATAGACTCTCTTGACTTTATTACATTTATTATCATAATGACCTAAAACTAAGGGAGTTTGGGAAAGAGTGAGGCATCTCTTGGTAACCTACTTTTACACAAGTTGTGGTCCCATCTTTCACAATGAGATCTATGGAGTTTGGATAGCTTACTTTGGGTTCAATCTCTATGCATATGCGGGCATAGTTGATTCTCTGCATATCCTCCATTTTATAGGAATACCAACAGCACTAAAAATGTATCTTAACCCCTTTTTGTTTAGTATTAAAATGGTATGTTGTGAAAATTGGCCTAAATTAGATATCTATGGGTTCCCAACAAAGTGCCATGGAGCATTTTCAATCACCTCATCTCTACAAGTAGGATTACCAAACAGAATGAAAATGAAACATTCATCATAAGCTATTACTTGTGATAGTCCATATTTATCCAATATCCTATGTGTTACATTGTTCACAAGTGTGTATGACAATCTCCTATCAAGAAAGAATCCCACACAATTGTTCTCCCACTTAGTATAAACTAACATGGCCACTTTTTTAAGGGGTTAAATTGGATTCCTATTATTGACCATTGAAGGTATGTGATACTTGAGTTTGAAGTTAGGTTTTTTCTTCTCTGCCACAACTAAGCTCCAAGTTTTGGTAGTTGTTTTAACACTCTTATCAAGGCTAAATTTAAACGTATTGGAGGCTGGTGTATGGGGTCTATTTTTCAGCTTGGGTTAGTTACTTACCTTAATTTTCAACTTGCTGGTTTCAGCTAAATTACAACTAGGGGATATGATATCAACACTAGTATCTATACTACCATACTTACCCATGTAAGTAGTTGTACTTGACAAGACTTTTGCACCGCTATTATGGTGTTTTGCTACCTTCAACTGGCTAGAGCAAACATCAGAGAGTCCATTTTTGACATTAGAGACTCTAAATATTAAAGTAGCCTTATGGTCAAACACTTTTCTTTTAAGGAACTTCAAATACACATTTTTATATTCATTCAGCTAATGGATTCTAGATACATGGACATTAGCGTGTTTAATGTTTACTTTAGAGGACACAACTTAGACTTCTTACACTTCATCTATAACTTCATCATTTGATTGGATCTTATCATTATCATTAACTAGAGTTCTAGGAATGGTGATAATGTTAATTGGCACCAAGAGAGTCTGCAATAATTGTATTTAATTCACCTTTACGAGACTGGTAGTGATGCCTAGAGTCTTAGTAATAAGACAGTTAATTGAATTGGAGGCAGGAATAATGGGATAAAAAAGCAATGGGGATTATAGGTGAGAGTAGGGAGAAGGAAAGTATTAAAGGTTTATAGAGAAAAGGAATAGCATATTATGATGGTTTGTTGTGTTGTTGGTTTATGACGAGTTGTTGTTGTTGGAATGGAAACTGGTTATCTAATTCATCAATGTTTAAATTACATCACCTTAATAATTTTATAACTAATTCTAGTGTCTCAACAAAAAAATACCCTATCTAGACAGAAGTGTATTGGGGGGTTCTTTGTTTAGATTTTATTTATGAGACATTCCACACAGGGAGTCTAGAAACGGTAGGAGTGGGGACTTTGGGAACCTTTTTTCGAAAATTGTGTGTATATTAAACAAAAACCATATACATGGGAAGGAGGAAATAAACTCAAACGAAATAGCAAAGAAGTAAATTTAACCCAGACCAAACTATAAAACAAAACTAAGGGCATACCCCAACAGCTAACAAAATGATAAGAGAAACTACACTAACTGGAATCAGAAGTATACTCAAGAAGGACCCAGTACATACAAGCCATCCAGTTATCATAACTTCTCCTAACTTTCTACCAAGCGATAACTCTAGCTTTGACCATTGTCTTAATCTCTTTCACAATTATCTTCGTATTCTTTAAGATTCTATTGATACTTCTATTATTACTCTCCAACCAAAGGCAATAAAAAGTTGTATAAACATCTAACCTTTTTTAATTAACTTAGTAAAACTTAATGGTTGAGAAGTCCCATGTTAATTATATTCCCCTCCGTAGTTTGAGAAAACCCTTAGTAAATAATGAAGTAACATAATTTGTGAGTTATAAGTTAGTTCTATATGGTACCATTGGTGGGGTGAATGGAATAGAATTATAATAAACTTTAGTAATAAGTTAAATGAGTAAAATGGACCACTAATTAGGTAATGATGGTATTGATTAATTGAAATGAGTTAATCAATATGGTAATGGGTGTGTGGTTAGAGAGAACATTCTTACTTTTTGCGTGCCAAAGGGCATGCTATTGTGAGGTGGTGTACGACTTAAGTGACGGTATCTTGTTTGTGCACCACACAAATTGTTCATGTTTATTGTTCCGACCATTATAGAGAATGTTGGTGTCCGATTGTGTGATGGGATTGATTCATGCATCACACGGGTTTATTAAATTGTTCCAACCACTCTATAGAATGTTAGTGCTCAGTTTTGTGTGATAGTCTTTATGTGTGCATACTGCATGTTAGTGAGATGGCCGAGGAGAATGGGCTCATGACTATTACGGTTTAATTAACTAAGAGATTTAATTAATTATTAAAATTAATTATTTAATTAATATGGACTGTGAGGACCCGTGGGATATGATTGGTTATCGTAGTAAGCTACATAACTGTGGACTTATCACTTGTATATGTAAGTGCTTTTAAGTTGCGTAACTTTGGTAACATGTTGGGTTGTGACCCGTTTATATTCGTGGAAACATTTCAAGTGCTAGGGTTGGAGCTCGCGAGTAGCTTCCTCTCCAGTAAGTATGGACCATTCATTCTCTCCGTTCCAATCTATTTTGCAGGAGTTGTGATTTAGGCTACCTCATTGGTTGTCTATCTTTATATCCCAGCTTATGCGACTTGGTTACATTAGGTTTCGATACATGTATATGGCAGGATCATTATTGGCATGTATTTCCATACTTGAGATGGTTTTGGTACTTTTAATTGGGACTTTCTGATGTGGTTGTAGAGATATTCTCATATTGTTTAAGTGGGTGATGCATATATGAGTTGTCATTTGAGGTTTATCATATCGTGTCCATATCTGGTCTTAAAATTAATTATGCGCATGCTAAGATTGATATTTTAAATTTTTTTAACAATTTGTATATTTTAATATTAGGATGTGATAAACCCTAGTGTGAAAATATACGAGTTCTTACATTTAGTAAGAGCATAGTCTTAAGCCTCGAGTGTTATAGGTTTTGTTAGACTTCTATGTAGCAATCTTTGATACGTGTCTTTATTTGTACTTTTATTTACGTCTCGTTATTGATAGGACTTTATTTATGAATTTTAGATGCTACCAAAGAGGAGAGCACATCCAATTAGGGTGCATGCGGAACAAGATGAACTCGCAGCCCAAAATCAGTAAGCATTGGCAGTACCAGTGCCAAATGCACAGGGTCAGTATCATTTCGGTGCCTACCTAGTAGCTAACTAAGGTCGTTCGCCTTTTCTAGTGGTGTGGGTATGGTAACTAGCCACTAGTAGAGGAACAAGAGGTTGTTGATCGGCCAGGGTGTAGATACTAACTTGAGAAAGTCTGGATATTCAACGTCATTTTTCAGGAAACTATATGTATATAAAAAGAAAAAACATACACATGGAAAAGGTGAAAACCTCAAATAGAACATACAAAAGGGACATTCCCCTCAAGCCAGACTACAAAAAACTAAGAGGCATATTCAACAACTAAACAAATAAGGATAAGATAAGCTAAACTAAACTAATTATATTTAAGAGAATCCCCAAGAAAGTTGTAATACCTGCTTAGCATCAAAACCCTAAAACGATTAAACTACGACGAGTTAGCCCAATATATCACCCTACATCCCCTTTATACCTTAGTCAAATTCAAAAATAGCCTAAACGAAGTTGAAATTACTCATGAAATCCTATAACTTTGCTTAATTACATAAGTACCCCTAAAGGTTATAAAATGACCAAAATACCCTTATAAACTTTTGAAGAAGCCTAACTTGACTTATATTTCACCCCAAGACCCAAAGCTTGTACCAAATTGAACCTCTAGACCTTAAGTAATTTAATTTTAAAACCCAACCCTTGAACGTTTATAAAATTATACAAATGACCCTTAAATGTGAAAATTAATCAAATAAAAATACTAAATAAATACTAAACACCTTCCTCAAGGTCCAAAATCAAAACCAAAATAATTATACTTTCCCACTGCCAACAAAGCAGTCATATCAGTACAAAAGGCCAAAACACATAGGAACCACACACACACATGTGAAACCCTTGTGCCACAATGATTATCTTCTTAAATCAATGAAGAATCCACCTTTTTCCACCAATTAACTCTCCTTGGACTACCCCATAAAATCCCCACGAATTCTAGCTTTGAAACCCACCAGTTCAGTAGTAATAAACTTGTCTTTTTTTCTATCAAATCTGGTAACCTATAATTTTATGCCCCATTTTCTATTTTGATTATCAAAAAAAATTCTGCACCATCACAAACCTCAAACCAATCAAACAAACTGAAGGCCCCAATTTTAAAATTATACCGAAAAAGAATTCAATTTTCTTTTAAAGATGCGGAAGAGAGATGGTTCAATTAAACAAACACTAACAACAGATTTTAATTTCTTTAAATTAAAATTAAAATTAAACACAAAGTGAAATTAAATTAATCAACAAATACATATTTCACTTAAACAACTTAATTCAATCCAAGTCCTAGAAATTTGCCTAACAATACTAATTCATTTTTACAACTAAGGCCAAACCAAATTTTATCAAATTATATTATTTAGACTAGAATTAAATTAAGTTAATTTTATCTTTTTACCTAAACATGCATCTAATGTGATTTTGCAAAAGATAAAATAAAGAGACAAACCACTACGTCGTAGTGTACGAGGAAAACCCCACAACGAGAAAAAACCTCGGACAGCCCTAGCCTTAAGTCCACTAAGTATGGTATTTTTACAAGTACAAGACAAATGACTTACTCAACTCGACTCGGCTCCCTTCAAGCCCCTGATGCGTCTTCTTGTACCAACCTCTGCTTAGTTGACAATCCCAGACTCTACCGGAACCTTGGAATCCCCCAATGAGACTTTAGGAACAACCGTCAACCACACATGGTGCCTGTGAGAATGTCGCAGCAAAACAATGAGACTTCTTCTTTGAGGGATGTAGAAGTAAACCCAAATGAACTCTTCAACTTGGTAGAGTAAACTCGGTGCCAAACACTCCAAGCAAGATATTTATATGGAAACTTGGAATAAACAAACTATGGGTGTAAACAAAAGTGTTTTTTTGGAATAATGTTCTTGAAAATACAAACACTAAAAACATGAACTTTTGAACTTAACAATTTTTTCTCTCTCAAAAAGATGTTAGAAATTGTCAAAAGTGGGTTTTTCAAACTTGGTTCCCGCACATATAACTTTTGTCAAGAGTTAGTGGGAAAAGGTAAGTGGGAACATGGATAAAAACTGCTTAAAACTGCCAAAAATAATTCCCACCAGAAATCTCGTTCGAACGAGATTTTCGTTCGAACGACATTTCTAACGAAGTTCCAGTGGCCATAAGGGAAATATCGTTGGTAAACTCGTTCGAACGACATTCTCGTTTGGACGAAAAACTCGTTCGAACGACAATGTCGAACGAACTTCCAGAAAGCTTAAAATTCGATTTTTAGCCCAGAAACTTTATTTGAAAGTTAAAAATAAACCTCGATTTAAAATAAAACACCACCCAATAAAAAAAATTCCAAGCTCCTATATAAATATGTAATGCATTCATACCTTAGGAGTAAACGGAACAAATGTTGTTGACGTAGAAACGAGGCACAATAAACTCGGTATTTGATGGAGCTTTATAATCTTGGCCTCTACGTCTTCAACTAACACGTCATAGGCTTAAATTGATAAACTTGAACACTATCATATGACTCAAATGTTTTTATCCAGAATTGAGCCAACACAACATTGAGACTCAATCGGAGACTTGTGTCATTATAAATCTCTCCCTTTGGCTATTTGGGGACAAAAACCAACAAAAATCCTAAAGGGCCGTCAAGCTCTACTAGACTCAAACATCCCACCCAAACTTGACTCAAGACCCAAGGATCAATATCTTTACCGATGAAGAAAGTTTCCATATTTAGAAGAATTCCTGTATACTTAAGCAAACTATCAAACGCATGGGGAATATTAAAAAATTAAATGCAATTAAAATAATTACACTCCCTAAATTAATTCTCCCCTTTAACAAATGTGATCTACCTAAGAAAGTCGCGACTCCCCCTAAGTTAAATCGCCTAAACAAAGATACAATTATAATAGGTTTAGATACCATTTCTCCCCTTATCATTCTCCCCCTTTTGTTTAGGAATAGACAAAGGTGATAGAATTAATTAAAAAAAAAGTGCATACAGTGCAAAGACCATGAAAGCATATAGGCAACAAAATCATAACTAATCCACAAAAATAATAAAGGATACCAACTAAGAGGCGAGAAATTGATACCAATATGAGACATAAAGTATTAAGCATGTGATATCAACAAGAATGCAATAAGATAGATACCAATTATGAAGTAGAAGCATAGATGGACTAGAAAGAAGGCAAAGACAAAGGAATACCACGTATATGAGTACATAATAAATATCATTAACGCACACGCACATATACTAGGTATAAACACCACACATAACACAAAATACAATAAGCTTTTCACACTCGTATGGCAAAATATGTCATATGGAAATGGAAGTGTTGGGGTGTGAACTAGTAACAATTAAATTTAGACCCAATCACTTAAAACATGTTCATGGAGTTCTCATTTGACTGCAAACTTTATCACATTTGAATATAACCTAATGTGACAATATAATTTGAACTCAATGAACAAACATACACAATGTATACAAGCCTAGAGTTTTGATGATTCTATAAACCAATAGAGTCATGACATTGAAAGTACAACTAGGATAAACGGACATTGTGCAAACCGTTGATATACCATCCAATCTCCCTCAATAATCATATATATTTTTGAATGAATATATCAATTAAAACATAGGCCTTGGCAATTAATTTTCTTTTTAATGCCATATTTTATTTTTAGGCCTTTGGACCACGTATTTCTTTTAGGTCCAAGCAAACGGTGGCTTACTCGCAAAAGATGATTTTTCCTTTCGGAGCCCTTCCCTGTGCACATTTATATATATAACATTTTTATAGCTCACACAAATCTCACGTGCAATGGATTTTAACATGCACTAGTCCTTTTAGGTCACATAACATGTAGATGACAAGATTGGTAGAAGAACACCTCACAAAGCTCAAACATACATATAAAGTTATAGATTCAAGTGAGCTCGTGCATGTGTGAATTGAGGCATATAAAAATAGAATCCATTATATCAACACAAAATCCAACCACTCCACGTAAGCATAGTAAAGAATATTTTAAGGATTGACAATCTTAACCAAAAGTTCTTGCCACATGGGATCGAAAAAAAGGGATTCTAACACAAGTATATGCCACGTAGAGTGTGTCAAACTAAAATACACACAAAATAAATCTTTTTGAGTTTTTTGAAATTTTTTAAAACAAACAAACAAAAATATTTACTCCAAAAGACAAACAAAAATCATTTGTATTTTTCAATAAGCCTGAATTATAACGAATGAAACACAAATGAAAAACAAAATCTTTTTGTATTTTTCATTTAATGCAAACTAGAATGAAAGAAGTAGAATACAAAAGATAAACAAAAATCATAATTCTAGCATGTGATTAAGCATGAAGTATAGACTAGAGTAATGATTAAAACACGCATACAATTAGCATGATGATATAGCATGAAGCACAAAACCTAACGTATGCAAACAACTAACACATTCAACCTTTAGATTTATCAAGTGAGGAAGCATGTGAAAGCAAATGAGAATAAAAAATCATTTCTTGTAAAGCTACCAAGTCGGATCTCCTAACCCATAGTAATGACGAATGTCGATCTCGGGCTGTAGGAATCTTGGCTACCTCGGTTGCCTTACATTGGGATTTTCTCGTTTAAGATCAAAATAAAATTTTATAAGATGACCTTTTCGACCACAATGTGAGAACCTAAAGACTCGACGAAAAGAATTACCTGAGGAATGATCTCTAAAGTCTTCCCTAGGCGATTCTCTTAAAACATTGGTTTTGGCTTTATGAGTAGATTCATTACAAGTATCGAAGCCTAAACCACAAGTGTCATTTTTTATTTGGACCGTGCCTAGGATTTTATCTAGTTTTTTGGACCTACACTCCAAGTCAAATGTGACTTTACTAGAGTCTTTGAATTGTTCTTCTAATTCTAAAATTCTAGACTCTAACAAAACATTTCTCTCTTCAAACTCGAGAAGCTCCTTTTTCATTGATTCCATTAAACATCTAAGGCTATCTCTCTCTCCTTCTATATATTCAAGCTTCTCTCTAAGAGTTCTCTCACGTGTCCTAAGGTCTTCAACCAATACACTATCATCAACGACCTTGACACGCTCTCTTAAACTCGCTTCTAACATCAAATTAGCTCTTTTTAATTTAATGGATTCTTCATAAAGTTCTTGAAAAGCATTTTGAAGTTCACTCACATTAACCTCTTCTTCATTTTCATTATCTCTCTCTTCTTCACTCTCACAACCATCAAAAACAAGGGAATCATAAACATTGACCTTGGAAGTGTCATGTGTTAAAATTTCATCAATAGAGGAGTGCTCACAATCACTCACATGACTAGCCATAAAAGCCACAAAGTTGGGCTTAGTGGGGTAATCGGGTCCCTCTTCCTTATCATTATCACTAAGGGTTATATTATATGAAATAGGTTGCCTACCCTCTCTCTTTAGTTTAGTGGGGCACTCAAGAGCTCTATGACCATACCCTTCACAACCATAACACCTATTTGACTCGTCCTTATTTAAATTTTCATTAAAAGATTTAGGGATCTTTTCGACTTTGTCATGCTTAGACTTTTTAAATTTCTTAAAATCATTTTTAAATTTATCTTTGTTAAATTTAAGAAATTTATGAAACTTCCTAGCAAACATAGCCATATTTTCCGAGTCACTCTCACTTTCACTCTCTACTACTTATTTTTCCTCCTTTCGGACTTTCAAAACAACGCCCTTTTCTATTTTCTTTTCAGTTTTGGAGGGAAACATGTCTAGTTCATAGGTTTGTAAATCACCTACGATCTCTTCTAATTTAGTAGAGGCTAAAGTGGGTAAAGAATTTGACACGGTCACCTTAGGAATAAATCTATCGGGTAGGGACCTTAAAATTTTCTTTACTACTCGGTTGTCGGGTATTTTCTCTCCCAAGTTAAAAGATGAATTAACTATATCGGAAAGTCTAGCATAAAATTCATCAAAAGTTTCCCTTTCATTCATTTTGATGGTTTCAAATTGAGTGGGTGAGGTTTTGGAGTTTCTAAGCTTTTACGACACTAGTTCCTTCATGAATGAGTTGTAAAATATCCCAAGCTTCTTTGCGGTTTCACACGTCATAATGCGACGGAATTCATCCGGTGTGACCGCACTAAACAGGGCATTTAAACCTCGAGAATTAAAATCAGATAGTTTAAATTCATTCTCACTCCATCTATCGGCGAGTTTGGGAACACGCTCATTATCTACTAAATGTGTAGGTGGGGACCACCCGTTAACAACAGATAACCAAACCCTCCGTCAATAGATTTTAGTGCCGATTTCATCTCGATTTCCAATACGCGTAGTTAGAACCATTGAAAATGGGGAAAATTCCATTTTAGCCAAAAATATTTAAAAAGATCTTACCGAAGTAATTTATCATTTTGTCTCTGATACCAATTTGAAGGCCCCAATTTTAAAATTTTACCGAAAAAGATTTCAATTTCCTTTTAAAGATGCGGAAGCGAGATGGTTCAATTAAATAAACACAAACAACAGATTTTAATTTCTTTTAAATTGAAATTAAACTTAAACACAAAGTGAAATTAAATTAATCAACAAATACATATTGTTTGGGTTTATAAACCTCAGACGGTCCTAGCCTTAAGTCCACTAAAGATGGTATTTTTACAAGTACAAGACAAATGACTTACTCAACTCGACTCGACTCCTTTCAAGCCCCTGATGCATCTTTTTGTACCAACCTTCACTTAGTTGACAATCCCGAACTCTACCGGAACCTTGGAATCCACCAATGAGACTTTAGAAACAACCATCAACCACACATGGTGCCTTTCACCATGTGAGAATGCCGCAGCAAAACAACGAGACTTCTTCTCTGAGGGATGTAGAAGTAAACCCAAACGAACTCTTCAACTCGATAGAGTAAACCCGGTGCCAAACACTCCAAGAAAGATACTTATATGGAAACTTGGAATAAACAAACTATGGGTGTAAACTAAAGTATTCTTTTTAATAATGTTCTTGAAAATACAAACACATAAAACATGAACTTTTGGACTTAACAATTTTTTTTCTCTCAAAAAGATGTTAGAAATTATCAAAAGTTGGTTTTTCAAACTTGGTCCCCGCACATATAACTTCTGTCAAGAGTTAGTGGGAAAAGGTAAGTGGGAACATGGGTAAAAACTGCTTAAAACTGCCAAAAAAATTCTCGCCAAAAACCTCGATCGAACGAGATTTTCTTTCGAATGAAGTCTCGTTCGAACAGCACTTCTAACGAAGTTCCAGTGGCCATAAGAGAAATATCATTGGCAAACTCATTTGAACGACATTATCGTTCGAACGAAAAACTCCTTCAAACGACAATATAGAACGAACTTCCAGAAAGCTTAAAATTCGATTTTATCCCAGAAACTTTATTTTAAAGTTAAGAAGAAACCTTCTGAAAATAAACCTCAGTTTAAAATAAAATAACACCCAATAAAAAATATTCCAAGCTCCTATATAAATATGTAATGCATTCATACCTTAGGATTAAACGGAACAAATGTTGTTGACGTAGAAATGAGGCACAATAAACCCGGCATTTGATGGAGCTTTATAATCTTGGCCGCTACGTCTTCAACTAACATGTCATAGGCTTGAATGGATAAACTTGAACACTATACTATAACTCAAATATTTTTTTTGGAATTGAACCAACACAACATTGAGACTCAATCGGAGACTTGTGTCCTTACACAAACGAAGCTCTTATGTGTATTATGGCCTGTATAAGCGAAAACCTTCAAAAACTCCATTAAAGCTTGAGATTTAATGGTGAAACTCTATTCTTTAAATTTGAACATGTTTCTAAGTGAGGAATGAGTTCCTTAGAAGACCAAGAGCTCAAATACAATGCCCCTTAAGAAAATAGAGGTACGAATTCTCTGACACCACTTAGAGGGAGTAGGAGGCACTCATACCACTATGAGAATGCGAAAAAAATATTGCTTAATAAAAATTCCAATTTGAGAGTGCAAAATTAATTTAACGGTGTTAACTTACTAAATTCAAATGATAATCCACACCAAATTATAATCCTTTAACCCTATAACAAGCAACTATGTGATAAAAGAAATAAATCAACCCAGCAATGTAACAAAGACAAATTAAGGGGGGAAAACCTTTCGAGTAAAACCTTTTTTTAGCACGTTAGAAATATTACTAGACATTCGACTTATAATACTACTTGATAATCTCCACAAGTATAATACGCTGTTCTTCGTAAATCCCTAAAGAACAATTATGATCCTCGTAAGAATCACAATACCCTAGTCCTCCCTCTTCAACCTCAGCCTTTGCCTTCAGAAATGAGTCCCCTCACGTATCACAAGCCAGACATGGAGATGCCTTCTCTACAAAGGTGTATGAAAGTATATAAAACTTTCTAGGGTTTAAACTGATTCACAAAAACTATTTTGAGGATGTATGTTATGAATAAAATAGTGTTTTTGCAACGTAGAAAGTGAAGAACTATCGCAAAAGTTATGCAGAAGAGAATCTGGCAAAAGTATTAAACGTTTTGATCACGAAACAGGTATTTATATGACGTTCACAAACTTCGAGGCGGTGACATCGTTCAAACGAAAATCGTTCTAACGAGATGTTGATCACATTCGAACGAGACTTCAGTTCACTTCTAACGACATAAAAAAATTAGACAATAAGCCCTCGTTTGAAAAACACATCGAACGACCTTCTAACGACATGTCATCTCGTCGAGATGTCAATCTCGTTTGAACGAGAGTTAAAAAATAAAATAGTTTTTCTTTTCGAAATAAAAAAACTCGTGTTCGTTTTTTATAAAAAATAAACATCCCAAAAATTAATTTTGTAAATTAATTTAAACTCTAAATTGTTTTATACCATTACGGAATGTCGGCAAGTCTTCAAACTTGGAGATGCTTGATCTCGGTTTGCCTTGACAGTGCGTGACAATTTGTAATAGGAGATGCCAAACTAGTCTAAAGCTATGTTATGAACAATGTTGGAAAAATTGTTCTTACAAATCTCCCTCTTTGGCTATTTCGGTACAAAATAAACAAACAGAACAGAACACCAAATTAAAATAATAAATCTACTTTGACAAAAATACTAACACCCTTCCAAACCCTAGAACGAAATGTCATAAGTCTCTTTTTCTTCAAACTTCTTCTTCTTCCCTTTCACACAATTTGTCTTCATCCGTGTGTATGGAATTCCGCTTTGAGTACCTATACACATGAGACAAAAACATATACCTCGTGACGCATCGAGTTTGAAATAAAGTAAAACTCACAAATAAATTATCCTCCATAAATCAAACTCTCACTTTTTAATTTGCTCTGCCCCTTTGTTTTTATCCGAAATAGACAAAGAAGTAGAAACATAATCATGAAATATAAAGCATCGCGTAGAAAATAAGATATCATCACAAAAAGATATAAATCAAGCATGTGTAATAATCATATCAAAGGCCATCAAACACCAATTATTTTTGAAATTTTTATTTAAAAAAAACAAATTTCTCAAATACAACATATAATACCATATATAATACGTTCAAAATATATTAAAGAAAATTCGGCACACATATATAGGTATAAAAGACCACCAAATATGATACAAAACACATAATCTCACTAGCATAGTGTCGATGCGTCTAAATGTGTGGGATGGAATGAATGGGTGTGAACTAGAAACAAATGAATTATAACTCAAACACTCAAATATGTTCAAGAAGTTCTAATTTACCGTAAAAACTTTATCAAACTAAGATTTTGCCTCAAGTGACAAATAAATTTAAACTTAATGAATAAAACAAGCATAATGCACACAAGCGTCAAATATTGATGATTCTACAAATCAATAGCGTCGTGACAAAATAAGCATAACTAGGAATCATTGTGCAAACCTGTTGATCTTCAACTAAACTCCCCCAAAATATAAACAATATAATATTTTCTATTCTTTTCATTTCATTTCTTTTGAAGTGATTTCTTTTCGCAAGATCAATTAAACTAAACTATGTTGGCCTCTTTTTGGCAAATTTGCTCTTTTATTGCCTTATTTGTTTCTTGAGCTCTTTTTAAACGGTGGCTTTCACGACGATTCAACTTGTCTCTCATAACTCTTTTCGGTGTTCACTCATATCTTTTCAATACAAAACAAACTTTTACGGGCAACGGGTATTACATATACAAATCCTCCATAGTCACATAAACATGTAGATGCAAAATTGATGGAAGAACATCTCACCAAGCTCAAATATACACAGTGAAGTAAAAATCCAATAAGCTCGTGCATGTTTGCTCCAAGGCATATGCAAAGTCGAATTCATCAAGAAATCAAGTTTCAAACAACTCCATAAACATGGTTAAGATCAATCTAAGTATCTAAAGTCATAACCAAGTTCCCTAGCCACATGGAAATTGCGAAGTGAATTGGATTCAAACACACCAATATGCCACACCAAATGTGTAAAACTAAAATACACAAAAACCAAAAAATCTTTTTTTATTTTTCAAAAATTTTACCAAAATAAAATCTTTTTATATTTTTCAAATATGACTCAATAAAAGAAAATTATAATACAAAAAGTACACATGTCATAATACTAGCAAATATATATCATGAGGAACAACTAAAGTATGACAAAAAAAATCATGCAAGCAATCATCTATATGATATAGCAAGTGAAGAATCATCTGCAAGCATGTGAGAGTCAACTAGTCTACCATCTAGCTCCTCCGAAATAGATTTCCTAACCCAAATAGATGTGTACTTAACGCATCGGGTTTCGGGAACCAAGGGAACACTAGACTTAAACTTCCTAGGACCTCTTCCATAATCATAACAAAAATGTCTAAGGTGACCTTTCCTACACAATATGAACATGTGTAAACACAAGGAATGTTACCTATGGGTTGACCTTTTTCTAACATCCTTGGATTTGGTTTACCCTCTAAAACAAATAAAGGTTTTGGCTTTAATATTAGAATCATTAGAAACATGTGAGCCAGAGCCATTACTACCAACACTACTAGAGTCTTTTAAATCATCTTTTAACTTTAAAATGTTAGACTCAAGCAAAGAATTTAACTCTTACAATTTTAGGAACACCTTCTTCAAATGTTCAATCATTCCTAGAAGGTTATCCCCATCCCCCTCAATGAAAGAAAACCTATCCCCAGGTGTCTTCTTACGTGCCTAAAAATCATTAATTAAAACACTATCCTCTACGGCACAACCATTAACCCTAGAATTTTTAAAGTCCTATAATTCTCTCTCTAAAAGTCGTACTCTATCATCACTCTCCTTTTTGGATAATTCTAATTTTCTAAAATCACGTTTCATGTCCACAAGTTTCTCGTAAAATAAATCTCTTTGATTTTGATAGTTTGCAAAAGATCCAAGGCGGATTGAAAAAGAAAATTTTCTTTTTCAAGAATCTCAATTCTTTAAGCAAACTTCAAATTCAAGCGATTTAATTCGTCAAAACTAAGGGAATCCATCACGAGAAAAACTGAACCACCCAAACAACACTAAACAAGGATCTAACATGATACCAATTTGAAGAAATGGTATCAGAAGGAAAAACTAAAAAAATCAGGATCACACGATAACTTAGTGCAACCCGCTCTGATACCACTTTGAGAAATCAGAGGTACAAATGCTCTGACACCACTTAGAGAGAGTGGAAGGAACTTATGCCACTATGAGAATGAAAAAATAAAATATTCCTCAATAAAAATTTCAATTTGAAGTGCGCAATTAATTTTACAGTGTAAATTCAAATGGTAATCCACACCGAATTTTAATCCTTTAACCCTAGAACATGTAACTATGTGATAAAATAGATAAATCAACCAAGCATTCAATAAAGACAAATTAAGGGGAAATAACCCCTTTCGACTAAAACCCTTTTTCATCACTTTAGAAATATTACAAAAGAGTCAACTTATAATACTACTTGATAAGCTCCACAAGTATAAAGCGTTAATCTTCGAAAATATCTAAAGAACAACTATGATCCTATTAATAATCACATGACCACAGTCCTGTCTCTTCATCCTCAACCTTTGTCTTCAGTAGAGAGTCCCTTCAGGTATCACAAGTCAGCCATGGAGATGCCTTCTCCACAAAGGTGTATGAAAATATACAAAGCATTCTAGGGCTTAAAACGATTCACAAAAACTATTTTTAGGATGTATGTTGTGAATCAAACAGTGTTTTTGTGACACAAAAAGTAAAGAGCTTTAGTAAAAGTTATGCATAAACGAATCTAGCAAAATTCTTAAACGTTTTGATCACGAAACAGGTATTTATAGGACATTCACAAATTTCGAGGCGGTGGCATCGTTCGATTGAAAATGTTATGTCATTCTAATGAAATAATGATCTCATTCGAATGAGACTTTAGTTCGCTTCTAACAACATCAAAAAAACTTAGACGATAAATCCTCGTTTGAAACTCATTTGAAAAACACATTAAACGACCTCCTAACGATATGTCATCTCGTTTGAAGGAGATGTCAATCTCATTTGAAAGAGAGTTAAAAAATAAAATATTTTTTCTTTTCAAAATAATGAAACTCCTGTTCATTTTTTACAAAAATAAGAATCCCAAAAATTAATTTTGTAAATTAATTTAAACTCTAATTTGTTTTTTACCTTTACGGGATGTCGGGAAGTCTTCAAATGTAGAGATACTTAAGTCCGGTTCGGCTTGATGGTGCGTGATGATTTATAACATGATACATTAAACTAGTCTAAAGTTATGCTATGAACAATGTTGGAAAAATTGTTCTTACACCCCTTTAAAAAAATAATTGAGTTTTGACCCCACAATTCTCAAAGGTGTTTTCTAAGTTTAAAATTTTCAAACTCAAAATTCTCCCAAACCAGTATACCTCAATCCGTCAAATGAAAACCAAACTCTTCCCTAGGATAACAAAAACCTAACCCTAAGCTTAGAAACCATTGCCATGTTCTGAAACTGCATAATGTTTTCGTAAAAAATCCGAAAAAACACAGTTGTTCGAACTCGATCATTTCTGAACCTAGATCCATGAAACCTATATATTTGGATTCCTTGTGAAAAACTAGGTTGGATTGGTTCAAGAATCATCTCAAATTAGATAGGATATTAGAAGAAATTTGAAGTCAGAGTTTTGACCAAAACCTAGTCAATTGTCGAAAGGTTGAAGATGAACATTTTGACCAAAAGCATAAACCTAGCGCGTGAGGCCGCGTGACCGATCAAAAATTTATGGGTTTTTTTCCAAAATTTTTATTAATTTTTTCTGGTCAAAATGATATAAGATAAGGTAGGTTTTTTTTTTAAACCTAGCTCAAATTACAAAAAAACAAGGATTTGGTTTAAAAGTAATTTCAAAAAATTACAAATTGACCCCTCATATTTTTTTCATCTTTTGAATTTTATCCCCAAATTTTTTTCACATATTTGTGACACCCCGCCTAATTAAATACCGGGCGATCACTCCTTTATTAAATTAAATCAAGGTTAACAGTTGGTTCATTCTCAGCATCACTGTCGATAAAAATAAATTTTCCAATTTAACACCCTAAATAATTAAGCTAAGTGTCAGAAACATTTTTCATACAAACTTTCCAAATTTTAATTAGATTAAAAAAAATTTATTTATTAAAAACAACATTTCTACAATCAAGAATCACACTACGATAAACCAAATAGTATAATACATTCACCAATCGAATGTCCACATATGAAACTAGAATCACAAACCCATAAAGAATAAATCACAAAGAACAATACTGGAAATATCTGAAATATAAATGTCCCAACAACAAATGAAATAATGGAAAGGGCGACACGTGCCCAATAAATGAGAATGCTAGAATGGAGTCAATAAAGGAAGCCGTCTACGCAAGTGACCTGCAACTCCCACCTAAGCTGCAGCACGTTCCTCTCAAAGGATCCTAAGCAAGACGCCCCTGTGGCTGGGCACCTGAAATATATACATATATATACAAGAGAGAGAGAAAAAAAAAAGAAACGGGTCAGAGCCCGAAAGTGTGTTTGATTTAAAATACGTTTAGCAAGTATTTAAATTGATACAGGCCAATGCAATAACATATTAGTGCGTCGCTCTCTTGAGAAATACTCACCTCTCTTCTATTGTGCACACCTATCGCACTAACCTTCCCATTGGTTTGTTCTTAACAATATATCGCACTTGACTTTCTAAAAGATTTACTTAACTTAGGTTACTCGTAAGGTTTACAATTCTACGATTCAATTCTAAAAAGAGTATTCCAATTAGTAACCAAAGTTTTCCATTTTTAACTTTATAAAATCCATAAGTTTCCCAGTGACATATTATTTTTACTCAAAATAAGTATACATAATTTAGTCCAGGATTATTCCTCACATACTACGTTACAACAATAGTTTAAATTCCTCAATCCAGATATATATATAAATTACTCGTATAGTTTATATATATCTATCTACTGACAACACCAACATATAAACTATGGTGTAGGTATATTCTTCTTTCTCAAAACAAGTATTTACAATTTTCAGTAAACAACCATGTCCTACATATCAAATCACGGTAGGTAGTTCCAAATTTCAGAATTTCATATATATATTAACTACTCGCATAATATATAAAATAACAGCACCCCCAACTAGATTATGGTGCGGGCATACTCTACTATCCAAAGCCCTGTATCACTCATATTAAGGGGAATACATTCGGAATCACTCTCGAAATGTATTAACATACATACACAAACAATATTGAGGCGAAGAATAGATTCCAAGTCTCTAAGAGGGTAGCACATACCGGCGTCTCTTAGGACCGTCTGAACTATCACATCGATAGCCTGTACCAAGGACATCTATCTTCTAGGGTACAAGTCAATATCCCCCATAAAGGTCCCATCGAGATAAGACTTGTCCCAGCGCGGAAACCTCAGGGATAGTAAGTAGCGTGGGTATGATTTTCACATGCATATAATATATGTACACACAATCATATAAATATACCACTTTATCGAATTAATATAGGTTCTTCTCATCACCCGTAATTATACCATTTATCCTTAATTACACAGTTATGGAATTACGTATAAGGTTCTATTCCTAACCTTAACTCGAAGGGTTTTCTCACTTATTACCTAACACTCATGGATTACATCCTCACAAATCTAAAATTCAGTAAGTGACTTTATTAGATTCCCACGTAACTCTCTTACGTACCTCACCCTTTGAATTCATAAATCTACCAACCTAAAGTAAATATCCCAAAAATACCATTTTCGTTGAAGATTAAAGGTTCCAACATTTATCCATATACCCTACTGGTCCTCAATGTCTCCCAAATCATTTTATTTAGAATGCCCAAAGATAATTTCACGATAAACTTACGTTAACTATTAAACAAGGGAAATAGGAGTCTGCCAGGAGGGGTCGATCGATCGAAGCTTGGGGCTCGATCGATCGAACCTTCGATCGATCGATGCTCTATGCTCGATCGATCGATCAAGCAGGTCTGGGTAAAAATTCTGCAGAAATTGCAGTTACGGGATTCATCAAAATTCTTCATCAATATCCATATTTTCCAACACTAATCGACCCAAAGAGTCTACTACTAACATACTAACATAATTCCAGATGTTTTTAACATTCAACATGCGTGTATACATCATTAATCATTGTTAAACAATCCAAAATCTCATCTAACCATCAAGAACCCTAAAGTTTTCATAACTATGATTCAATTCAGTTTTTCTCCAGAATTTCTTCCTAATATAACATCAAAATCCGTGGGTAATACATCTATAACATCAAGAGTTTCCAGCATAAGGTTTTAGTCTTCTCTACATGCAATTTCCTATCAAAATTTGGGGTTTTCTTACATAGATTACATTCCTAATTAATCCTAAACTAATATGAACATTGCACTAACGAAATACGCAAGTTAAACACTTGCCTGGGATTTTCAAAAGTCTGATCTCCTGTTGATTTTGGTGTGGTTGTGTTCTCCTCCTCGCGATCTACGCGGTGGTGGTGACGGTGGTGCAAACGGAGGTGTTTTGGCCTTGAATCACCTTGAAAGGTCTCTCATCTCTTCTCCAATGGCCGTCTTAGGGTTCTGAAAGTTCTAACCTAAATGGCTAGCCTAACCAGCTGATAAAGGCTGCTAAAATTCGTGGGTTTAATTACCCTATTCTGGAAAAAGATCAAAATGCCCTCCCGGGTCACTAATTAGGCTTAAAAACGCCCCGAGACCCGAACTAAACCCCCGGGTACACTTCTCTGACTATCTCAACCCTTCCGGACGCGTTGGCGCACTCAAAATGACCATACGGACAACTTATAAAATATTCACTTTTTATTTAACACAATTAGCCCCGACGTGACACGGGCACGTCCCGACTTAAATTTCTGAAATAGTCATTTAATTCACTTATGACATTCAATATAACCAATATAATATATTACTATGCTCATTAGTAATATTCAACAAGTTTCCCATAATTACTAATTCTCGTCACGTTAATATTTATAACATATTTAAATTTCCGGATTTTTGTTAAATAAATCGTCACATTAAATTTAATAAATCCCCAAATTAATATAGCATGAAAATACGGGGTATTACATACTTCCCGAAAATAAGGCATACCTGGTAAAAATAACTCTGTGTATCTCTCGCACATATCTGCCTCACGCTCCCAAGTGGATTCCTTCACATTATGATGCTCCCACTGGACTCGCACAAGTTGAACTATTTTCGACCTCAATCTCCTCTCACTATAGTTTAGAATAGCCACTGGTCTCTCCTCGTAAGAGCTATCAGTCTGTAAGTCGATCTCCTCGATCGCGATGTGAGTATGGGCCATGTCATCTCGAAGGTATCGTCTCAACGACGAGATGTGAAATACATCGTGAATGCGATGTAAATGTTCTGGCAGTCCCAATCTGTATGCAACTGGCCCAATCGTCTCGATGATGGGAAATGGTCCTACGTACCTCGGAGCCAATTTCCCCTTCTTCCCGAACCTCATCACCCCCTTCATAGGAGATACACGCAACAACACTTGATCTCCCACATCAAACTCCCGGAAGAACCGTTTCGCATCAGCGTAGCTCTTCTGTCTATCTTGGGCTACCCGAATACGACTCCTGATTATCTCAATCCTCGTGGAGGTCTCCTGAATCACTTCTGGCCCTGGCGACTTGTTATCCCCCACCTCAAGCCAACAAGTTGGAGATCGACAAGGCCCGCCATATAAAGCCTCGAATGGAGACATAACAATCGTAAACTGATAAGAGTTATTATAAGCAAACTCTACCAGTGGAAGATGTGGCTCCCATCCTCCTCCAAAATCGAGAACATACATACGTAGTATATCCTCCAACATCTGATTAGTACGCTCTGTTTGTCCATCTGTCTGTGGGTGGTAAGCTGAACTCAACCTCAACTCAGTACCCATAGCCTCCTAAAAGCTTTCCCAGAAACGTGACACAAACATCTTGTCTCTATCTGTCACAATATTCAGGGGCAACCCATGTAATCTGACAATCTCAGCGATGAATAACTGAGCATACTGACCCGTGGTATAATCTGTCCTCACTGGAAGAAAATGAGCCACCTTGGCCAAACGGTCGACAATCACCTAGATATAATCGTGGCCCCGCTATGACGTAGGCAACTCTGTAATGAAATCCATGGAAATACTCTCCCACTTCCACGCGGGTACTTCCAATGGCTGAAGTAATCCTGACGGTTTCTGGTGGTCCACCTTCACCAGCTGGCAGGTAGAACACTTGGACACAAACTCGGCGATGTCCTTTTTATCTCACCCCACCAGTATTGACGCCTCATGTCCTAGTACATTTTATCACCTCCCGGATGTAGTGAAAATCAGGACCCGTGAGAATGAGTCATCACTTCATGACGTAACTCCGCTCCTTCTGGAATCGCTAATCTCCCATTAAACCGCAAACCTCCAACAGAACTAACAGAATAGGACTCAGCACCCTCGGCTAGAAGTCGCACAATATGCTCCTGACAAAACGGATATGTGGTATATGCCTGTATCACCCTCGTAACAATCTCGGGTGTGACTGTTATCACGGATATGAAAGAACGTGCTACTGCGTCCTGGTGACCCAACTCCTTCCACTTTGCTTTCCAGATGTCCGCTACATCGTCTACCAGTCTACGGCTCAACGCATCGGCAACTACGTTGGCCTTCCCCTGATGATACTGTATATCGAACGGGTAATCTTTCACAAACTCTAACCACCTGCGCTGACGCATATTCAGCTCTCGCTGAGTGAACAGGTACTGCAGTGACTTATGGTCTGTGAACAAACGGAATTTCTCGCCCAATAAGTAGTGCCTCCAAATTCTCAATGCAAATACGACCGCTGCTAACTCCAGGTCGTGGGTGGGGTAATTCTTCTCATGCGGCTTAAGCTTGCGGGAAGCAAAAGCTATAGCCTTCTCCTCCTGTTGAAGTACTCCCCCAAGTCCCCGTAAGGACGCATCAGTGTAAACCAGGTACTCTACACCCGGCTTTGGTAATGCAAGGACTGGCGCTGAAGTCAGCTTGTCTTTTAGCTCGTCGAAAGCCAATTGACAAGCGTCATCCCAAACATATGGCACTCCCTTGCGAGTCAGATTCGTCAATGGACCCGCTATTTTGTAGAATCCTCGAATGAATCTCCTGTAGTATCCGGCTAACCCCAAGAAACTACGCACTTCTGTCGGTGTCGTGGGCTGTCCCCACTCCCTCACCGCTGACACTTTTCTCGGGTCAACTGCTATCCCCTGCTCAGAAACAACATGGCCCAAGAATTGTACCTCTCGCAACCAGAATCCACACTTCTCGTACTTAGCATACCACTGATGCTCTCGTAGTGTCTGAAGAACCTGCCTCAAGTGCTCGGCATGCTCCTCCTCGGAGTGTGAATATATCAAGATATCATATATGAAGACGATGACGAACTGATCCAAGAACTCTCTGAATACTTGGTTCATCAAGTCCATGAAAACGGTTGGGGCATTTGTGAGTCCAAACGGCATTACCCTGAACTCATAGGACCCATATCTCGACAAGAAAGCAGTCTTTGAAACATCCTGCTCTCTAATACGTAACTGATGGTATCCCAACCTCAGATCTATCTTCGAAAAGGAAGTTGCTCCCCTCAACTGGTCGAACAGATCATCGATTCGAGGCAACGGATACTTATTCCGTATCGTGACCTTGTTCAATTCTCGGTAGTCCACACACAATCTCAGTGAACCATCTCTCTTCTTTACAAATAAGACTGGAGTGTCCCAAGGTGAGGTACTCCTACGAATGAAGCCCTGACCTAATAGCTGCTCTATCTGATCTCGTAGCTCTCGCCTCTCTGCCAGAGCCATACGGTACGGTGTGCGTGCTATGGGTCTCGTATCCGGCAATAAATCTATAACGAATTCTATCTCACGACTGGGCGGTAGGCCTGGTATTTCCTGAAACACATTGGAATACTCCCTAACAACTGGGATCGAATCCAAAGGAATCACAACCTCCTTAGAGGTATCCTCCTCAATGTAATATAAATGAGCGGTCGAACCTCCCTCTGGGCGAGGCATCGCCACTACAAACATCTCTTGCCCCGGAATGGCAAAAACCATGCTCCCACCGAAGCAATCAGTCATGGCTCTATAAGCTGCGAGCCAATCCATACCAATAATTACATCATGCTCGTGCATGTCTAAGACTGACATGTCTGCAGGTAATACCAAGATACCAATCTCTACCCCCACTCCTGGCATATATAAAAATGAGTGACTCACTCCCCAGTGGTGGGTCGACATACGCCACGGTGCTTTCTGCTGTGGCTAACAATCCTAAGGACTTCGCAAAATATATAGCTATATAAAAAAAAACGCGTTGCCCCAGTAAAAATAGAATGACCCAAAGTTCTATGGATAGAAAACATACCCCAAATCGAGGGTGGTGCCTGTGGGGCTGCTGCCTGGTGGACATTAAAGGTATGTCTGTACTGTAACTGCCCCTGTTGTACTGGTGTTACTGAAAAGGTTGGTAGGTCTGGTACCTGAACTGGTGCTGGGAGAGCGACTGGAAAAAGTGGCCCTTGCGGCTTCTTATGGCCACATTGTTGTCGTGAGGCCCTAACACCCTCTGGGCAATCTTGGCGTTTATGGCCATGCGTGCCACACACAAAACATTTTTCTCTGAAGTTACTCCCCCTCTGACCCTGCTGTTGTTGGGGTCGGCCTTGCTGACTTGGGGCTTTATTCCCCTTTCGAAACTGCTTCTTTTTACCATGTTGTTGACTAGAATTTACCCTGTCTTGGGTAGTTCGCTGTCGCAATTTTGGAGTCTTCGCTAGGGCTGTGCACGGGTCGGTCGGTTCGGTTTTGAGCCTATTTTTTGAACCAAACCGACTTTATCGGTTTTTGAATTTTTTGAACCGAAATCGAACCGCTGTATCGGTTAACCGAACCGAACAGGGTCGGTTCTTAACAGGGCCGGTTCGGTTTAACCATCGGTTTTTGACAGGGCTAAAAGTGACAGGGCCAGTTCGGTTAAACCGAACCGATTTTGACAGGGCTGCTTTTTTAAATATTTTTTATTTTGTTATAAAAAATTTCCATCTAAATTCATCTAACAATATTTTATTTATATGCAACAAATTTAGAAAATGGTTCAAAAGTATGTTAAATCACTTTTCAACTTGATTTCAACATAATATAATAACATGTTCAACATTTCTAAATAGTTCAAACTAAATGAAAATATAGTGCATAACATAACATAACAAGTAAAGGTCCAACATGCCTAATAACACCCATTAAAAAGGGTTAAAAAACAATCCCAAATGAAATAAAAGTCTAATAAAAACATCCAAGCAAAGCATTCTTCAACTATATTTCTTCAAGCAAAGCAAAGCAAGCATCCAAGCATTCTTCAAGCTTCACTATCTTTCTCTTTCTCTTTCTCTTTCTCTTTCTCTTGGCATCCTAACATTTCTGAAAAATAAAACAATAAAAATATTAGCAACTTAACTTTAAAGTATCAACTATATGCATAAAAATGAAAAATGAGGACAAAAAATATGTTAGAATCAGATCTGAAATGAACAATGATTTGACCTAAAAAATATGTATGTTTGAACAGATGTATATTACTATGAAGAGATCTTAAAAAAAATGTATGTTTCAATAGATGTATATTAAGACTATGAACAGGTCTTAAAAAATAAAAAATGAAAAGTTTCAGATCTGAAATAATAAAAAAAAGATGTAAATATGTTTTGACCTAAAAAAATAAACATGAAAAAACAGATCTTAATATTGAAAAAAATAAGCATGAAATAACGAAATATGAACAGATCTATACAACAATTAATATGAACAGATATTATAAAAAAAAATATTGAGAACAGATCTTAATATTGAAAAAAAACAGTAATATTTTTGTTCTTATAAAAAAAATATCAAGAATAGATCTTAATACTGAAAAAAAATAGTAATATTTAAGAACAAAAAGCAGTAATATTTAAGAACAAAACAGTATAGGTATACATCAGAACAAAAAGCATCAACGGCCTTGATCGCGCCGGAGATCGGCAGGGCAGATCGGCGGTATACATCAGAACAAAAAGCATGAAAAAAACTCTATGGGTATACATTTGAACAGATGTATAGATTTAAGAAACAAAAAATGAAAAAAAATTGCAGATCGGAGATGTACCTAGTAGCGCCGGAGATGGGAGAGAGCGGCGGTGGAACCGGACCTCAACGGCCTTGATCGCGCCGGAGATGGGAGCGTGTTGTAACCTTGATCGGCGGTGGAATCTGATCGGCCTTGATCGCGTCGGAGATGGGAGAGGGAGAGAGCATGCGTCGACTTGAGTTGAGAGTCTTGAGACAGTGAGGGAAACGAAATAAAACAAAGTGTTTACAACTTTACAGCTTAACCTAAAGGGTCTAAAGTGTTTATTTTAAATATTATATATATATATATATATATATATATATATATATATATATATATATATATATAATATATTTTATAATAAGAGCGGTTCGGTTCGGTTCTAACCGGGCCCTATAAGGTTTGAACCGAAAATCGAACCGAATATATTGGTTTTTTGGCTGCTTGAACCGAACCGACCCGACCATGTAAAAAAACCGACCCGATTTCATCGGTTCGGTTCGGTCGGTTTTTCTGCACACTCCTAGTCTTCGCACATTTGTCAGCTTTGGTCACACGCATTGGGCTATCCTCTCTAGGCCTTTTGCCATCTCTAAGTTGCATGTTGCGTTCTTGGTATTGTAAAACTGCAGTGGTGACTGCTTGTGCTACGATGCCTGCTAACTCGGCGGTTGATATTCTGTCTGGGAACACCTGAGGTGTGAGTCGATTTTGCTCGTCGACTCCCTCAACCGTTTTAGCTAGTTCTTCTCGACGGTCCATCTGAAAATTTAAATGAATTTGGATGAGTTCATCATTCAAATAAACAAATCGCAGAAGCACGAATTCCCAATGCATAGAGATGAACACTACATTCCTAGTATTAGGGCTCTATATCAAAGAAAACAGCGCTGAAAGCATAATAAGCCGTACAGATCCTAAAGGACACTAGAACCTGATGCTCTGATACCACCTGTGACACCCCGCCTAATTAAATACCGGGCGATCACTCCTTTATTAAATTAAATCAAGGTTAACAGTTGGTTCATTCTCAGCATCACTGTCGATAAAAATAAATTTTCCAATTTAACACCCTAAATAATTAAGCTAAGTGTCAGAAACATTTTTCATACAAACTTTCCAAATTTTAATTAGATAAAAAAAATTTATTTATTAAAAACAACATTTCTACAATCAAGAATCACACTACGATAAACCAAATAGTATAATACATTCACCAATCGAATGTCCACATATGAAACTAGAATCACAAACCCATAAAGAATAAATCACAAAGAACAATACTGGAAATATCTGAAATATAAATGTCCCAACAACAAATGAAATAATGGAAAGGGCGACACGTGCCCAATAAATGAGAATGCTAGAATGGAGTCAATAAAGGAAGCCGTCTACGCAAGTGACCTGCAACTCCCACCTAAGCTGCAGCACGTTCCTCTCAAAGGATCCTAAGCAAGACGCCCCTGTGGATGGGCACCTGAAATATATACATATATATACAAGAGAGAGAGAGAAAAAAAAAGAAACGGGTCAGAGCCCGAAAGTGTGTTTGATTTAAAATACGTTTAGCAAGTATTTAAATTGATACAGGCCAATGCAATAACATATTAGTGCGTCGCTCTCTTGAGAAATACTCACCTCTCTTCTATTGTGCACACCTATCGCACTAACCTTCCCATTGGTTTGTTCTTAACAATATATCGCACTTGACTTTCTAAAAGATTTACTTAACTTAGGTTACTCGTAAGGTTTACAATTCTACGATTCAATTCTAAAAAGAGTATTCCAATTAGTAACCAAAGTTTTCCATTTTTAACTTTATAAAATCCATAAGTTTCCCAGTGACATATTATTTTTACTCAAAATAAGTATACATAATTTAGTCCAGGATTATTCCTCACATACTACGTTACAACAATAGTTTAAATTCCTCAATCCAGATATATATATAAATTACTCGTATAGTTTATATATATCTATCTACTGACAACACCAACATATAAACTATGGTGTAGGTATATTCTTCTTTCTCAAAACAAGTATTTATAATTTTCAGTAAACAACCATGTCCTACATATCAAATCACGGTAGGTAGTTCCAAATTTCAGAATTTCATATATATATTAACTACTCGCATAATATATAAAATAACAGCACCCCCAACTAGATTATGGTGCGGGCATACTCTACTATCCAAAGCCCCATATCACTCATATTAAGGGGAATACATTCGGAATCACTCTCGAAATGTATTAACATACATACACAAACAATATTGAGGCGAAGAATAGATTCCAAGTCTCTAAGAGGGTAGCACATACCGGCGTCTCTTAGGACCGTCTGAACTATCACATCGATAGCCTGTACCAAGGACATCTATCTTCTAGGGTACAAGTCAATATCCCCCATAATGGTCCCATCGAGATAAGACTTGTCCCAGCGCGGAAACCTCAGGGATAGTAAGTAGCGTGGGTATGATTTTCACATGCATATAATATATGTACACACAATCATATAAATATACCACTTTATCGAATTAATATAGGTTCTTCTCATCACCCGTAATTATACCATTTATCCTTAATTACACAGTTATGGAATTACGTATAAGGTTCTATTCCTAACCTTAACTCGAAGGGTTTTCTCACTTATTACCTAACACTCATGGATTAGATCCTCACAAATCTGAAATTCAGTAAGCGACTTTATTAGATTCCCACGTAACTCTCTTACGTACCTCACCCTTTGAATTCATAAATCTACCAACCTAAAGTAAATATCCCAAAAATACCATTTTCGTTGAAGATTAAAGGTTCCAACATTTATCCATATACCCAACTGGTCCTCAATGTCTCCCAAATCATTTTATTTAGAATGCCCAAAGATAATTTCACGATAAACTTACGTTAACTATTAAACAAGGGAAATAGGAGTCTGCCAGGAGGGGTCGATCGATCGAAGCTTGGGGCTCGATCGATCGAACCTTCGATCGATCGATGCTCTATGCTCGATCGATCGATCAAGCAGGTCTGGGTAAAAATTCTGCAGAAATTGCAGTTACGGGATTCATCAAAATTCTTCATCAATATCCATATTTTCCAACACTAATCGACCCAAAGAGTATACTACTAACATACTAACATAATTCCAGATGTTTCTAACGTTCAACATGCGTGTATACATCATTAATCATTGTTAAACAATCCAAAATCTCATATAACCATCAAGAACCCTAAAGTTTTCATAACTATGATTCAATTCAGTTTTTCTCCAGAATTTCTTCCTAATATAACATCAAAATCCGTGGGTAATACATCTATAACATTAAGAGTTTCCAGCATAAGGTTTTAGTCTTCTCTACATGCAATTTCCTATCAAAATTTGGGTTTTTCTTACATGGATTACATTCCTAATTAATCCTAAACTAATATGAATATTGCACTAACGAAATACGCAAGTTAAACACTTGCCTGGGATTTTCAGAAGTCTGATCTCCTGTTGATTTTGGTGTGGTTGTGTTCTCCTCCTCGCGATCTACGCGGTGGTGGTGACGGTGGTGCAAACGGAGGTGTTTTGGCCTTGAATCACCTTGAAAGGTCTCTCCTCTCTTCTCCAATGGCCGTCTTAGGGTTCTGAAAGTTCTAACCTAAATGGCTAGCCTAACCAGCTGATAAAGGCTGCTAAAATTCGTGGGTTTAATTACCCTATTCTGGAAAAAGACCAAAATGCCCTCCCGGGTCACTAATTAGGCTTAAAAACGCCCCGAGACCCGAACTAAACCCCCGGGTACACTTTTCTGACTATCTCAACCCTTCCGGACGCGTTGGCGCACTCTAAACGACCATACGGACAACTTATAAAATATTCACTTTTTATTTAACACAATTAGCCCCGACGTGACACGGGCACGTCCCGACTTAAATTTCTGAAATAGTCATTTAATTCACTTATGACATTCAATATAACCAATATAATATATTACTATGCTCATTAGTAATATTCCACAAGTTTCCCATAATTACTAATTCTCGTCACGTTAATAATTATAACATATTTAAATTTCCGGATTTTTATTAAATAAATCGTCACATTAAATTTAATAAATCCCCAAATTAATATAGCATGAAAATACGGGGTACTACAATATTCTTGGATAAAATTTAAGCCAAAAAGTCTTCTACTCTTTTTTTTTCAAATATCACTTTTAGACATTCATTTTAAACTTTTAAAAATAATTAGAAACAACCCTGAACTTTAAGAATTACGTTTTGTTCATTTTTTGTTTCATATGGAATCCTTCCCAAGCTACTTTGTGAGTAGGGGTGGGCACGGTCCTGTCCGGTCCGAGTTTTGCCTATTTTTTGGACCGGACCGAATATTCGGTCCTCAATTTTTTTGGACCGAAACCGAACCAATTAATTCGGTTAACCTACTAATTCGGTCCAGGCTTTTTTCGGTCCGGTCCGGGGTAAAATTCGATCCTGACCCTATTTTATATATATGTACATTTTATCAATGTTTTTATCTATTTTTCTCACAAATATATATACAAAAAAATAATACTCGAAACTCCAAGTGATATTTACATGGGTTTTTTTAGCCCAAATAAAAAAATGTCTATACATATATAAAATGTTCCAAATTAAATTGATAATTTATATACATTAATTCAAAACTATACATAAGAAACACGATAACATTAATTTTATTATATATATATGGGAATCGGTCCGGTCCGGTCCAAATCGATCTTTTAATATAGTGGACCGCGGATCGGACTGGTTTAATCGGTTTTTAGTTTTTGTGAACCGATTTTTGGATCGGTTTCAAAATAGCCTTAATTTTCGGTCTGGTTCGGTCCAATCGGTCCATTCGGGTCAGTCTTTTTTTTTCCACCCCTATTTTTGAGTGAATTGAGAGCCTGGTTATTTTAAATCCAAAGGTTTTGGATTATTATTTGGTTATACCAATATGCTTAATTCTTCTATACCTATTAGTAAACTAATAATTATGGGATTATCCATTTAAAAATCCTTGATTTTCTTGCTTATACTTAGTTCAAAACGTTATCTATTAAAAAGTTAAATCCATACACTCCTCAAACCCCTATATAAACATATTTGTTATAGAATTCGTTAAAATATACTTAGAATACTTGTGTTAATTCCTATTTACCTCCAGAAGTGTAAGGATAAAGAAGCACTGCCCCCTCTCTTTTTGTGATAAGCGTGGATCACTTTTATGCTATTATAACTATATGGAAGGAAGTTAAAGAAAACGTAAGTAGAGAATGGCATTGCTCAATGACCTTCGTCATTTTCTATTTGTGGAATAAAATTTAGTACTTATAATTCACCCATATTTTTTGTGATACAATATATAGTTATCAATATAATAAACAAAGTTATGTTATTTCCGCCTTGACTTTAGTTCCATTGCTTTGTTATTATCTTGTACATTCATACCAAAAATAGAGTGTGACAACTTGGTATCAGAGTGCGATTATAAAGATCACCGAGTTGGACACCTATACGATAATATAGGATATTAGTTATTTTACATCTTTCGTAACTTCTTTACTCTCGTCATATATTGAATCTGTTTTGCAGCATGAACATTTGGGATTCCCGTCTATTTAATTTAGACATAGTTTCGACCAATTGGAGGGAAGATACCGTCAAAGAATAGGCTTTCCTCAAAATTAACACTATGATTCGTGAAGTTGATGATAAATAGAGAAACTCAAGTGCCGCTGTAAGGCACCTCATGTTAACAAACTGTATATCTGGTGAAGAGCAGACTATGAGAAAAATTATAGAATATGTTGATGATCCCATCATACTCCAAAAAGACAATAATCTTGCCTAGAACGACCTCCACTCCCCATCCCCGCCCAAAAATGAAGCCACATCAAATGGAGATATTTTCAATGAAGTTCCTTCCGACTCTTTAAGTAGCTCAATCGACTCCGATCCGTCAGAACACAACTACTAGGTTCCCGAATGAAGAAAATAATGATGTTCCCTCCTCTATTAGTAGTATAACTATATAAGTATCTGGTAGATGTAGTGATAATGCTAAAAACATAGGTGGAGTTCTAACTACTAGTGTGTTGTATAATAGTAAGTGTGCTTTATGTGATAGTGAGATATAGTGCTAATATAACATAAACTACTAGTTGTAATACCTTTTTGTATAATATGACCTTGTTAGCACCTTATTATTATACATATTTTTTATTCAAATATTATAAGTCATTATGCTTTAGTATGGTTAACACTAGCACTCCTTCCAACGAAGCTCGAACAGAGCAGAATCACACGGAAGGAATCATGAAATGTCTCTAAGAATTAAAATCCCTCGCCAGGTAACAGTAGGCACCAACTCAATCATGAATCAGGAAGAAGCAACAGAGGAAACACGCTGAATGAATGCTCTTAAGGAATTTCTAAGACAACGACCCCTTTCATTTCTTGGAAAGCTTGGAGCAAGTGAAGATGAGAAGTGGATATGCGAAATTACGAAGATATTCAGTGGGGTGGGAATTATTGCCAACCTCCAAGTGGTTTTAGCATCATGCATGTTCGAAGGTGAAGCTGATTTCTAACATGGTAATAGTGTAGCCTCTATAATATGGGAATGGTTTGAATAAATTTGTTTTAAAAGGTACTTCTCTGAATCGAAAGAGATCAGTTAACCATGGATTTTCTGAGGTTGTAACCAAGCAACATGTTCTTAACCTAGTATGAAGCTAAGTTTACCGAGCTATCCCATTATGCATCAGAGTAAATAAGCACTGAAGCCAAGAAATGCAAGCATTTTGAGAGAGGACTACACTTAATGATCAAGACCTCCGTCATACCTTTGTAAATCCGAGACATTTCCTAACTTATTGAGGTTGCCTCAATCGGTGAACATAATCCTGCATCAAGTGGACATGTACACCTATCCAATCCAATAAATAGGAACAATTATGTTTCTAGAACCTCAACCAAAGCTCGAGTACAACCTTATCCCCACCCCAATGGACAAATCTACTACTAATCTTGTGATTCAAAGCCATCAAAGTCAGAATATAGGACACATACGTCTGTAATGTCCTAAGTTGTACCCTCCAATAATATAAGAAATAGACTCGTTACTTTCATAAGACCTAGACGAATAGCTCCTTCCTACACTAAGAAAATGTCTTATAACGCTGGTAGAAAGCCTGAGCCAGTTCTTAACTATGGGAATAATTGTACCATATGTAGGAACCTAGCAATGCGTGAAAGACTTTTTTATGCGAAAGTAAACTTATTGTTGAGTAAACACCTTAAACATACGAGTTTATATGAAAGATGCAATGGGAACCAAATTAAACTTTTACTTAATTTGTTAACTTTAGGAAAATGAATTTGATTTTCAAAGTTAATAAACAGTCCATATTATTATCTTCTTAAATCAAGGTGATTTACAAAAATAATAAACAATTCAGTTTTAGGCGAGTTTCTATTTAGTTAACCCTAATTTTTCTTGTGAGGTGATATACGAAAAATATACAACACACTGTGTTTATTTTACGTCACAAAAACCCTTCCCTGGGAAAAACGATGGACTCCTCTAGGAGTCACCTAATCTACTTCCACTAAAACAATAAATCAATAGGGACGATTTACAAACAACAAACTCGACAAATAAAGAAGAAAGATATAGCGATTACCCCACTCGACCAAGTCACCTTCCTGGTTGCTTGTTCTGTTCTCTCTTTAAACTGTCCTCACTTGTTCTTGTGTCCTTCACTTCTCAGCTTCTCCCTTTTGCTCTTCTTAGCTCAAGATTAGCTCAGTGCCTATGATTTTATTTTCTAGTGAAGTGATAGTGTGTGGTGTACTATCCTATATGAATACACACCCACACTTAAATGAATACACACAGAATGCAATGCAACAGATTATATCTCATATATATCTTTGCAAGTCTTATGTTATTTAAATCAAGTCTTCTTGACTTTGAATATAATTTTTGAAAACTTTCTTTTCTTTCTTTCAATCTTGAACACTAGACTTGTTCAGATATTCACATACAGTAATGTGTCTACGTGATTATGATGTGATAGAATATGTGTGAGTGATATGATATGAAACAATTACTGAAAATCACTTACACAATCAAGTAATCATGTTCACAGAATAATGACTGAAAATATATTCAATAAAAACAGACAGTCAAATATTCACAATCTTGTTTTTCAGAAAACAAATATTAGATTAAATTAGATTTTAATCTAAAATCTTATCAAGACTATTTTCACAAATATTTCAGATTAACCAAAACAGTCCTAAGCACACAAGAAAATAATATTCAGTTCATATTTTAAATCTTCACAAATCAGATCTCAAAAATCTTAGGTTTAACTTTCTAAACCACAAACAGTACAAATATGAATATTACTAAAATACTTTCTGAAAAATCTATTTTAAAACAAAATGTTTAAAAACATTCAAGATCTCACAGATAGGTCACAAGCAGAATATTCACACAAAATTAATTTCGTGAATAGTGTGTGTTGTGTACAAATATTAGATATAAAGACTGATCTAAATAATACACACAGATGAGAGAACTCACTTACAAAAATAACATTCTCTTGAAAAATCCTAAGTGTAGATTTAGAATGAGAGAAGTCCAATCTTCATTTTCGTTTTGACAGAAATCAATACTTGAAGATGACACAAAAATATTTTTGGTTTAATCTCTCTCTCTAAAACTTTTGACCGAGTTCTGCTACAAAAATTATTTTCTCAGCTCTATAAAAATGATACACAAAGGGTTCTATTTATAGAGTGCACAAGTGTGTGCAGATTGGTGTAAAAAGGGATCACATGGATTGACACAAGAATACACACAACCGTAGATAAAAATAGATCTGAGGGTTCACAAAGAAACACAAAGTGTAGTGTTAAAAATGTGACACGTGTAGTGCAAGCTGTTACACACTAACAGAATAAGAAACAGATAGTTATATAAAACACGGTCGTTTTGAAAAAGTATTGAGGCCAGCTGTACGAAACTGCTTAATAAAAAGGCTACAAAATATTAGCGTTGGGCACGGTGTCATTTTAGAAATACCATCTCCTGATTTAAATGAAAACCGTGGGCGACATCGAAACAAGAGGCTGTCAAGGGGCCTTTTAACAGATAAGGGGTCACGACGCACAGGCCTAGGGGCTGGCTACATGACCTGCCTCGGTCAAATCGAAAGCAGGCACCAGTTCTACAGTACTAACATATATATAAATAATGTATAAGCCACGCATACATAAGCATGCAAACTTTTTAGAAGACTCGCAAGCCTAGACATATATATATATATATATATATATATATATAAAACTGATAGAGAGGCGGACAGCTATGTGATATGGTCATGGAAAGGTCAAATCGGTATGGGCCAAAAACCTACTGAGATCACATCTGCAGCTATGGTCAAAAGCAGCCGCTATGGACAAAACGCCACTGCCACATTGGCAAGCAATGAACACATCTTGCCATCTGCTAAAGTCCAAGACTTGTGACAAAAATGTCACACAAACAACTATTGGATAATATATACATATATATATATATATATATATATATATATATAATGGTACAAAAGCCATTAGTTATGTATGGGATAAAATACCAAGGACACATATACAAGGGTCAAATCGTGCAGGCCTAAGGCTATAAAAGCTAAGGCAAGTAATAGTAAACAGCATCATGCACGTTTAACATATAAAAGAATATATGTAAAATATATAGCATACATAGACACATAAGGTCGCACATACCAAAGTCAATAATATATATACATATATAATGACACGCAAATGCAAATTTTCATAAAATAACAAAATTTATTTTTAACTTCAAAAAAATATTCTGCAACTTTTATTAAAAAAAATATTTAGTGTCAAACTTATTTTCCAAGAAATATTTTTCTTATAAAAATTTCAAATAAAGTTTTTGAACTTCAAAAAGAATTTTATTATGACGTAACAAAACACTATCATTAAATATGATAAACGAAATGCAAGTGTAACATGGTGTCATGTCCTATGTGACAAAAATTCCTATGAGCCATAGAAAGAAAAAAAATTACCTTTTACTGAGAGGGTGGACTGAATCGAGTGCTTATTTGATATAGATAAACAAGGAAAGCTTGGCGTCGACAGGGGGGACACGCAAACCTAAATTACAAAAATATTTTCTCAAAATTCACGTCCAACTAGATGAGGTCCTATATAGCTAAAGCACGAAAAGTAAATCCTAGGAGTGCTCTATATAGGGCCCTTCAAACTCCCCCATTGGACTAATTTTGACAAAACCCTTGTGTACATCAAATGATATACTAAGGAAAAATAATTCCTAAGATGTCCAATACAAAATAGTATCTAACTACCCACCCATCCTAGAAATGAAAAGACACAACTCGGATGCACGGTTGATGAAAACCTGCAAAACATAAATACACTTTCTGCCGAGAAATCAAGTTAGTAGCATTTGCTCTACCAAAATATTAAAATGACAGAATTAAATGTGCAGGAAATAATAAGATAGGATATGTATGAAGAATATCAACAACACAAGATTAGAATATGTACTCAACTCTCCCCCATTTTGACTAAATTAGACAATGGTAAGAAGAAGAAAAAATAAGTGTTCATAATCTGCAAAATAAGCATCTCCTACATTACACATGGCTTTAAGAGATACCGGTTATTAGTAGATACATTTATCCTAAAACCTCAGAGATCTAGTGATCAAAGTATGCAGAATAAACACAAGCAAAACATTCAAGTACAATCTTTCCAATCAAATGTTGAAATTACATCTAAACAAGAGTCATCAAAAGGCATAGACAGCATATCAACAAGCTGAAAATCACAAGCAATAGAAGGAACTACCCAAATTTTTTATGAGTTTTTGGAGCATTGAACTGATACAAATATCCATTAGCATCACAATACTTGTCAACTCCACTTTGATTAAAACAACCTCCCCCGTCATTGAATAAATCTAAGGGTGTGGTGATGTTTAAGTCCTTAACCTTCTCGTGAGGAGACTTAATAATTTTCTCACTCTTGCAAGCGTCACATATATTAGTTGGACATTTCTTAGACTTTAAAAAATCCATTTGACGTCTCAAGTCACAAGTCCTAATACAAATAGGCAAAGTTTTCAAAGGTTTTTGTGCCTTTAGGAATTTAGGATAAAATTTATTTTTCGAAAATGTTTTATTGTTAACATGAGGCCTAGACTTGTTAAAGAAATGATTCCAATTATTATTAGTGCGCTGCCTACAAAAATTTGTCAATCACTTCACATTTCGGTTATGACTTTTAAAATGAGTACCTTTCTTGCGATTACCAAGGCATTCCCAGTTTTGGTGACCAAAAACATCACACCTAGTACAGAATTTACTAGAAGTAGGTAAGTCTGAATGGTAGTGTTTTTCCTCTACGTGCTTGACAGATTCATTAGGAACAAATGGTTTAGGAGGTCTATAGAGTCTCTTGGCCGGAGGGCAATAGTTTGAAGTAGACGGTTCTACAAAATTTTCAATGAAAGTATCAATGTCATTTTCAAAATCACTTTCAATTAAGACTTGTTTTCATTTATCCTTTCCAAACAACTTACTTTCCAACGGAATAACCATTTCTTCTAAGGCTTTTACAAATAAGATTGGTCTACTTGGATTAACTTTTTCAAGAGGACCCTCATTTCCAAATCCTCTAGTATCACCCTTATATCGTTGTTCAGCAAGCAATTTGTCAAGGTCAAAACATTTTATATCACGACTTCGACACATTTTGAAAGCTGTTTCACAAACTTGTTTGGATTTTTCAACTTGCAAAAGCGCTTCATTATATTTTTCTTCCAAAGAAGATAAATTTTCATTTAAAGTCGTAATCTGAAATTTAAAATCAAGTGATTGTTTTTCAAAATCAATTCTGACATTGTTTATTTCAATGGAATTTTTTTGAACAATCTTATATTGGTTTTCTAAGGTCTCACTAAGCATTTTAACCAAAATTGATAATTCTTGCCTATTCTGCAACGTTCTCACATACAATTCAGCATAATCATCATAGCCAACAAAATTATCATGCTCATTTGTGTCCGTGTGTGAATTGTTGCTATCATCAGATTTAGTACCACAAAAGGCACGTTTAGCATCAAACGGAGCAGTTATTTCAAGCATAGAAGGTTGACTAGCTAATAAAGATTTTGCAGCATCAATTAAATCAAGCACTTCATCAGAATCAGAATAATGAGAATGAGAATCATCTTCGGAATCAGTCATTCCTGCTAAGTACACGTCTTCACAACAGTCATAAACTTCTTCTGACAACGCAAGGAAATTTGGTTCAGAATTTCCTTGGTTATCTTCTGATTCAAAATCAGAAGAGTCATCCCAAGTTTTAGTTATGTGTGCCTTGTGTTGTTTAGAATGTTTGGACTGTGGCTTAGACCAACACTCAGCAATAAAGTGACCAAGTTTCCCACAATTATGAGAACCCAATTCAGATTTATCAACCTTACTACTTCTACTATCATAATCAGAAATTCCCTTTGATGTTCTTTTATGGTGCCGGGTGAACGGACTAAAGTGTTATTCACTTGCGTATGTCTCTTTGTAATGGTATTTCTTTGCTCCAAAAGTTTCTTAAATTGTGAGGACATAACAGCAAGTTGATTATCAATCTTATCAAGATCATCCGATTCCACATCAGAATCATCATTAGAAGAAAATTATTGTTTAACTACCTTATACTTATTTTTATTAAGATAGGCTGTTTTAAAAGAAACTCTAGAAGTATTGGTCGACTCATTCTTAGCATAAGATGTAAGAGTCCTCCTAAAGGCTGATTCAAGTTCCATAGTTATCAATTTAGAGCTTAGGAATTCAGGTGTGAAAGAAGGATCATTCATTTCTTCAATGATATAACGTTTATGGTCAAACCTAAGTGCAAGAGATCTCAGAATTTTAGCACACACATCTTTATCAGAATATTCAACACCATTTGCATGCAATTGGGTAATGATATCAGTCAAATGCATATAAAAATCATCAAATGGTTCATTATCGTTCATAACTAGCATATTGTATTGTTGAACCAACATTTGTGTTTTACATTGCTTTACTCTATCATCACCCCCGTGTGCGATAACTAAAGTATCCCAAGCATCCTTACTAGTAGTGCAATGACATATACGTTTCAGTTCATTTTCACTCACACTCGTGAAAATCGCATTTCTGCCCTTATTATTGAAATTGCTTATCTTTTTCTGATCAGCACTTAATTCATTAGTTTTCAGCTTTCTAAAAATAATGCTACCTTGTGCTATAGGAGTAGTGGGGTGCCTGTAACCATTTTCAATCAAATCCCACACGTCATCTCCTAAAGTGCCTTGAATAAATGCAACCATTCTGATTTTCGAGTATGAAAAATTTGAGCCATCGAAAACAGGAGGTCTACTAAAATTTCCAAGCCTAAGTAATTGACTTGAATCATCCATTAAAACAAGGTAAAAAGAGTTTAACAAAATTTTTGAAAACGATATTTAAAAGTCTAGCTCTGATACCACTTGTAGGAACCCAGCAATGCGCGAAAGACTTTTTTATGCGAAAGTAAACTTATTGTTGAGTAAACACCATAAACCTACGAGTTTATACGAATGATGCAATGGGGACCAAATTAAACTTTTACTTAATTTGTTAACTTTATGAAAATGAATTTGATTTTTAAAGTCAATAAGCAGTCCAGATTATTATCTTCTTAAATCAAGGTGATTTACAAAAATAATAAACAATTCAGTTTTAGGCGAGTATCTATTTAGTTAACCCTACATTTTCTTCTAAGGTGATATACGAAAAATATACAGCACACTGTGTTTATTTTATGTCGCAAAAACCCTTCCCTGGAAAAAACGACGGACTCCTCTAGGAGTCACCTAATCTACTTCCACTAAAAACAATAAATCAATAGGGACGATTTACAAACAACAAACTCGACAAATAAAGAAGAAAGATATAGCGATTACCCCACTCGACCAAGTCTCCTGCCTGGTTGCTTGTTTTGTTCTCTCTTTAAACTTTCCTCACTTGTTCTTGTGTTCTTCACTTCTCAGCTTCTCCCTTTTGCTCTTCTTAGCTCAAGATTAGCTCAGTGCCTATGATTTTATTTTCTAGTGAAGTGATAGTGTATGGTGTACTATCCTATATGAATACACACCCACACTTAATGAATACACACAGAATGCAATGCAATAGATTATATCTCCTATATATCTTTGCAAGTCTTATGTTATTCAAATCAAATCTTCTTGACTTTGAATACAATTTTTGAAAACTTTCTTTTCTTTCTTTCAAATCTTAAACACTAGACTTGTGCAGATATTCACATACAATAATGTGTCTACGTGATTATGATGTGATAGAAAATGTGTGAGTGATATGATATGAAACAATTACTGAAAATCACTTGCACAATCAAGTAATCATGTTCACAAAATAATGACTGAAAATATATTCAATAAAAACAGAGAGTCAAATATTCACCATCTTGTTTTTCAGAAAACAAATATTAGATTAAATCAGATTTTAATCGGAAATCTTATTAAGACTATTTTCACAAATATTTCAGATTAACCAAAACAGTCTTAAGCACACAAGAAAATAATATTCAGTTCATATTTTAAATCTTCACAAATCAGATCTCAAAAATCTTAGATTTAACTTTCTAAACCACAAACAGTACAAATCTGAATATTACCAAAATATTTTCTGAAAAATCTGTTTTAAAACAAAATATTTAAAAACATTCAAGATCTCACAGATAAGTCACAAGCAGAATATTCACACAAAATTAATTTCGCGAATAGTGTGTGTTGTGTACAAATATTAGATCTAAAGACTGATCTAAATAATGCACACAGATGAGAGAACTCACTTACAAAAATAACATGCTCTTGAAAAATCCCAAGTGTAGATTTAGAATGAGAGAAGTCCAATCTTCATTTTCGTTTTGACAGAAATCAATACTTGAAGATGACACAAAAATATTTCTGGTTTAATATCTCTCTCTCTCTAAAAATTTTGACTGAGTTCTGCTACAAAAATTATTTTCTCAGCTCTATAAAAATTATACACAAAGGGTTCTATTTATAGAGTGCACAAGTGTATGCAGATTGGTGTAAAAAGGGATCACATGGATTGACACAAGAATACACACAACCGTAGATAAAAATAGATCTGAAGGTTCACAAAGAAACACAAAGTGTAGTGTTAAAAATGTGACACGTGTAGTGCAAGCTGTCACACAGTATCAGAATAAGAAACAGATAGTTATATAAAACACAGTATTTTTGAAAAAGTATTGAGGCCAGTTATACGAAACTGCGTAATAAAAATGCTACAAAATATTACCGTTGGGCACGGTGTCGTTTTAGAAATACCATCTCCTGATTTAAATGAAAACCGTGGGCGACATCGTAACAAGAGGCTGTTAGGGGGCGGTTTAACAGATAAGGGGTCACGACGCACAGGCCTAGGGGCTAGCTACATGACCTGCCTCGGTCAAATCGGAAGCAGGCACCAGTGCTACAATACTAACATATATATAAATAATATATAAGCCACGCATACATAAGCATGCAAACTTTTTAGAAGACACGCAAGCCTAGACATATATATATATATATATATATAAACTGATAGAGAGGCGGACAACTATGTGATATGGTCATGGAAAGGTCAAATCGGTATGGGCCAAAAACCTACTGAGCTCACATCTGCAGCTATGGTCAAAAGCAGCCGCTATGGACAAAACGCCACTGCCACATTGGCAAGCAATGAACACATCTTGCCATCTGCTAAAGTCCAAGACTTGTGACAAAAATGCCACGCAAACAACTATTGGCTAATATATATATATATATATATATAATGGTACAAAAGTCATTAGTTATGTATGGGATAAAATACCAAGGACACATATACAAGGGTCAAATCGTGAAGGCCTAAGGCTATAAAAGCTAAGGCAAGTAATAACAAACAGCATCATGCACGTTTAACATATAAAAGAATATATGTAAAATATATAGCATACATGCACACATAAGGCCGCACATACCAAAGTCAATAATATATATACATATATAATGACACGCAAATGCAAATTTTCATAAAATAACAAAATTTATTTTTAACTTCAAAAAAATATTCTGCAACTTTTATTAAAAAAATATTTAGTGTCAAACTTATTTTCCAAGAAATATTTTTCTTATAAAAATTTCAAATAAAGTTTTTGAGCTTCAAAAATAATTTTATTATAACGAAACAAAACTCTATCATTAGACATGATAAACGAAATGCAAGTGTAATGTGGTGTCATGTCCTATGTGACAAAAATTCCTATGAGCCATAGAAATAAAAAAAAAATACCTTTTTCTGAGAGGGCGGACTGAATCGAGTGCTCATTTGGTGTAAATAAACAAGGAGAGCTTGGCCTCGACAGGGGGGACACGCAAACCTAAATTACAAAAATATTTTGTCAAAATTCACGTCCAACTAGATGAGGTCCTATATAGCTAAAACACGAAAATCAAATCCTAGGAGTGCTCTATATAGGGCCCTTCACCATATTGCATGCACGAGATTTGCATGAAGAGGTGGAAGGTACGATATTCTTTTATAACTATCTGGACCAGATCTTATTTGATTTTGGATCAACCCTCTCATTCATTAATCTTAAATTAGCTAAATTTTTGCAAATTATACCAAAGTCATTCGATACTCCCTTATAGATAGAATTACCTACAGGTGAAATTAGCAAACCTACCCAACGTTGTGAAAAATGTGAAATTCATCTAGGTAAACACTCTCTCCAAATTTAATAATCTTAAAAATACCTGGATTCAATATCATTATTGGAATGGATGCGTTATCAACACACCACGCTTACATGGATTGTTATATGAGAAAGGGTATACTTTCGACATCAAGATAACCACTCCTTTACGTTTCAATGAACCGGTCATTTCGAACCTTTGACATCCCAAATCTACCAATTCCCTTTTGAATTTCGAGATCTTATAACATTTTGACCTGTCTTTCCAGAAGAATTACCTGGAATACCACCTTCAAGAGAAACTGAGTTTAAAAACAATATATCTTTAAATACTTCCCCTATTTCGATACCTCCGTACCGAATGGCCCCTTAAAACTTTGTGAACTTCGTACCTAACTAGATGATTTACTTCAAAAGGTTTTTGTTCACCTTAGTTCATCTCTTTGGGCAGCACCTGTGTTGTTTTAAAGAAAAGTGACGGAAGTTTTAGATTGTGTGTGTACTATCATAAATTGAATTTCGTAACTATTAAGAATAAATATACCTTGCCCATAATAAAAGATTTATTCGATCAAATTAGGGGTGCAAAGATCATTTCAAAACTAGACTTACGATCTGGTTACCATCAGTTACAAGTTAGAGAAGAGGATATCCCAAAAATCGCATTTTGAACTCGTTATGGACATTTCGAATTTACCATGATGCCTTTTAGACTAATCATGCCCCCGCAACCATTATGGACCTAATGCGTCAAATATTTTGACCTTTCCTAGATCAATTCGTAATCATATTCATTGATGACATTCTTATTTACCCCCAAAATCTTGAAGAACGTGCCCAACTTCTAGAAACAGTGTTAGATACCCTAAGGAATACTTAGTTGTATGCCAAAAAGAGAAAATGTGACTTTTTTATGAAAGAATTAAATTCTTTAGGACATGTTATTTCTTAAAATGGAATTCAAGTAGACCAAGTAAAGATCATAGCCATCTTAGGATGGAAAAATCTTACCAGTGTTACCGAGATTAAATGTTTCTTGGATTAACTGGTTATTACCGCCATTTTGTGGAAGGATTATCAAAGATTACTCTTCTGTCAATGAAGTTGACTAGAAAGGAAATACCATTCGTATGTACTTATAAATGTGAGAAGGCATTCCAAACTTTAAAGGGAATGTTGACCACGGCTCCCATCCTAATCATTCCCTCTAATAACTTACACTATGATGTATACACCAATGCCCCGTTAAAAGGTTTTGGTTGTGTATTGATGCAAAAAGGACAGGTGGTGGAGTATGGATCTCGACAACTCAAGACTTATGAATGTAATTATCCTGTACATGATCTTGAGTTAGAAACCGTTGTTTTTGACTTAAAAATATGGCATTGTTATATGCATGGTGAAGAATTTGAAGTGTTTTTAGACCATAAAAGTTTGAAATATATCTTTACCCAAAGAGACTTGAATTTAAGATAAAGGCGGTTGATGGAATTTTTGAAAGATTACAAATTCAAGTTAGACTATCATCCGAAAAAAGGAAATGTCGTAGCCGACGCCTTAAGCCATAACCCCATTGAAAGTCTTAACAACATCATTTCTTATGATATTGCTACTACTATAGAATAATATAATCTCCAGCCAACCAACTATTTTTTAAAATTCACCAATATCATTGCCTACCTAAGATTATGGAAGAAAATAATAGAGCAACAACTTCAAGACCCCTTCGTTACAATTACCAAATCGGCTCATACGAAAAGGAGACAGGTCTATGATTTAAAAATAAATTGTATGTACCTGATGATCCATCTTTAAGAAAAGAATTGTTACAAGAAGCTCATCGTTCCAAATTTATGATACATCCTGGAAGATCAAAAATGTAACAGGAGGTTAGGAAACAGTTTTGGTGGACAAACATGAGGAACAATATTGAAAACTTTGCTAAGAGATGTCTCACCTATTAGTACGTGAAGATAGAACATCAGTGTCCTGGTGGACTCCTTTAACCTTTTTCATCCCTGAGTGGAAATTGGATCATATTACAATGGATTTTGTCAGTGGATTACCCTGTATGTCCCAAGGATACAATTCTATATGGGTAATAGTAGTTAGACTCACCAAGTCTGCCCGTTTTCTTCGATTGAAGACTGTTGATTCTTTCCAAAAACTTAGCCAACTCTACTACTTTATCCATAGTATTTGATCGAGATTCTCAGTTTGTAGGAAGATTTTCGCAAGCACTTGCAATAGGTACTAAACTCCATTTCAGTACTGCATTTCATCCTCACATCGATGGATAATTTAAACACACTATCCAAATATGGGAAGATATGCAAAGAGCCCGTGCTTTAGATATCCTTGATAACTGGAGTGAGCACTTATCACTAATCGAGTTTTCGTATAACAACAATTACCAATCCAGTATCAAAGTTACCCCATTTGAAGCATTATATGGAAGACCATGCCAATCCCATTATGTTAAACTGAATCAAAAAATAACAAGCACTTTGTCTCTAAAATAATTTAAAAAACTACCAAGAAGATACAACAAATCAAATATCGACTAAAGATGGCCCAAAATCGACAAAAGAGTTACATTGACCACCACAAGAAGCCCTTAGATTTCCAAATTTCAAAAAAGTATTCCTGAAACTTTTTCCTCGAAAAGTAATTTTACCTTTCGAAAAGAACGAAAATTTAGCGCCCAGATACTACGGCCCTTTAGCATTACTAAACGTGTTGACCCTGTGGCCTATAAGTTAGAATTACCTCTGGAGTTATCAAGTATTCATAATTTATTCCATGTGTCCAAGTTGTGTCAACATATTTCGGATCCGACACATGTGATTACATGACACAAAAACTCTGTTCAACCGAACTATGATATTGAAGAGCGTCCAATGGAAGTTCTCAACCGTCAGGTTAAAGTTCTTAGATGAAAAGAAGTTCCTTTAGTAAAAGTACTATGAGAGCACCAGAATCAACACAAAGCTACCTAGGAACAAGAGGAAGCCATGGAAAATAATATCCTGAGCTTTTACAGGTAAATTCGAGGATGAATTTTTATTAGGTAGATAGAATTTAATACCCGCTTAGCATCAAAACCCTAGAACAATTCAACTAGGATGAGTTAACCCTATATATCGCCCTATACCCTCCTTATACCTTAGTCAAATTAAAAAACACCATAAACAAAGTTGAAATTACTCATGAAATCCTACAACTTTGATTAATTATATAATACCCCTTAAGGTTATAAAATGACCAAAATACACTTATAAACTTTTGAAGAAGCCTAACTTGACCTACATTTCACCCCAAAACCCAAACCTTGTATCAAATTGAACTTTTAGACCTCAACTGAATTAATTTTACAAACCTAACCCTTGAACTTTCTTAATATTGCACAAATGCCCCTCAAATATGGAAATTAATTAAATAAAAATACTAGACACCTTCCTCGAGGACCAAAATCACAATCAAAATAATTGGACTTTTTTCCCTACTAATAATGCATCCATATCAGCAAAAAAGGCCAAAATCCATATGGGAAACTGCCCCACACACATGTAAAATCCTTGTACCACTGTGGTTCTCTTCTTAAACTAAGGAAGAATCCACCTCTTTTTCCACCAATCAACTCTCCCTAGACTACCCTATAAAATCCCCACGAATTATAGCCTTAAAATCCACAGTTCAATAATAACAAGTTGTGACACCCCGCTTAAAATGATAATGTGTGGCCAGCCCTATACTAAAATAAATCAGTAATCTCAAGTGGATCATTCTCAACATTAATTGTCGATACTAAATAAACATAGCTAACTACCCAATACTACAATAATAGGATGCCAAAAATTTAAAACCATACAATGATACAACATACCAACAACATAGTAACTACCGAACAAGATAAAATGTACACACGCACCACAATAAAAGAAAGTACTCAAATTAAAACTTACTAAATACACAAAAGGAAATATACCCGAATATGCTGTCGGGTCACAAAAAATACAACAACCTGAGGAACGAAGGATAAAAGTGATACATATAACTCTTGGGTATAAACCCGATATACAAAACGAATCCTAGCTAGATTTACAAAAGATGGGAAGCAACTATAACAAAAATCCTGCAACATCTGCATCTGTTAGAGCTCCGAGGACACTGGGTAGAAAAAGCATCATTGGCATCCTTGCGAAGGGACACCTATAATATAATACAATATATGTATAGCAAGAGAGGAATATAAATGGGTCAGAGCCCGAGGTGTGAAAATAGTTATAGCAAGTGCATTAAAATGCATAATATTTATAAATGAAAAATTTCATAATTAAAATGGAATCGCACTCTCGTGAAACTCAAACTCATCACTCGACAAAAGCGCGCACCTAAACGTATTCACGTGATCCTCGATTAAACTACTCGACACATTCTAGGGACAATTCAATCTCAATTTACGCATAGTCTACACCCGCGTAACCCACTATCTCAAAATATAACCATTATCATCTTATTCTATCATATCCTAAGATTACGCCCGAACTTATGTATATTAACTTATATATATACATACACATCTCCTATTATAATTTATCCATTTCTAGTTGTTAACTTTAACGAGTATTAGAATCATAATAGCCTCACATCCACTTTCTATTCTTATGACGCATTGATTTGCTATAACACATAAATCCGACTACAAGGACTAAACTTCTCCCCACTCCCAATATTTCTCTACGTTTCGTGCGTGGGGCATCTCGTAAAGAGAAATCCAGACAAGAAACCCCCCCGATACACTACTCCTTGACAATGTTGATCGTTGAGATCCATTATGCCCTCGGCACACGACACATATAACATCAGCTATCTATTATGAGTAACTATCTCTCATTACATAAATAAGATATCACATAGTACCTATAAGGTCTATATAACATTAACCTAGTTATTATTACGATCATTCAACCCTAACAAACATGTATGCATAACACACATAGTGTTCATTTAACATATCCATATCACATTCACTTATAGGATATGTACATATACATATATATATCTACTTCACAATGTTATCATCTTTCAGGAATTTCTCACTTTATCCCGGGTTACCAGCCACCGGACAATTATCACACCGCCTTGGTAATCAAACAAATCACAACGTATGGGAAGCAGTCATAGTTTCGAACCTGAAAGTGAGAACGAATCATACCTAAGATTTTTCACCCAGAATAAAAATCACACAATAAATAATGGACGACTGTGACCTGGGGACTATACGCTCCCTGATCCTCAATCCAGGGGACTCACCCACATCACGCAACTTCCCATGATAGCACTAGAGGGGTATGCTCACACAATAAGTATATATATATATCATTCACACTAGATATATATGCAATCATATCGTACACACAAACCATCACACAAGGTATATACATCTACGCCATACATATATACACCTATACACATACATATGTATAGATATGCCTACTATCTCACGTCCACATGTATAAAAGTAATAACCTCGACTATATGTATATAACTCACATTATACTAACCAATGCTACAATCCATACTTTCCTAATTCATTTCATAATACGATCCTTCACTTTAAACTTACTCATCCATCACACCTATGATATGACTAGTCTCCCAACTTGATCACATTACGGATACTATCCCATAACCGAAAGTATATAACAATCATCCTCCACACACCATCTATATCTGCATACACACTGATATACAATAATTATTCCGGCTATAAGTATAAACACAACTAATTCTAGTCGAGAATACATTTAATCCTTCTCAATTTAGATTACAGTTCAATAGCTCATATGAACCCTTAACAATATCATATTTATTATTTAATATATAAGTTTAACGTCACTAAAGACGCACGACCTCTCTCTCAGTGGTCCCCAATCATACCTAATTAAAAGTCCTGTCGCTAGGAGGATTCCACCCAAAAGTCAACACGATAATTCCAAGGCATACCTTCACAACCATCTCAATGAGTCCCTAACATCACATCGTATAATAACTTACTTCTAATCTCCAAGTAAGATTCCCGTCGGTAATATGATTCCCCACTAAGGTGATGCGACAACTTCAAATTAGTACTCTCTCGAAATAACACGATACGACCCCGATATTTCATCAAATATGAAACTCCCTAAAAATCTCCAAAACGTACTTCTCGTACCATATGAGAATGTTCCTAATTGATAAACCAAATCGAAACGGAGTAAAACTCACTCTAGAAAAACTTCGCGAACAGCCCTATTTTCGAATAGATTCGGCCCAGTCTGAATCGATTCGGTCCCAAAAGCGAATCGATTAGCCCCTTATGCGAATCGATTCGTACCAAAGGACATGTAAGTCTGCTACATTCCGAATTTATTCACAAAATGGTCAAATCTATTCGGTCCTTGAGACCTGACACTTTTGCCTTAAGCCGAATCGATTCGCTTAAGGGGCGAATCGATTCGGGTCTGCAGAACTCCAAAAATCCCAACTTATGTAAAAAAAAACACGAATTATAAACCCGAAAATCATCAAATCTAACCGTCAATATTCAACCCAAACATGTTTCTAACATCCAAAGTCAATATATATATATATATATATATATATATATATATATATATATATATATATATATATATATATATATATATATATATATATATATATATCAACCCAAGAAATTTTGCAACCTCAAATCCATATACACACCTCAAATGCAAGATTTAACCCAAAAATCTAGATTTTTAACATATTAATTCAATATCCATATTTTTATCTGTAAGGACATAAATTTCCAATTGAGTCCCTGTATTTTTTTTACTTAATTCCGTGATCAAAACTGTGTTTGTAATATGTCATAGGGAGAATTTTATTTTGTCACGATCCCACTCGGTCTATGACGTATTGAAGAAATTGAAGACGTTGCGGCAAAACTTCAAAGAATTAATAATGCCGATGTTCAATTGGTGCAAGTTTAATCGTCTTCAAAGTTAATTTCATTCAGAGATCACTCGGGTATGAATGCACATAATTAATGGTACTCGAAATTATTTTATAAAAGATAAGGATGTATTTTTTATAAAGAAAAATGTTTTTAAAAGTTTTAAAAGTGTTTTAATGGTTTAAACTTCGTTTTATGATGATAAGCTCGAAATAGAGTTTGACTAATTCGAATCTCTTTCTTAAGAGACGTTTTATCATAAAGTCAAAGAAAGTTAAACTTTCGCGAGGTCGCTCGAACGACATTGGATCTCGTTCGAACGAGATACAATGTCGGGCGAACGACATGCTTAAGTCGTTCGAACGACACGTTTTTCGAGGCGGTGTTTAAATCCTATTTAAACAGTGTTTGCATCATAATTTCTGTGGTGTGCTTTCTAGGAAAGAGTTTTACGAACCAAAACATTATTTGCACATGTTTTCTAAGGTTTAAAAGTCATAAACACATCCTTAGAGCTTGCAAAGATCCGAGTTATCATTAGTTTATGTTTACGTGATCTTGCGGCACCAAAGTTGTTTATTCTACTCATTGAACATCAAAGGGTTTTGCGGTGAAGAAGCGACGGGCATCGTGTTCGACATCGTAAACGTACCAAAGCCATATCGGTGGACACCGAGACATACGTGGATGCGTGTGTTGTGGACAGAGATCGTAGAAGACGGAATTTCTGCGTGGGCACTATTGAAGAATGGTTGAAGATCAGAAGGAGCGTCAAGACCCGTGGGGATCGAGTCTTAGTGTAAGGTTAATCTGTCTTTGTAAAACCATTATTCATAGTGATTGTCTGGCTTGGGCCGTTCTAGGTTATTTTCCCGTTTTGGGTTTTTTCCTCGTACATCCGGTGTTGTGAGTATTCTTTATTTTACTTTACTTGCTTTAATCACTAGATGCATGTTTAGGATTAATCAAGATAAAATTGGTTTAAAGTAAAATTGGGTTTTCACAACTTGGTTTGGTGCATAATTAAAAGTTGGATCTTTTTCGAAGAAAAAATTAGTTTTGTTTAAAACACACATATAGGGCCACTCACGTTTTCAAATTGGTATCAGAGCGGGTTACTCTAAATTATCGAGTGATCCTGATTTTTAAAGTTGTTTTTCCTGATACAATTTGACTACTCACGTTTTCAAATTGGTACCAGAGCTAGAAAACATTTTTATTTGTTTTGTGATCCCGTGTGTTTTCCAAGATGAATTATGGATATAATGAATTTTCTCGAACTCCCATTTTTTATGGCACTAATTACACTTATTGGAAGATGAGAATGAGATGTGCCTTAAAATCTATTGATGAGCGTGTTTGGCTTGCAGTTGAGAAAGGTTGGACACCCCCTGTCACTATTATAGGTGAGGTCACTAGTTTAAAGCCTGTTGAGACATGGATCGAAATTGAACAAAGACTTGCACAATATAATTCTAAGGGTCTGCACGTTATTGCTTCATATGTCACACATGAAGAATATAACAGAATTATGATTTGTGAAACATCAAAAGAGGCTTGGAATATTTTGGCACTCACTCACGAGGGCACTAGCACGGTTAGGGCGTCAAAACTTCAAAATCTCACTACACAGTTTGAGACCATTAGGATGTTAGAGAGTTAGACCTTTGATGAGTTCTATGCTAGGTTGTCTAATATTATCAACTCGCCGTTTAACCTAGGTGAGAAAATTCTCGACAACCGTGTCATTAAGAAAATCCTTAGGTCATTGCCTAGTAGGTTTGATGCGAAAGTGACCATTTTAAACTCCTTGGGTAGGTTAGAATCAACAAAACTAGAAGAGATTGTAGGTGACTTACAAACCTATGAAATCGACATGATTACCTCCAAGCAAGTGCCTAAGAAAGAAAAGGGTATTGCTTTGAAAACCCGAAAGGAGGAAATTAAAGTTTCGGATTCCGATTCCGATTTTGAGGATGTTGCTTTGTTGGCAAAGAAATTTAAAAATTTTATTAAGTTTCAAAAGCAATCGAAAGATGCCAAGAAATTTGAAAAATTCAAGAACAACAAAGTGGATCCCACCTCTAAGGATAAATTGGAGAAGCCTAAGAGAGATGAGTCGGATAAGTGTTTTGGGTGTGAGGGGTACGATCACAAGGTTAAGAAGTGTCCCACTAGACTTAAGAAAGAGGGCAAGCAACCCGTTGTCTATAATGCCACCTTAAGTGATAGTGAGCCGGAAGAGGGAGAGAGTTCCCCCATTGAGGTAACTTTGTTGGGTTTATGGCATGTCATGTGAACGACGACGACAATACTCATGTGAATGACACTTTCGAGGAGGTTTTGAGTGAATCTCATGTTAGTGAGGGTGAAGACAGTGACGAGGAGGAGATAGATGTGAAAGAATTACAAAATGCGTTTAATGAGTTGTATGCCGAAACGGTGAAGGTGAAAAAGGCTAACTCAAAATTGCAATTTAAGTTGAATGAGCGTGCTATAGAAAATAATGATAGTTTGATTGAGGATCTTAGGGCACGAGAGAAGAAGTTTAGGGAGAAACTAGAGTTTGTGGAGAAAGAGAGAGATAATCTCTGTGGTTTGATGGAGTCCTTGAAAAAGGAGATTTTAGAGTTTGAGGAGACTAGGCATTTACTCGAGTCTAGGATTCACGAGTTAGAGGAAAGATTGAAAGACTCGGCAAGAGTCAAGTTTGATTTGGAGGCTAGGTCGGAGAAGTTAGATAAGATCCTAGGCACCGTCCAAATTAAGGAAGATAGGGGAGGTATAGGTTTTGGTGAGAGAGTAGTTCCCATTCCCCATGCACGTGTGAGAAACACTAGGAATGTTAGAAAAGGTCCACATAAAGGTAATCATTCCCACCATCGCTACACTTGCTCGTTTTGTAGTAGGAAAGGTCACCTTAGACGTTATTGCTACGACCTTAGACAAGCTCCTAGGAAGTTTAGGGATAAAGTTGCCCCGGTTCCCAAAACTCCCATGCGTCGTTTTACACCTACTTGGGTTAGGAAATCGAATTTAGTAGGTTTAGGAATTAAACTTTATGATTCTCGTTTGGGTGCACTTGATTCTTCCCATGCTAAATCTAAAGGATGATAGTGTTGCCATGTTTGTCATATGCTGGTTTGCCTCATGATATATTCATTGCTAGTATTATGACATGTTTATCATTTTGTATTATAGTTTTCATTTATTTGAGTCCTATTTGAAAAATACAAAAAGATTTTGTTTTTGCGAAATCTTTTAAAAATCCAAAAAGATTTTTCTTTTCTTTGAGTCAAAATATGTTTGAAAAGCCAAAAAGATTTTTTATTTTGAGTTTACATGTTTGATGTGGCAAATTGGTGTGCTTGGACCCCCCATCGTTTCATTATCCATATGGCTAGAACATTTGGTCATTATTATCGATGCCTAGAATGATCTTCACCATTGTTTATATGGGGTTGTTTCAAAGTTGATATGCATCTTGATTCGACTTTGTATATATGCCAACATTGCACACATGCACGAGTTTATATGGATGTTTGACTTCTCTTGCATATTTGAATTTGGTGAGGCGTTCTTATCTCAATCTTGTCATCTATGCGTAAGTAGACTTAAGGAGAAGTGTGCATGTAATAACCGTTTACCGTGAGGATTTGAATTCAAAAAATGATGAGTGATTCACGGGAAAGGGCTGCGAGAGTTCAAAAATTAACTCGTCGTGAAAGCCACCGTTTAAAGAGCCCAAAAGAAAAGGCAATATGCTAAGAAAAGGGCCAATAAGATTTTCTCTAAGTTGAGAATACTATAAACCTCAAAAGAATTTGAATTTTTTATATATATATGAGGGAGTTTTGGTTGGAGAAAATTTAAACGGGTTTGCACAACTAATCCTAATGTTAAAACATTGCAATTTGACGTTGTTGTTTGTAAAATCGTCAACATTCTGGATTTGTGTGCATGTAGTATGTTTAGTTCATTAAGCTCACACTTTTATTATCACATGGCTATGATAAAGTTTGATGATTTATCGCTATCAATTAGAGCTTATTGATCGTTTCGATGTGTTGAAATTGTGACTCATTTGTTGTAGTTTCACGCCCATTCATTCTGTGTCCATGTTTGAGCACATCGGTACTATGTTTGCATGTAACTCGCATTTTTAGTTTTTATGAGTTTTTGCATTTTGTGCAAAAAGCTTACTGTTTTGCATCTGTCAGGCCCTTCCTATAATTTTTTTGTGGAAATTTTTATCACTGGGCAATACTTTATAATATTTCTGGGAAACTGGGAAATTTTGGCAGGTCGCGCAAAGTCATTCAAACGACATCTAATCTCGCGCGAACGACTTATGTACTTCGTTCGAGCGACTTCCTCATCTCGTTTGAGCGAAGTTCCTGGCTCGTTCAAACGACAGGGTGAAAAAATGTCTTCTTTTTGGTTTGCAGTCCTCTGGCTTAATTTGATATTTTTGGTACTGCGGGAAGAATTTTTGGTCTGACTGGTTTATATGCAGGTTCTTTTATGTTCCAAATTAGTTTTTTCATATGAGTCGGTTTATCACACTTGATTTGATTGGTATACTCTTTGTGTGATTCCTTGGTTTACTAGCTACTATTCTGTCATTACATGATCTTATTTAGCTGGTTGATTCATGTTTATCTAGCGGTTTTCATTTTTCAAAATTGGTATCAACTTAATTCAATTTGGTATCATATTCTCATGCTAGATATTTTATATTGATTTATCTTTTCACCGGATTGTCTATTCGAGACAAAAAGGGGGAGAGATGTATGTGATGTAGGGGGAGATTTGTTGAGCGCTTCTTTATGATATTTGTTTCAAATTGGTATCAAATAATTGCTCACATATTTCAAATTATTTGTTCTTATTAGAAAGATAAATTGCTATCATTTGTTCCTCCATACTTCACTTGGTATTTGTTTGTCTGTTTCATGTGTGTAGGTATGCTTCAACGATTCGAGATTTCAAGTCTACATCACATTCAGACAGTTCATGCTTGTCGGTGCTACATCACATTCATTACAGTTCATGCTATCATTTGTTCGTCAATACTTCACTTGGTATTTGCTTTGTCTATTTCATGTGTGTAGGTATGCTTCAACGATTCGAGATTTCAAGTCTACATCACATTCAGACTGTTCATGCTTATCGGTGCTACATATTTTAGTTCGTGTCCTGTATTTTTATTTTGGGGTTTATGGGATGGAATTTAGGCGTCATACGGCTTGACGGACCGATTAGGCATTTCACTGGTTTAGTTTTGTCCCGGAATAGTCAAAGGGGAAGATTTGTACGGACATAAATTTCCAATTGAGTCCCTGTATTGTTTTGACTTAATTCCGTGATCAAAACTGTGTTTGTAATATGTCATAGGGAGAATTTTATTTTGTCATGATCCCACTCAGTCTATGACATATTGAAGAAATTGAAGACGTTGGGGCAAAGCTTCAAAGAATTATTAATGCCGATGTCTAATTGGTGCAAGTTTAATCGTCTTCAAAGTTAATTTCATTCCGAGATCGCTCAGGTATGAATGCATATAATTAATGGTACTCGGAATTATTTTATAAAAGATAAGGATGTATTTTTTATAAAGAAAAATGTTTTTAAATGTTTTAAAAGTGTTTTAATGGTTTAAACTTCGTTTTATGATGATAAGCACGAAATAAAGTTTGACTAATTTGAATCTCTTTGTTAAGAGACGTTTTTATCAGAAAATCAAAGAAAGTCAAACTTTCGCGAGGTCGCTCGAACGACATTGAATCTCATTCGAACGAGATACAATGTCGCGCGAACGACATGCTTAAGTCGTTCGAACGTCACGTTTTTTGAGGCGGCGTTTAAATCCTATTTAAACAGTGTTTGCATCATAATTTCTGTGGTGTGATTTCTGGAAAAGAGTTTTACGAACCAGAACATTGTTTGCATATGTCTTCTAAGGTTTAAAAGTCATAAACACATCCTTAGAGTTTGCAAAGATCCGAGTTATCATTAGTTTATGTTTATGTGATCTTGAGGCACCAAAGTTGTTTGTTCTACTCATTGAACATCAAAGGGTTTTGCGGTGAAGAAGCGACGGACATCGTGTTCGACATCGTAGACGTATCAAATCCATATCGGTGGACACCGAGACATACGTGGACGCGTGTGTTGTGGACAGAGATCGTAGAAGACGGAATTTCTGCGTGGGCACTATTGAAGAACGGTTGAAGATCAGAAGGAGCATCAAGACCCGTGGGGATCGAGTCTTAGTGTAAGGCTAATCTGTCTTTGTAAAACCATTATTCATAGTGATTGTCTGGCTTGGGCCGTCCGAGGTTGTTTTCCCATTTTGTTTTTTTTTCTCGTACATCCGACGTTGTGAGTATTCTTTATTTTACTTTACTTGTTTTAATCACTAGATGCATGTTTAGGATTAATCAAGATAAAATTGGTTTAAAGTAAAATTGGGTTTTCACAACTTGGTTTGGTGCATAATTAAAAGTTGGATCTTTTTCGGAGAAAAAATTAGTTTTGTTTAAAACACACATATCGGGCCACTCACGTTTTCATTATCCACAAATTACGAAATAAATGACACGCATAAATTATTTAGCAAGTTTAATCACCTGCCTCAAAGTTTTAGAGTCTGAATCTTCCTCGAAATCACGGATTGGCCAGAGTCTCCAAGCTTTTCCCTTATTTATCTTCTTCCTTTCCTCTTATCTCTCTCTCAATAAGGCTTTCTCAATATCAAGAATGAGATTGTTATCTCACATAGGCTTTATAGGCCTTATCTCCAAAATACCCAACTTTAAATGATAATACACACTTTAAATGACTCGTTTACTCCAATTTGAGTCAAACTAACTTAAAATATTTTGGAACCGAAATAAAACCCAAGGACAGACATTTTGACTATCTCGACCCATCTCGGATCAACCGCGCACTCAGAATCGTCCTCCGAAATACATTATAACATCCTCAAATTTTGACCTCAATTGCCAAATTAAAATTCTCCAATCCAAATAAATTTATTTCTCCCAATTTAATTAAATTCTTAATCCTCAAAATTACGGGGTATTACATACTTCCCCCCTTACAGGAAATTTTGTTCTCGAATTTAAGTTAAGCCTAATACTCCAGACCTCAACTAGATCCTACGTTACCTACCCTCTAAATCACTATACCTATCTCTCCCACTTCTAACGGTGAATTATTTTAATTTAATAAATCAAATCAGTTAACCAGGGCGCCCATACACCCTGTACCCGAGCTCAATTGTAAAATCATTACCCAGCTCCACTAGCCTCAACTCATAATATAACCTTCAACACATCGATCCATAATATCGTACTAAGTTTATAAAACTTTTGAAATTTCTAAAGACTTAACTCTTCTCAATTCCAGACATTCGCTACTTTCATGCGAGGGAGGTCTCACAAGCGAAATCCAAATAAGGAACCCTCCCAATACACTACTGTGTAGCTCTGTCAGGGACTGAGATCAGTTAAACCAGGACCATAGCTTTATAAAATATTTTTGAACCATAGGTATTGCCCGAAGTCCTATAAAACAATGTACTATAAAATAATTTTATGTCTTTAGACACACAAATGAAACACCTTATGCTCAAGACACGTGGTATTAACAAATACAATACTCCTACCAACACTTAGTCCTCAAAACTAACACAACCATGAGCTAAAATTTCTCGCTCAATAATGAACCCGCTAAACCCTGAATCTCTTCAGTAGTAAAATCCTTTACATCATATTAAAACATCACCATAAGATAGTCCCTTCCACAACTAGAACATTAGAAATACATGCATCTATCCCTACTATAAAATGATAACCTTATCGTTACTTAACTAATTTGATGGAAACCAATCATGGAAACCAAGCTTACGTGTATTATGGCTTGTATAAGAAGAAACCTTCAAAAACTCAATTAAAGCTTGATCTTTAATTGTGAAACTCCATTATTTAACTGTGAAACTATTTCAAAGTGAGGAATGAGTTCCTCAGAAGCCCAAGAGCTCAAGTGCAATGCCTATTTTAAAAAATAATAGAGTTTTGAACTTTAATTTCTCAAAGGTGTTTTCGAACTCTCTAGGATCCATCTTTCCCGCCCAACCGACCTTCTCCTTCTAACTATCCTAAACACTTCAACCACCACTAACCCTACCCTATAGCTGGCCTTTAGCTATGTATACTCTGCCTTCGGCCCTATGTGGCAGGGCTACAAACCCTCCTTCTATCCAAACAATCGCTAACATGTCACCGACCTCCCTTACCAAATCTCCCAAACCCATTATTGTTTAGGCTTTCAACCACTATGATATGGTTCATGTCCCCTCCGCCTTATGTAATGAGCTTGAAGATGGGCAATGTACTAATGTGGAACAGGAGAAATTCTTGGAGAGAAGTATTGTTACACAAACTGACGATCAAGTATCTAGAGTTAATATCAATGTTTCTAGGATCCGGGAGCTTAATGAAGAGAATAATGCATACCTAGACTTTTTTTTAAGTAAATGTTTCTCACATGATGATATCTGCAAGTTTCGTTCCAACTGTGAGGGTGCCCAAACCTTCGATGGCCATATTAAGAGGAGAAGTCAATCACCGAAGCTTATAGTAGGCTCTGATGCCATGCTTGTTCCCCCACCTGTTGTTACCAACCTCGCTCCAATCTAAAACACTATACATAACACCTCAAACCAAACCACCCATGAGCCTACCACAAACCATCATACCACCACCCAAAAAAACCTCCACCTCTTAAAACCATAATACAAAAGCCTTTTCCCCTACGTGGAGAAGTATTATTGCCACAAACGTTCTCCTACCCTTAAACTCACCTATCAAAAACCATATTTGGTGGATGGGAAAGTTTTTGTTTCCCCCCCTTCATCAGTTGCTACTACCGAAAATGCTGCTTGGCTTAGCAGTGTTGTGGTTTTTTTCCTGGGAGAAGACTTCGTTATTCCCTAGTGAACAACATAGCCTATAGACTATGGGATCAATATGGATTACTCCAAGTCCTACCCTATGATAATGAATGTTTTGTCTTCAAGTTTAAGCTAAATGAGGACAGAAACTAACTCATTGAAAATGGCCCATGGCATTTTGTTGGAAACCCTATCATCCTAAACAAGTGGCATCCAACTTCAAAGCAAACAAAGACTTGACCAAGAAGGTGCCTATTTACGTAAGACTACTTAATATCCCCCTTCAATTCTGGACTGGGGAAGGTCTCAATTACATTGCAAGTGCCATTGGAGTGCCCCTCTATGTCGATGCTGCTACTGAAAAAATGAATAGACTGAGTTATGATAGAATCTGTATAGATGTGGAAGCTAGTGATAAATACCCAAGTCTATTTTTTTGAACCTAGAAGAAGGATACTCCACCGAGGTTATGGTGGAATACCAAGAAATGCCTTATTCTTGTAGCAAGTGACTTGTTTTTTCCATAAGATCACTACATGTCCAAACAACCCAAGACCAGTGACTGTCAAGACTCAACCTAGTTAAACTCCCATAACCTCCACAATGAAGCAACAACTAAATAATGAATGGAACCTTGTAAATCAAAAAGGCAAGGAGGTGTCTAAACCTACCATCACTACCATGGAAAATATTGAGCAAACTATACCAAGTGGTGAGTAAATCCCTATTACAGTTGAAACTGTACCCCTTTACAACCTCAACCCTTTTGCCATACCACAAGAACTTGAACAAGAACCTAAAAGTGAGGCCACTCCCAAGCATTTAGGTATTGACCTGAAAGTTAAACTTATTAATGGGAGAGGAGGATTAGCTCAGGAGTAAATGTCAAATAAGCAAAGAAAGAAGTTACTCAAGAGGTCCATAGGCAGACAGAGCTCTAGCTCAGGTGAATCACAAACCCCTATCCTCTCCAATGATTAAGCTAGATACTTGGAATATAGGGGCCTTAAATATCCCCTAAAACAACAAGAAGTTAATAATTTCATCAGGGAAAACAATCAATCTCTAATTTGTCTTGGGGAAACTAAGAATATGAGAAACAATCTCAATAACACTTTCAATACATGTTTCAATAGATAGGAGTCCATTCATAATTGTCCCCCCAATAGTGGAATTTCCAGAATCATTGTGGGTTAGAACCCAAGCTGTTTCAAAGTTGATTTACATTCCTTAAATAACCAAGCCATTTCTTGCTTTATCTAACCTCTTGGCCTTGACAAATGTTTCTTTGCCACCTTTGTGTATAGCTTTAATCCTCCTGCTAATAGAAGACCTCTGTGGAACTATTTGGAGACTACTTATTGTACTGCTCAGAACCTTAACTAGATCCTAATGGGGGGACTTCAGTATGGTGAGAAACCATAATGAAAATAAAGGTATCCTTGGCATTGATGCTCAGGTTGTGGAGGAGTTCAATAATTACCTTGAAAATATTAATGTTCATGATCTTACCTCTAGAAGGATTCGGTTCGCATGGAATAGGAAGCAATAAGGGGAGGCAAACATCCAATCTAAGATAGATAGAGTTCTTATAAATGACATTTAGGTTACAAACTTCTCTAAATTTCAAGATAATGTGCTATGCGAGGGCATATCTGACCACAGTCAAATAATCACCACCATCATTCCCCAACCTCCAAACCTTTCCAAACCTTTCAAATTTTTCAACTACTGGATGAGATACGTTAAATTCAACACCATCCTTCTTGACACTTGGGGAGCTTGAAATGAGGGCAGCCATATGCTAAACCTTTCTTTGAAGTTGAGAATGATCAAAGTTGCTTTAAAAATTTCAACAAAAATTCTATAGCAATATCTCTCAGAGGGTTATTGTTTCAAAGAAAACTCTTATGGATATCCAAACCATTTTGGATAGGGATGGCCTAAATCCTTCCCTTCACGAAACTGAGAAGATTACAACCATTAAGTATGTTGAATGCAGATTGGTTGAAGAGGCTTTCCTCAAATAAAAAGCTAGAACTAGGTGGCATCAGGAAAGGGACATGAACACCAGATTTTTCCACTCTAGAGTTAGAGGGAACATTAGAAGGAACAAGATATTAACCATCCTCACTCAAGAAGGTAACAAAGTTGAGGGCCACACTGCTGTTGCAAGTGAAGTTATTAAGTATTTTTCCACCCTCCTTAACACCAATCCCCACAACACCCCTAATCACATCCTTCACTATGACATTACTAGAAAACTCTCCCTTGAGCAGGCTAGCAGTATGATCAGGCCTATTACAAATGATGAGATCAAAAAGGCCTTATTTAACTTGGTCAAAGATAAAGCTCTTGGCCCTGATGGTTTTAACACTGAATTTTTCATTACGAATTCGGATATTGTGGGTGAAGATGTTATGGAGGTTATGAATTCCTTCTTTAATAATAGTCAGATGTTAAGATAGTGAAATTGCACAAACCTTGTCCTTATTCCCAAAACCAAATCCTCATCCACCGTATATGATTTCAGACCCATTGCTTGATGTAACACTATTTACAAGTGCATTTCTAAAACTATGGTGGACATCATGAAACCTTTTATCCCCCATCTCATAAATGACAGACAATAAATATTTATCTGAGGCAGATTAATTGGAGATAACATCTTGCTTATGCAAGACCTTATGAGAAACTATCATTGGAATCCTAGGTGTGCACTGAAGATTGGCATCTTTAAAGCTTATGACATTATAAATTGGGGATTCTAATTCTTAATTCTATGCCACAAGGGATTACCTCCTATCTTTATCAAGTGGATTCAAGAGTGTGTCACTACAGCCAGATTTTCCATCATCATCAATGGTGTCTCTCATGGGTTTTTCAGTGCTAAAAGAGGGTTAAGACAAGGGGATCCCCTATCCCCCTTCCTTTTCTTGTTTATAATGAAAGCTTTTTCTAGTCTTCTGGACCTTCACACTTGTTCTCCCAACTTCAAATTTCACCCAAAATGTAAAGAATTAAACATAAACCATTTATGCTTTGCTTCTGATCTTTTTCGCTTAGCAGGTGCTGAGCTTAATTCCCTTTCCATCATTAATACATCCCTAAATGAGTTCATTACTATGGCTGGTCTCAAGGCAAATCCTAAAAAAAGTTATCTGTTCACTCCAGGCATCCCTACCTCTGAGAAGATTCTATTTTGTGGGTTACTTAACTTTCAAAGTGCCCAAACTCCAATACAATACTTGGGAGTCCCCCTCATCTCAATAAAACTTAAGCATGAGGATTATGTGGAGCTGATTGATAAGATCACCTATAAAGTTAAAAGGTGGTCTAACAAAATGCTAAGTTATGTTGGGAGGATAAATTTAGTTATTTCTATTTTGGTTAGTATGCAAGTATACTGGTGCAGCATCTTCATACTCCCAAAGAAGATTATAAATGCCATTGACATTATTCTTCAGTGGTTCCTCTGGAATGGTCCTGAAATGAAGAAGGTGGGTGCCAAAGTCAAATGGAGCCATGTTTGCCATCCAAAAAGTGAAGGGGGTTGGGAATAAAAAATATCCAAGAGTGGAATATTGCTTTTATGATGAAACTCTTATGGAATCTCTTTTACAAGACTGATAATATGTGGGTAAAGTGGTGCCACACATACAAGTTCAAAGGCGGAAGTTTGTGGCACATTCCTCTTCCTACTGATGCTTCATGGACTTGGTTCAAATTTATGCAACTTAGCAGTACTTCTAGACCTCTTGTTATATCCATCATTGCAACGGATTTGACACTTTCTTTTTGTATGATAATTAGCACCCAAATGGTCCCCTTTGCCTCTATGTGGTGATAAATGCATCTATGATTCTGCCAGCAATCACAAAGTAAAAGTGCCTGATTTTATATTCAATAATGATTGGTCCTGGCCTGCTACTGTTACATGGTAGATAAATGAGATCAACCATGCATCTCTTCCTCAAATACATCCACTCAGAAAGGATAATATTCAATGGAAGGCTATGGCAAATAGTAAATTTACCACCTCTTCTGCTTGGAACTCTACTCGCGTGCATGGTCCTCATGTTAGCTGGTTAAAGATGGTTTGGAACAGCAGAAATATTCTTATAAGTTCTTCAGCATATGGTTGGTTTGTAATGATGAAATCAACACAAAGGATAAGACTTATAGCTGTGGAATTTCATAAAACAACCTTTGTGGTCTATGCAAAAATGCCATAGAAAATATAGATCACCTCTTCTTTAATTGCTCAGTCTTAACTGGCATTTGGAAGGAGGTCCAATTCAGAAACTCTTATGAAAATAATGCCTCAAATTAGGATAGTGTGCTGCATGCGGCCACTATAAACTTTGGGGGAGAAAATCGTATTGACATGATAAGAAGATCAACCTTTGCTAGAACCATTTACTGTCTATGGATTGAGAGGAACAAGAGAGTTTTCAATCAAAATCGACGCTCTTTCTCCCGCATCATGGAGGAGATTTCCTTATTTATTAAACGCAAATCCATACAGTGGCCAAAATCTAGAAGAAACTTCAATAACTGGAAGATATGTAAGAACTGGGGTCTAAATGAGGAGCAGCTGCTCTACTGCTAGGAGTTTAGTTTGGATTTTTTTTTTTGCTAAGGCTTTGGTCCTTTATGTTTTCCCTTGCATGATGCCCCTCCTTTTGGTGGATTTTTTGTTTCTTGTTTTCTAGTTTCTTTCTAGGTTTTCTCTTTTGTTCAAGGTCTAGGGGTTATCCCCCTCTCTTGTTGTACCTATTTTCTTATTTTTAATATACTTCCTAATTACCGAAAAAAAAAGTTTAGAAATTTCAAATTCAAAATTCTCCTAAATCAGTATACCTCAATCCCTCAAACCAAATCCAAACTCTTACTTAGGATAGCAGAAACCTAACCCTAAGCTTATAAACCATTTCCATATTCTAAAATTGCACGAATTTTTTGGTCAAATTTAAAAAAAAAACAGTTGTTCTAAATCGATCATTTATGAACCTCAATCCATGAAACCTAAACCTTAAGAATTTAAATGGTATAAGACCTTCATTTTAAACAGTGTCTAAAAAGTATAATTGAAAACAACTGTATCTTAAACTAATATTTAAGACCTCCATTTTAAACTTTTAAAAATAATTACAAAACAACCCCTAAACCTTAAAAATTATAGTCCTTTTCAATAATTCTTTCTAGGACAAAACAGTCATGCTGAATCCTTAGCAGCATTAAGCTTAGTAATGGACTCTGAATTGAAAAGGACCATACAGATTGAGTTCCTCGCATAGCCCAGGATCTATCATACAGTCATAGTCGAGCAAGTACTCCACACAGATAAAGTCCCAAGTTGGATGGATCCTATCATCAACTATCTACGGAGTGATTTGCTGTCATGTGATAAGAGGTCGGCCCACCAAATAAAAGTCAAGGTTGCTCATTTATACCTTAGCTCTGAGGGAAAATTTATAAGAAGTCATTCGGAGGCCCCTTCCTCCCATGCGTTTACCCACAAGATGTTGAGCAAGTACTTACTGAACTTTATGAGGGCATATGTGGGAGTCACACAGGTGGAAGATCTCTTGCCTTTCAAGCGATCAATGAAGGATATTAGTGGCCTCATATGTAGAAAGACACTGAAACATATGTTCATAAATATGAAAAGTGCCAAAAGCACTCGCATATGGTTCACCAGCCCACCAGCGACATGAAATCTCTTATCACTCCATGGCCTTTAGCTCAATGCGGATTAGACATCGTAGGACCACTACCTACTACATTCAAAAATTGCAAGTATCTTTTGGTCACCATTGATTACTTCACTAAATGGGTTGAGGCAGAACCATTGGCGAATATTCGAGACTCTGACATGACCAGGTTTATATGGAAAAACATTATCACTCATTTTGGGATACCAATAACCATTATCACCGACAACGGTACACAATTTGAAAGTGGTTGTTTCCAAGCTTTCTACGATGAGCACGGCATTAAGCACCACTTAAATTTTGTGGGGTATCCCCAAATCAATGGGAAAGCAGAGGCTTCCAACAAAACCATGATCAACGAGATGAAAAAATAATTGGAAAAGGTTAAGGGAGCGTAGGTGGATAAACTCCCTCATGTTCTACAAGCCTATCACACAACGCCTAGGAGACCAACCGGGGAAAAACCATTTGCCCTCGCTTACGGCATGTAGGTTGTCATCTCCCTGGAAGTAGGCCACCCTACCATGAGAACCACACTGGTCGATGAAGGCCTCGATAATGAAGCATTACGCACTGAACTTGACCAAGCAGATGAGCGACGAGAGCTAGATTTGATCAGGTTGGCCCCCTACCAACAGCAATTAGCCAAGCAGTACAACGAAATGGTCAATCTGAAGAAGTTTTCAATAAGAGACTATGTCCTACGAAAAATCCTCGGCAATGCTGTAAAACCATCAGATGGAAAACTGGGACCAAACTGGGAAGGACCATTCAGAGTGATCAGAGATGATCTTCAAGGCGCATATCATCTAGAAACTTTAGAGGGCAGGGAGACACCAAGAGCATGGAACCCAACCAATCTCAAGAAGTTCTATTTTTAGATCTTCTTTTTTATCTTTAAGCTAGCAGAATTTTTATTTTTTCTTAATGAAATAATTTTCAAAATAAAGGTCGGACTGGCCCGTCTCTTCTCAAAGTTTACATTGCCTGCTTAATGCATCTCGATTATATCACATTAATTTGCACCTTTTTCCAATTATACCTCCTTTGTGCATATTTTGAATGATTAATGAACGAGGATAGCAAGTTAAATACAAACACTTCGAATTACCCTGAGGCCCTTGTTGTAAACACAAGAGGCCTCATGAGTTGCCCCGATAACAACAAAAGCCCTACTGGGTATCCTTAGGCAATAAAGCCAACTTTGGTTGGTCGCCAACATCTGTAGGTCATAAAAAAACCTGCTCGAGTGGATTACCCAAAAACTAGGTGCATTCTCGCCATCATCTCACTTAGGCCTAAGGAAGTGTGATGACATGACCTAAAAGGTAAAGTGAATAGAATGATACTGCTCAGGCATATTGGGCTGGAAGAATGTTCAAATGGATAAAAGGTGAAATACAATCACCCAAACATCATTTAGTCGGTCATAAAACCCAACATGATTTAAAATGATAATGAGTCTACCTAACGACTACAATTGATCATGTAATATCATTTTGGTCAATAAAATGCCAAGTAACCTACAAGCATGTAAAATAAAAATATGTTTAGTCAGCACACGCTCAAAACAAAAGAAATTTCTTTATTAAGAGTACAAGGTTACATCACAAGGCCAAAAAGAGATACACAAATGCCTAAGAGGAGCTAGGGTATAGAGCAAGATATTTTTCTACAGCTGCCCCCTGACCATCGTTTGGCTTTGGAGCAAATTCTTTTACATCTTCATCGAGATCCTGATGTGACACCCCGCCTAATTAAATACCGGGCGATCACTCCTTTATTAAATTAATTCAAGGTGAACAGTTGGTTCATTCTCAGCATCACTGTCGAAAAATAAATTTCCAATTTAACACCCTAATTAATTAAGCTAAGTGTCAAAACCATATTTAAACATTCTTTCCAAATTTTATTTAAAGAAAAATTATTTATTTACTTATTAACAACATATCAATAAGTAAGAGTCACAATACAATCATCCTAGAACATAATCCAATTAATTTAAACATTTGTCAATCGAATCCCAACAAGTAAAATTTAAAGTAACACATCCATACTGAATAAATCCCATAGTAACAGAACTAGAAATAACTGAAATACAAAAGTCCCAAATAAAACAGATCAATAAAGGAAGGGGCGACACATGCCCAATAAATGAGAATAATAGAAGTGGAATCAATAAATGAAGCCGTCTACGCAAGTGGCCTGCAACTCCCACCTAAGCTGCAGCACATTCCTTCAAGGGATCCTAAGCAAGACACCCCTGTGGCTGGGCACCTGTAATATATACATATATATACAAAAGAGAAAAGAGAAATAGAAACGGGTCAGAGCCCGATAGTGTGTATGATTTAAAATTCGTTTAGCAAGTATTTAAATTGACACAGGCCAATGCAACAACATATTAGAGCGACACTCTCTTGAGAAATTCTCACCTCTCTTCTAATGTGCACGCCTATCGTACTACCCTTCCCAACTGATTATCTATTATATATCGAACAAATCTCTCTCAACGATTTAACTTATCTTAGGTTACTCGTAAGATTTCAAGGCCGAACAATATAATTGTTTATAAAGTAAGATTTCAATTTGTAATCAAAGTTCTCATTATCTTTATTAATCACTAAAGTTTTTCCAGTGTCATAGTATACTTTCTCAAAACAAGTATTTACAATTTGAGCCATCAATCATATTCTACTTATCAAATCACTGTAGGCAATTCCAAATTTCAGAATTTCATAAATATATATATTAACTACTCGCATAATATATATATATTTTACAACAGCACCTCGAATAAAACTATGGTGCGGGCATACTCTGCTATCTGATCCTCGTATCGCTCACACTAAGGGAAATACAAGTTCGGAATCACTCTCGAACTGTATCAACATATACAAAGCAACATTGAGGCGAAGCATAGATTCCAAGTCTCTAAGAGGTCAGTACATACCCCACGCCTCTTAGGACCGTCTGAACTATCATTCCGATAGCCTGTACCAAGGACATCTATCTACTAGGGTACGAATCAATATCCCCCATAAGGCAACACAGGATAAGATCGTCCCAACGCGATAACCTCAGGGATAGCAAGTAGCGCGGGTACGTTTTTCACACATAGATAGTATATGTAAACACAATCATTTAACTATACTAATATCATCATATCAATATTAGATATATCTTAATTCCATAGTTACGACATCATCCTTATTTTCACATTTATTAGTATCGCGTATAAGGGTTCGTCTCTAACCTTATTCCGAAGGATTTCTCCCACTTAATACGTAACATTCATGGACTCTATTCTCCCAAGTATTCAATTCAGTAAGTGCCCTTTTTATGTTCCAACGTAATTCTCTTACGCAACTCTCCCGTTAATTCATAAATTCATCAACGCTAAAGTAATTATCCCACAAATACAATTCTTGTCTCATATTAAGAGTCCCAAGATTATTCATATGCCCTACTAGTCTTTCATATCTCCCCAAAACATTTTATTAAGGATGCCCAATAATTATCTCTCATTAAATTGAATTTTAACTAATTAAGAGGGGAAAACATGAGTCTGCCAGGAGGGGTCGATCGATCGAGGTCTGGGGCTCGATCGATCGAACCTTCGATCGATCGAAGCTCTGGGCTCAATCGATCGATCAAGCAGGTCTGCGAAAACTGCAATTCTGAAGTTACGGGTTTCATCTCCTAACTTCAACAATTTCCATATTTTCTAATCCCAATTGTCCCAGAATTGATACTACTAACCTTATATCATCATACTAGGTATTTTCAACGTAAAGCATGTGGATTTCAATCATTTAATCATGGATTAACAGCCCAAGATCTATACAATTATCAAGAACCCTAGAAATTTCTTAATCATTGTTCTAATCTGTTTTTCCCAAAATTTCCTTCTAATACAACATTAAAATTTTGTGGATTATTCTTCTACATCACCAATAATTTCCAGAATAAGGTTTAAGTCATCACTACATGCAAATTCCTATAACAATTTAGGTTTTCTTCCATGTAATTCATCCCTAATCATTCCTAAACTAATATGAAAGATGCATCAACGAAATAAGCAAGATAAACACTTGCCTTGGATTTTCAGAAGTCTGGTTTGCGGCTGATTTTGGTGTGGTTGCGTTCCCCGTCTCGCGATCTACGCGTTGGCGGTGACGGCGGTGCAAACGGTTGAGTTTTGAGCCTTGGATTGCTTTGAGAGCTTTCTCTTCTCTTCTCCAATGGCCGTTCTAGAGTTTTAAACTTTCTAACCCTAGAAGGTAACCTAGGTATCTGATATAACTCCTCTAATTTTCGTGGGTTTAATTACCCAAAAATGTAAAATGGCCAAAATGCCCTCCCAGGTTACTATTTAGGCCTAAAAACGCCCCGAGACCCAAACTAAACCCCCGGGTACACTTATCTGACTATCTCGACCCTTCTGGACGCGTTAGCGCACTCAAAATGATCATACGGACAACTTATAAAATATTCACTTTTATTTATCAAAATTTAGTCCCGATGCGACACGAGCACGTCCCGACTTAAATTTCCAAAATTGTCATTTTATTCACTCGTGACATTCAACATAATCAGTATTATATATTACTTTGCTCATTAGTAATATTCAACAAATTTCATATAATTACTAACTCTCGTCACGTTAATAATTATAACATAATTAATTTCTGGATTTTTATTAAATAATTAATTCACATTAAATTTAATAAATCCCCAAATTAATATAGCATAAAAATACGGGGTATTACACCTGATCCAAGAGTTAAGAAGGAAGAGCATCAGTCGGAATCCATTCATTGTCTTTCAAAAAATGATTATGGTTATAAGCTGGACATTCAGCCTGGTACTTATACCAAAACTTGGATTCCTTTGGGTTTATCGCCTCTTTAAGAGCGCTTAGCCATCCCCGAGAAAAAGTAATTCTTTCAGCCTCCTCAATCTTTGTTGGGGCATCTGCTCAACAAGCATTATAACCTTCCCCCATACCTCTCAGGGTCCTACCTGAAAGGAGTATCTCAACCTCTTGACATTATTTTTTAATACTCCTATAAAAGATTTTGAGTTCTCCACCTTTTTTAGCATAGCATCATTTCTAGACTATAGGACCACACCCACTTGGTCGACCTTAGTCCTCACCAGAAGTTGGGCCCTCGAAAAATTAACTTCCTCTTGAATGGAGGCCCCAATCTCCTCCATCTCCTGGAGGTCATCCTTCAACTTTGCAATCATTTTAGTTTGGTTTTTATATTGTTCGCTCCTAACTCTTAGGACTTGCAGATTTTCATGAAGGCTTTGCATGTTTATAGGCTAATATCAGGTTCAAGAATTCTCCCCAGTTGAGAATTATGAGAAATATAGCGATCTAAATTATCAGACTACAAATAATACATATCAAACCAGATTCAAGTATTAACATAAATACAAACAGATGAACACATGAACAAAGGGGTAAATTTCATTATCACATATCAATAAAAGAAGGCCACTGGCCAGTACACAAAATTCTCAAAATAAGGGTACAAACCAATAAAAACTTTAATTGTACAAGGAAAACGAAAACTTCTAGTCTACAAGAGCCCTCGTATTTCACATGGTCTTCCCCAACTTTGGTCTTCTCCTTATCGACCACCTGTTGTTCTTCGCCAGCACCAACGCTCCCACCAATCGCAGTAGAAATGATCCCAGTGTTGCCAGCAACTTGGTCGTCACCTTTTCCTTTTTCTTCTTTACTATAAGGGTCAGGACCAGGAGAATGAAGGTCGAAGAGTTCAAAATCTGTAGGTGTACTAATAGCCTTCAAGCCTGGGATTCATCCCCTCTTAAAAGATACCTTGTAGGCATAATTCATTTAGCGTTCAGCATCCTTGAACGCTTTATATAAACCTTTACGATAACTGTCATCATTGGCTTGAGAAATCTCGTCATCCAGCTTGGCCACCTTACCAGTTAACTCTTTGTTTGCCTCCATTAATTTGGACTTCTCAGTAATTACTTCTTTCTGAGGAGCCCCAAATCAACATAGGCCTTAGACATCTCTCTCTTTTTACACTCCCGTGATCGGCGAGCATTGGCAAGGGCCACCTTCTAAACCTCCATGGCCTTCTAAAGCTGTTAGAATCATTATCCAAAAGGGTAGTGAAGTCAGACAGTATCTGCAGGAAAGACAAAAAGGCAAGGAATTAAAATAAAAATGGGAAATAGCAAAGAAAAGAAACAAGTAAGAAAGACTTACGAGAGCCATCCTATGTGTAGTCTTGAGGGCGAGTGATAATGTCCCCAATCTCAAGTAATGCTCGCGATCAATAGCGAGCACTGACCTCTTCAACAGGTTAAGGGACAAAAAGGGAGAATTACCCACACTAGCCCCCTCAAGACTAGGGATAGTGGGCCCTCCAGTAGACTTCAAGGCTAACTTTTTCTTTGCCTCAGCTTTCTCTCTCTCTTTATTATTTTTATCTCTCTCTTTCTTTCTTTTTCTTCTTCTTCTTCTTCTTCTTCTTCTTCTTCTTCTCTCTCTCTCTTATTTTCTTCTTTTTCTCTCTTTATCTCTCTTTCCTTTTATTGCTTTCTCCCTTTTATCTGATGGGATAGTACCACTTCCCTTGGGTAAATCTGTAGCAAAAACCTTTAGAGAAGGAATCCTATCAGACAGGACTGCATGATCATCATCAATAGGGAGGCACAACCTCCTATTCTTGACCAAAGGAGCCATGTCCTCTTCTTCATCTTCTTATTTTGTTTCCTCTTCTCCTCCTACTTCTACTCCTCCTCTTGTCTCTCCTTCTTCTTCCTTACAACTTTCCTCTGGATCTCTTAAGATTGGGACTTGATCGACTAGTCGAGCAATTAAATTGGTGCCTGTGTTCTTATATTCCAAGAGAAAGGCCGCCAGTATAAGGTGCTCACCTTTTTCCAATCTCTCCTTTATGTTCCTGGCCTTCGTGAGCTCCTCAGTATTGATCTCACTAACGTTAGGTTCCTCATTTTTAGCACGATCTACAATCACAAAGAAGAGGAAAATTAGCCACAAGAATGAGAAGAATTCACAAGAAGTTAGGAAAAAAGAGAGGAAACGACCTATCTCGGCCTCCCCATAGTAAAAATGGGAAGCTCATGTGGTCTCTCCCCCTCCAACAGTGGAGGGTGCTGCCAGCTCCTTGCAATGAACCCACTTTCCCAATAGTCCTTATAGTAATCCAAAATATTAACAACCAGAACTCGCTCAGCTCTTCTGGTCTTCAGATACAATAAACCCTATTTTGTTTTTGAGAATACGTATCAGTAACATATCTCGTCCAGTCCTAACCTTGTTCCTTAAAAAGTTTTTATTTTATGAACACCATTTACTATCTTCCATATATTGAGAGCACACTGAGCAAGAATAATGGCAAAATACCTAAAAAAAATCTAAGAAATAACTCATTTGGGGGAAAGATCAGACCTCCTTGAGTTATCAACAGGGTGTGAATCCAGTGCCCTCCGTCGACTTTGCGAACATTACGAGGAAGGGGGCACAGTTGATAATTACCCACTCAGGAATATTATATTTACGCCTAAATTATTCTCCAGATTTACCATCGAACGTCACCATAACTGAACAGAGCTAAAAGAAACCCTAACTACAGTAACTAGCTAGTACAGAGAAAAAGAACAAAGAAGAGGCAGGGACTGTAACTTATAGGCGGTAACGAAGCTTTGGTGAAGCACAGAAAGAGACAAACTTCGACTTTTGAAGCAAAAGAAGAGCTTAGGAACGGAGTATGTGCAAGGACGACCAGAAGCAGTGAACAAACACTTGAGTAAGCAACAACTAAACACCAGAACACTCAAATGATGGGTTTCAACTTCCCAAAAAGATTTTGGCGCTTCAATTTCTTCTTAAAGACAAGCGTGCCCTCGTTACAAGCTTTGTTATTACAAAAATACCATCACGGACTCTAACTACATTATAGGGACTTGGACCACCAACCTAGTTAAAATTTATTAGACCATAGTCAGTAGCCCAAAGATTTTAGGGGCAAATACGGGAGCCTATTTTTAGAAGCCCATGAAAGTAGTCATGGCTTAGTTTTAACATGGACAGTTTAGTTAAAGGAGGATACTTGCAGAAATGGTCAAATCAGGTGCCAACAATCTCGGTCGAGATATTCAAGAACCTCATGGCTAATCTATAAACTATGATGGAATTCTTCTAATAACTCAAACTCTGTAACAAACACGAATATAAATTGTACTCCCTAATCCGAGGCAAGGGGATGAAAAACTATAATCGTTGAGACACACTTAATAGAAAATGATTAACCTCTTATTGTACGTCGGCAAGTTAACGAACCACGTACGTCGTTGTTGTGTATGATTCCATTTACTTTCTACATTTTTTGATTGCTTTCGTGAATCCTTTATTGTGAATTTTTCTGCACTCACACTAACTTATTAACATAAGTTGGGTTCATGTTTCCTAGACCTTGAATTATCAAGCCGGACGTATTAAATCTAACTAAGCATGAATTATTCAAGTAGCATGAAAACGTGGTGATAGAAATATAGCGAGAAAATAAGTAATTAATGTCAATTAAGTGATGAGGAAAGAAGAAGAATCAAAAACCAAGTTTGGAAGAAAAATCAGGAATAAATCTAGACTTGTATTGAGTTTGCATGCATGAGAATTGCAAAGCATGAGTCTTGATGTTTCTCTCCCTTCCTAGCCTTTAAAAATTAGGTTAAACTAATGTAAAACTAAGTCTAATTATGAACTAATTAAGTTGGATATGTTTTCACGAGTGTTTTGACCATACACAATTCTCATTAAAAAAATTAAAAATAATTTTCCTGAACAGGCACTCCAAACCGGTTCGCCTAATGCCTGAACCGGTTTGCTTTCCAAACCGAATCTCATAACTTCCAAGTCAGTTCGAATGTTGGATAATTACAACAAAGCCCCTAAATTCTTCTCAACTTCAATCGCTTGTATCTCGTCAACTGTAACTCAAAATATGGTGGCATTTCTTCTGATGTGCTCGTGAAGTCAAGATATTCAACTTCTCTTTAGGCTCCGCTCTCGGGTTCGGAAGTGAAATTACATTTTTGCCCTTGGACTTTTTCTCCTTTTATTATTTTTTTATTCTAGTTTCTCTCCCACATTCACTTGCATGAAATACTAGAAAAATATATGAGAAATACACAAAATAAAAAATACTTGCCAAATAGGGTCAGTAGCATGAATATGAGATAATTCCATCCTATTTACACCGCATGGGACTATAAAACTACCTAATTTACAGGGATAAATATGAAATATTTATGTCGAATCACAATACCCCCTCCCATTTTGTGATAAGCACGAATCACTTTTATCCTATTAGAACTATATAGAAGGAAGTTAAAGAATACGAAGGCAGAGAATGGCGTTGTCCGATGACCTTTGTCATTTTCTATTTTTGGAAAAAAATATAGTACTTATAATTCACCCCTGTGTTTGGTGATACAATATATAGTTATCAATATAATGAATAAAGTTTTGTTATTTTCGTCTTAACTTTAGTTTCATTGCTTTGTTACCATCTTGTACATTCATACTAAAAACATGGTGTGACAAAGTCCCCAATACATACATGACTTCCAATTATCAAATATTCTTTTATCTTTCTTCCATATAATAACTATGGCTTTGACCATCATCACTTAAAGTTGTTAGATTGCATTGATATGGAGAAGCAGGTGATAACGACTTTTCACTTTATCGAGGATGGACTCCAGTGGTGGGAGAGTGTGACTACATCAACTAAAAGAGAAAGTTTGTCTTATGACCATTTCATGATGAGGTTTTATAAGAAGAATGATTAAGGGCGAAAAGCGCGCGCGATTAAGGTACGTGATCGTTGTTTTAGTTTCACCGCCTCAATACAAAAGAATCCTAAGTTAAGACTAAACTTGCGATACAAGTATAGCAGTAAGTCAGGTATCGAATCCACGGAGAATGTTCGATAGATCGTAATGGATTATTAATTCAGGAATAAAAGTGTAAAAGGGTGATGTATGCTAGTAAATAAAAGAAAAGAGAGAAGTTAAGTCTAAATAAAGTAAAAGCGAGGATCGGGATATCATCCAACCATACGGCTCGAAACAACTACTAATCAAGATTCCGGCTTGAGAGCAATTTAATCGAGCATTATCAATTAATCATAAACTTCACACAATAAGGAATTTAAGCAAAAGTTGCGAGAATAAACATTTAATCGAAAATTGGTCACACGCGAATTAAATTTGGATTATCGCTATAAACACTAACGTTGCATGACAAAGAAAGTTAAACGCATAATAATCCGACTTTAATACGCGCGGGTTCAATTAAACGCAATTTTTCACAAAACCTAATTTTTGGAGCTCGGGGCCCGAAAATGGCGGAACGAAATCCCGACCCTATTTATCTAGGGGAAATACATGAATTAAACTAAATTCAACCAATTAAACTAGGAAAGCAAGAAATAAAGCAACTAAACTAACTACAAAGCACGAAAACTAATTTACAAAACAAGGAAAATGAACAACAAAACTATATTAATGGAGATGATAGTGAATAGTTCAATCTTACAAAACCAAATGGATGTCACCCCAAGAAGAAAAGAAGATGAGCTCTCAAAACCAAACCTTAACCTAAAATTTCTTCTAAAACTCAGTATCTCTGATATTACAACAAAATTGGGTTATATAGTAAGTTGGAATAAAAGAAAAGAAGAAAGAAAAGGAAAATATATGTAAAAAATAGGTTATCGATCGATCGACCCCTTTGGTCGATCGATCGATGGCTGAAATCATGGCAAGATTCTAATGGATCAATCGATAGATCCTTTTGATTGATCGATCGATCAAGTAGGGCAGAATCAAGGCAGCCTACTGCATTCCTTTTCTTTATCTCTTCTCCCCTCTTTTGGTTTCAATGCTTTTCTCTTCCGCCAAAAGTGTCGTAATTTCTTCGTTAGGGATCCGAATCACGCATCGTTCATCGCCACGCGAAGCTTGAGAGGAGGGATACAACTTCTGTGAGATGTCGGTCCACGTGCCCAAATTGTGAATTGATCGAATTTCCCTTGAACGTGCGATTGCGTACGAAACTTGAGCGGAATGCGTTCGAACTCCATTCTTAGTACCTAAATACCTATAAAAGCCCAAGTATACCTCATATAGAATGTTAACAATATAAACCGAGGTTGTCTGGTTAACGGGCTTAAATATAGAGATTAAGGCACCCAAGGGGGCTAAAATGCGTAGGTTCGAGAGAAGAAATATGCAATATTTGCGTATTATCACACCCCCTAACTTACACATTGCTAGTCCCTAGAAATGAAATAGGATGCAACAAGAACAACAAGTAAACCAAAACAGGAGATAGTACAAAAACATGGTATAAACGCATAAGGCCACTTTCGCGGGCGATTCAATTGCATTTAGCGTATGCAATAAGCCGTTAAACTCCTAGGTTACCCTAGTGGACGAGTGTCGTCTCGTGAGGGTTTTCAGGGATGAGACCCACAAACATCATACAGTTTATTCAAAATATGCCCAATCACATGCGACAAACCCAACAATACAAACAAGATTTCAACATGTTATTAGCATAGCAAACAAATTCATGTGAAAAATCTGTAGTTATTAACATTATCGAATACACCTCAATGAATTGAAACTTTAAAATGTGGGAGGGGAGTGAGCACATGCAAAGTGTGATTTGGCAAAAACTTATATAAACCGGATAAATATTAAAGCAAGCATACATTCAATCCTCACGGGCATTACACTCATCAAGCGAATTCACTCAAAACAGGGAGGTAACACGCGAAACATGTGGGCATAAAGAGTAAATGTAAATGGAAACTAGGTCGCACGCATGCCACAAATGAAGAACACTATATATAAACTGAAAAACTGTAATCTCGATGAAAGATATCGCACACTAAAAGAGGCGAAATGCATTTTCACAGATTATCAAAACTATTTCAACTTTTGAATTACATCTACTTAAGATCAATAAGGACTTTAATAGGGTTATAATGTAGGCTAGGTCAGGGTACGAAATGAAAGGGATGCATATACGTATTCAAAGTGTTTGGGGATGAAACTCGGGATAATGGGAAAAAATGGGTAATTACAAAATTGGACAAATGATTTCCAAACTAGCATTAGATATAACAATCGAGAGAGTAACAAGGATTATTGAATCACTACAAACAATATATGCAACTTTCTCTTTCTCTTTCTTTTCTTCTTTTTCTCATTTTTTCTTTTGTTTTCACTTTCTCTTTTTCATCTCTTTTTCACTACACTTTCTTCTTTTCTCACTCTTTTCATGCTCAAATTGCAACCACAAAACAACAAAATCATTCAATCCCAAGTAAGCAATCCAAACAAGGGTATGTAAGGTAATATGTATGGTATAAAACTCCAATTTGGAGTTGGTTAGTGGATTTTGGGTAATGAAACGAAAGGCTAGTATTTAGGCTCAAGTGGGTTGACTAGGTAACATATAAAAGGTGAGGTCAAGGTCATATGGGTGATATACCAAGAGGGCCTATGATCATTTCAAAAGGTTTACGCAATTCTCGACTCAAAACAATATATGAAAATCATGATCAAGTAATACATTTCATATATGAACTCAATTAATGAACGATCAAGGAAAGAATAAAGAGATTACCAACGACTGTAACGTTTTCAAAGAGGAAAGAATAGTGTATACACTCACAAATGAAGATAAGTCTCTAATCTCACTCAGTGTAAGTATATACAATGCAATAAAAGCTCACCGAGTTATAAAAATCTTAAACCAAATCAATATAATAAGAAACATGCATGTGCTCAAGGGATAAAGTTTAATTCATGAAGTTATTCACAATATTAATGATTTGAGGACTAAAGTGTAATAACTTCTAAAATAGAGAACATGCATCATTGAATTGTCTATTGGATCGGGCAATTATTAAAATTTATCATCGGAAACAAAGGCAAAACGCCCAAAAAAGGAGAAAAAAGAAAGAAAATCTTTTTAAAATTTTTAATTTTTCTAAGAAAAGCACACTTATTAACTAACATGTGAACAAAAACATGGACTAACAAAAAAAATGGATAGAATATCCCACACCCCCTAACTTAAAACTTGACATTGTCCTCAATGTTAATTAACAACCAAGTTAAAGAAGGAAAATAGCGATATTACCCAAAATGGAGCGATCTCCGGAAAGTGCGAGTCCGATGATTCTACAAAACAAGTTAGTAACAAGCATAGCGAAAACAAATAACAAAAATTTAACTAATTACATTAGACTAAAATAAAAAGAAAGAAAGAAAAAAAAAGCCAACTATGTACAACCTACCATTGAGACTCCTAACTAACTATACACTAGAATTCTAAATTTTTTAGGGTCCACCCAAACAACATTTTGACTTTGGAAGATCAATGGTGGAACTTCCCTCTCATGCATGCCTCCAAAAAAATAGGAATTCCGTTCAAACGACGGAAGGCATGTGGGTGGTGGAAAAGGTGAACCATCCCCAATTAAACATTTGGGAGGGAGGATGGGGGATTTGGATAGGACGGGTGACAAATACACAAGGGGACCAAAAAAAACTGAATTTCCTCCCAAAGATTTAACAAGCGGAACGGGAGGTGGCGTACATGAGGGCAAAGATACCTTCATGGAAAGCAACTCGAGTAAGTACTCCTCGTCGGTGAAAGGGTTGAACGTTTTAAAGTTCGGTACCGATTCATCGGGTACTTGTGACGGTGTGATAACGGAGAATGAAAATGGGGAGGAAAGAAATTCAAACTCAAGAGATGAGTTATCATCACTCAAAGTTGGAATTTCAAAGGAGATAGGATCATTTTCAATGAAACTTTCTTCTTTAGGATCCCAAGAAGAAATCATCTCATTTCAATAGATACTACATCCATTTCATCATCTCTTTCATTCTCAATTACAAGATGGTCCAAGTGACGAACGGTTTGTTCCAAAGTAGGCATAAAACCCTCATTTGGTTCAAAACATTCCTCGACTTCAAAAGTCTCAGAAGAGAAATCGTCGTCAGATTCAAATAATAAATCCAAGTCTTGCTCTCAACAATAATGTTCTTCCAGATAACGTTCTTTATACCTCTCATTCTCAAGTATAAGCAAACCCTCGCCGAAAGTCATAGGTCGAAGTGTGGATGCTTGAAAATGAGGAGTTGGAAAATCATTATCGGCACAAAAGGTAAACTCATTATTATAGGAGTTTTGAAAACTATTGCAATTCGTTTCAAAACTCCTATTATAAGGAGGTAAAGGCCCAAAATCATTATCATCATCCTCAAAATATACGCACCCCAAAGCTTGACTTTTGTAATACTCGCCCAAAGTCATTTTAGATGTTGCAATTTTTTGGGACTCTAACTATTAACCAAAAGTCATAGGAGTACGGGGATTTTGAGAATTATCATAATGATTACCGAAAGGATTGGAATACGACTTGCTTACCCCAACAAAGGCTTGAGAAGGGCAAATTCCACAAAGCAATAAGCGACGAGAAAATTCAAGCGTTTCTAGGCGCTCAAGTGTAGAAGTCCTACAAAAAAGGTTAAAAGAAATAATACAATTACAAAAGAAAAATACTACGAACTAATAAGACAATTCCAATCTAAAATAAAACACTCCCTGGCAACGATGCCATTTTGATTAAGTGCGAAAAACGCGCGTGTGTAAGGTGCGCGATCGTTATTTTAGTTTCACCGCCTCAATACAAAAGAAACCTAAGTTAAGACTATACTTGCGATACAAGTATAGCAGTAAGTCGGGTATCGAATCCACAGAGAATGTTTGATAGATCGTAATGGAGTATTAATTCAGGAATAAAAGTGTAAAAGGGTGATGTATGCTAGTAAATAAAAGAAAAGAGAGAAGTTAAGTCTAAATAAAATAAAAGCGAGGATCGGGATATCATCCAACCATATGGCTCGAAACAACTACTAATCAAGATTTCGGCTCGAGAGCAATTTAATTGGGCATTATCAATTAATCATAAACTTCACACAATAAGTAATTTAAGCCAAAGTTGCGAGAATAAACATTTAACCGAAAATTGGTCACACGCGGATTAAATTTGGATTATCGCCATAAACACTAACGTTGCCTGACAAAGAAATTTAAACGCATAATAATCCAACTTTAATACGCGCGGGTTCAATTAAACGCAATTTTTCACAAAACCTAATTTTTGGAGCTCGGGGCCCAAAAATGGCGGAACGAAATCCCAACCCTATTTATCTAGGGGAAATACATGAATTAAACTAAATTCAACCAATTAAACTAGGAAAGCAAGAAATAAAGCAATTAAACTAACTACAAAGCATGGAAAATAATTTACAAAGCAAGTAAAATGAACAGCAAAACTATATTAATGGAGATGATAGTGAATAGTTCAATCTTACAAAACCAAATGGATGTCACCCCAAGAAGAAAAGAAGATGAGCTCTCAAAACCAAACCCTGACCTAAAATGTCTTCTAAAACTCAGTATCTCTGATATTACAACAAAATTGGGTTATATAGTAAGTTGGAATAAAAGAAAAGAAGAAAGAAAAGGAAAATATATGTAGAAAATAGGGTATCAATCGATCGACCCCTTTGGTCGATCGATCGATGGCTGAAATCATGGCAAGATTCTAAAGGATCAATCGATCGATCCTTTTGATTGATCGATTGATCAAGCAGGGCAGAATCAAGGCAGCCTATTGCATTCCTTTTCTTCATCTCTTCTCCCCTCTTTTGGTTTCAATGCTTTTCTCTTCCGCCAAAAGTGTCGTAACTTCTTCGTTAGGGATCCGAATCGCGCACCGTTCGTCGCTACGCTAAGCTTGAGAGAAGGGCTACAACTTCTGTGAGATGTCGGGCCAGGTGCCCAAATTGTGAATTGACCGAATTTCCCTTGAACGTGCGATTGCGTACGAAACTTGAGCGGAATGCGTCAGAACTCCATTCTTAGTACCTAAATACCTACAAAAGCCCTGTTATACCTCATATAGCATGTTAACAATATAAACCGAGGTTGTCTGGTTAACGGGATTAAATATAGAGATTAAGGCACCCGAGGGGGCTAAAATGCGTAGGTTCAAGAGATGAAAGACGCAATATTTGCGTATTATCAAAGAACATCCCTTATTTTTTACGGGTTTGAAAAAAAAGGAGTTTTTTCTATTGTAATAGGGAGCTCGTATGGTGGTTGAGTACGATAAGGAGTTTATGACGTTGTCTTTGTTTGTGTTAGAACTACACCAAAAAAGCTATAGTGCCATCCTTCAGCCGACCACCTTATCACGGTTAAAGATCGTGATAAAAACACTTATTTTTTGTCAAAGTCATTGACCGTGATAAGTTCATGACACGCTTATTGATCGTGACAAGTCTATGGAAAGTACAATTGTCATAGACTTGTCACGGTCTTTGACCATGACACGTTCATGACAAGCATTTTAACTAAAACCCCTAGGCCTGACAAATCTTTCAGCTAAAAACCCTAGGCACCTTTTTTTTCCACCGTTTCTTGTCCCTCTATTTTTCTCCCTCTTTCAGCGTCTCGAGTACGTTTCTCTCTATCTATCTATCTATCTCTCTCTCTGTTTTATTTGTGTTTGTGTGTGTATATATATTTGCGTGTGTGTATGTGTGTCTGTATATACACGGAGAGGTTTTCCAGTAGACCTAAAAAGTGGGCTTTTCAACGGACTTTAACAAAAACATTAATTTTAATTCTTATAATGTAATTGGTCTGTGCCAGCGACATTCGAGACCCGAGACCCCACCTTTACCCCTACCCCCCCCCCCCCCCACCACCACCACACACACACACACACACACACACCACACATTCGAAAACAGCGGATATGGGAGATATGGGAGAATTGATACCCAATTTCCAAACAAGCCATATAGCCATTTGCTACCAGTGGGGGTGGGGGTAGGGGGTGAAGGTGGGGTCTCGGGTCTCGAGTCTCGGGTGCCGCTGGCATGGACCAATTACACTATAGGAATTAAAATTAATGTGTTATTATGTATTTTTTGTTAAGGTCCATTAAAAAGTCCGCTTTTTAGGTCCACTAGAGAACCTCTCTCTCTCTCTCTCTCTCTCTCTCTCTCTCTCTCTATATATATATATATATATATATATATATATATATATGTGTGTGTGTGTGTGTGTGTGTGTGTGTGTGTGTGTGTGTGTGTGTGTGTGTGTGTGTGTGTGTGATTAATTTGATGTTTATAAAAATAGGGCATAAATCTGAAATTGGACCCCTTTTTTCACGTAAATATGAAATTGAAATTGGGTATAAATATGAAATTGGGCATATTGTTGTGTAAATATAAAATTAAATTGGTATAGGACGGAAATTGGGTATAGTGTTGTGTAAATCTGAAATTGGGTATAATGTTGTGTAATTGGGTATAATGTCGCACATATAAATACATATACACATAGAGATTGTTGAATTATTTGGGATACTTGAAATGTTATTGACTGGGGGATTTGAAAATTTAGATGACCACTGAGTTGCTTGGTCCTAGGAATTTCTAATAAAATACATTATTATTTACATTGTTGTTTTGAATTCTTGAATTGTTGTTGACTGATGGATTTAAACACTTAGATGGACATTGAGTTGGTTGGCCCTAGGCATTCTCTAACATTTAGGATTGTGATGCGAAATGAAACATAACTATGTAAAAATCGAATATACATAAGGCATAATTAAATGAAACATACTATAAATTTGATACAACAAGTAATAAGTACACATGCATTCACATGAGAATACATGCATGCATGAAGCCCACAAAGCAAGTGTTATATAAAAAGTAACAAGGGTAAAATGTAATAATAGGAACCGCAATAGATAGCCCATGTGTAAATTTACACTAAGTCAATTTCTTATATAACACTAGCTTCGAGGGGTGCATGCCTGCATGTATTCTCATTTGAATGCATGACATAACGGTTATGTAACATTTATAGCTAATTTAAATTACATATATTGCGCATAGATACTAGCCTTCCAGTTCTTATGCGTTCGCATTCAATAGCCCTTAGATCCGTTCGAGAGTCATTACCCCTGTAATGAGATCTCTCGAATTGTAATGAGATCTCTCGAATTGACCCATTTGAACAATTTGGGACTGCATAGTTTCTGTATAACAATATTCTTAGTGGCTTAAACTTGTTTCTGTATAATAATATTCTACTGCTGTAACGTAATGTTCTATGGGTACATACTAGATGATGCAATGTTAAGTGTTATTTCAATTGATAAATTGAAAAAACACTTACACTTGAGAATCTATGTCGTGTACTTGGAGAACTATGGGGATATGCTGCCGAATTTTCCTCAAATTCGAACAATGTGCATGAGTTGTTAAGTATATAACAGAAATATGCGATCTTAAATGGAGTAAAACCACTCACCCTTTAGAGGAGATGGAGGAAATAGGAATTATATTATTTTTATAATATAACACCGAAAGATGAGATGTCAATCTTATAGTAAATGATTTAATGGGAACTAAATGTTCACACTTTTGTTTTTACTAATCCACGAATATACGCTTATTACCCATAATAGGTGATTGTTTGTAGTAGTTGTGATGGGATATCCTAAATACAAATAATGGATGAGTGAGATAAATAGATTAGGGGATGTGTTTCGCATAGGTGCTAATGAATTTGTAAAATACATAAAGAGATGTTGTAATGATGAAGAGATCTCGTGTCCGTGTGCTAAGTGTAAGAATGGTAAAGTGTTTGAGTGGAAAATAGTTGAACTACATTTGTTAAGATGGGGTATGTAAGATAGTTATCGATTTTGGAATTTTCGCAAGGAATTGAAAGTTTCATTTGTCCCCGAGAAAACCTTCACAACAACCTTGAACAAGTAGGATATATGTACAAGGGGAGGACAATGTAGATCATAATATGCTAGAGGATTTAGTTGATGACGCGTATGGAGTTCATGAAGTGGAAGAAAATGAGGTCACGGACGATGTACAAGGTTCAGGTGCTCATGAAAATATCAAGATAAACCTTGATGATGATTACCAAAGTTTAAAATTGAAGGTGACCCAGTCTTTGTATAGTTTGAATACCCAATATGGTTTGTTTGGCAATAGCGTGACAGGAATTTTGAATTGGGTGAAAGGCTTGCTACCCAAGCAAAATACGCTTCCAAATAGCTATCTTACCAGGAAGAACAGTTTGAAAGGTTTAGGAATGAAGTATAAATCAATTCATGCTTGTGTGTATGCATACTATACCGAAAGGAGTATAAAAATCTCAATCGGTGTCCGGTATGCGATAAACCTAGATATGTCCAAGCTATTGGCAAGGAAGGCACAAGCTCAAAAGTGCCTCAAAAAGTGTTGAAATATTTTCTCGTTGGGACTAGATTAAAGTGATATTTCACAGTTCCACGAATTGCAGAGGCAATGACTTAGCATGCTAAGGCAGAAGTAGGGGATAATCTCACGCGCCATCCTATTGATTCTACAACTTGGAAGAGTATGAGTTATGAGTATCCTGATTATGCTTGAGAAAAGCGTAACATTAGTTTGACAATATCAATAGATGGTTTTTATCCATTTGGAAATCTAAACGCTAATTTGATTGTGGTCAGTGATCCTAGCCCCACTCAACCTCCCTCCTACACAATGTGTCAGACCTGAATTTTCGATGTTGTCTTTGTTGATACCCCGGCCAAAGTCACCAAGTGAGGACATAGATGTCTACTTGGCTCCTTTAGGAGAAGAATTAAATGAGTTTATGGGCAAAGTATGTCCAAGTATTTGACTTTTAAAAAAAAGAAGAGTTTACGTTGAAAGCTATGTTGATGTGGGCAATTCATAATTTTCCAGCTTATAGGATATTATCTAGCTTTGTAGTACATCCTATTTGTGAAGAGGAGACTGAATCTCTTCATCTCCCCACTAGATCAAAAAATGTATACCATAGCCATATGAGGTTTTTGCCCCCCCCCCCCCCCCCCCCCGCTCATAGTTTTAGATTTGAGAAAGGTTTCAATTTTTTACCGGGCGGGGTTGAACATAGGCTACCTCCGAGAAAACTTTCAGGCTCAGAAATTAAAAGTATATCTTCTGATTGTGGCCCTAATATGCCAGGTAAGAGTCCTAAATTTAAGAGATCAAGCATAAGAAGACCCCAACTGGGAATGAAACTAAAACAAGAAAGGCATGGTCTAGGAGGTCAATTTTATCTAACTTGCCTTATTGGAAGAATAACTCGATGCGTCATGTATTGGATATGATGCATGCAGAGAAGAACATCGCTGAACATATTTTGGGCACATACCTTGGAGGGAATCATTCGAAGGATGGAGAAAATGCACCAAAATACATTAAAGTGTTGAAACTTAAGCCACAACTATGGTTGAAATAAGATAGTAGGGGAAGGACAATAATTCCCCCTGGTGCGTTTACTTTGACGAGTGAGGAAAGGAAGGTGCTTTTAGACACAATATATAATTTGAAAGTTCCATCTAATTTTTCTTCCAACTTGTAAAGGATTGTGAATTATGCTACCCATGATTTACATAAGTGTAAGTGCTGCGACTAGCATGTGATCATGTAATTAGTTCCTTTATTGTTTAAGCATTGTTTCTCCAAGCACAAGGATTTGCAGAGGGCTATTATGCAAATTAATATATGCTTCTCACTTTTATGTGAGAAGGTAGTCAATCAAGATCACATAGTGGCCACAAAATTGGCGGTGATCGAAGCAATTTGTGTCTTAGAGAAGTACTTTCCCCCATCTTTCTTTGACATAAGTGTTCACTTGTTGGTACACCTATACGACGAGGCACTTCTTTGAGGCCTAGTATTGTAATGACCCCACTTTTATATGTTCATATATAGTTTTAAATGTCGAATTATTTCATATGTGATGTGGATAATGTTAATTAAATATTTTTAGTGTAATCCTCCTTTCATAAATCATGAATTATCAAATTAGTTACAAACATAAAATTTTAAAGTATTCGGTAGGAATGTTCATAAGAGAGACTAGCTTTGACCATTATAATATAACAATTAACTTGAGGTAAAAAACTAAAAAGTTGTAGATATACGAATTAGGTTTGTAACACAACAAACGGTGTGTTAAACAGAGGTCCGAGCAAGAAGTTATATCGAAATTACGAAATAAGGGCAAATATGTCCATCCTTTAAGTCGTATTTTATCTTATTACCACACCATGTGTTATATTTTGATTAGTTGGGAGGGGAATCTAGTTAGGCCGACTTAAACACCTTGAAATGACCTTTTTCTTCAGCAAAATGGATCAAATCAAAGTCTTATAGCTTATCCTAAGCTAAATGATAAGTTTTGGGGTAGAAAATGTAATTTTATGAAACTTTAGGGACTTGATTTTAAATAAAGAAAGTTGGAGGGACTAAAAATAAAATATAAGAAGGACCATTTTGTAAATAAAATATTTTCGAGGACCACTAAGAAATATTGAAAATGTATGGTGTAAAATTACTAAAATACCCTTCATTTGTAAAATGACCATCCCTAACACCTTTCCACCTCATGCTTGACACCTCGCGCTTACACATGTCATCCATATAGATAAAGCTAAAATGCGTATCACCTCTCGGTGAAATAATTCTGCAAGACCCCTCTGTTGTGCGACACTTCAACGCTGACTCGCCGTTATAAAGGCTTGGTCAGCTAGACACGTGTCAGCGCCGTGAAATCCTTGGAAAACTATAAATAAAACCTTTAGGATCATTTAAACTCATACCATTTCCTCGATAACTATAGTAAGAAAATGTGATATCTCAAGAGGGAATTATGTAAGTTCAAGAAGAAGTTTCGTCTTAACAAAGTGATCCAAGACTTAATATATGTAACTTCGATCTTCTGTTGTAGGTGAGTACTCTAACATTCCCAGTGCGTTTTAATTATATGATATTATGCAAACTATATATATAATTTGTGAACTTCTTTTATTCTCAAAATTCATCTAATACCGATGATTGATTCCTTGTGATATGTTTATTTATATCCATATAGACATACCGATTAAAAAGAGTTTTGAAAATGATATTGAATATTGAAAATAAGATTCGGCCTAAGGGACCTCTTTTACTGACTGACCTTCCCAGTTGGGTTATCACTGGTGTGACCTAAATAAGGCGTTATGACGAACAAGTTTGATTGACCCTCAACTACCGGGGAATAACATGGTAGAAGAATACGGTATTAGAGTGTACTTGGCCATTAAAATGATATGATTGGAAGAAAAAGATATTGAAAATTGATTTATCGTATCTATTATATTCTGTGCTATTCATTTCTATATACTGTCATCTCAAATTTTATACAGCAAATTCCTATCCATATATGTATATGTCTACTCTTTGGATTTGAATATGTATCAATTTTCTGAACAAAACCTTGGAATGTCTAGAGATTAAACCTCACTCGGCTTTTAGCTGGTGTTGTATAACTAACCATTTTTCAGGAAATAAGTAAGCTTGGAAGGAACATAAAAGGACTATATGGAAGATTCAACTTTTAGAGCTCTTTTTATTATTTTAAGTAAAAAGTTTGTTATATCATATAGAGCATGTTTGGCTCTCTTATAATAAGTTTTAAATTTCGTTTTAAGTTGTAACTTGTAATACAAATGAAGTTTCCTTTTAGAAAGCTCTGATGACGTCATTCCTTTAATTTCAGTATTTTACAATTCATAACCATGTAATTGTATTTCTGTTGCATTTAATTAAGGAAACAATTTAAGTCACAATATTTATTGCCTTGGTGTCATGTCAAGACACTCGTTCCCCACTAGTATTTTGGGACGGGGGGTATGATATCGGTGGATGTATCCGTTAGAAAGATTGATGAAAGTTTCCAAAGATTACGTCAAGAATACACGATACATTGAAGGATCAATTGCAGAGGAATACATCACCGTGAAGTCATCAATCTACACTAGGTAATATATGCCTGACTAGACCAGCATGGATGACAATAATGAGTTCATCGATGAGGGTGGACATGTAATGGGCAAACGAGTGAAATTAACGAGTTTGCAACATGAACGCTCGTTACCTTCTTGACACACATGAAGATGTCGAAGAATGGAAAAAGTAAGTTTAAATTATTTTAACTTTTAAATTATTTTTATTTATACATGATTAAATTTGTAATACTTTCATCACGATCTATGTAGAAAATATGAAGCCTGTGAGAACAATAGATAACGAAAAATAACGGCACAATCAGATAGCGAATTTAGGTTGTGGTTGTCACCCCAGGTAATTATAATTAATATAGACTCTTATCAAATGTCACATTACAAGAAAGCTTTACAACTAACCTACTTAATAAATTATATATATTCTCAGCTCTTAAATATGGGTGATGCGACATCAAGGCTTGCTCGTCTAGCCACTGGACCCTCGTTCACGGTACAAGAGTGCAAAAAGTATCGATTGAATGGTTACATATTCAATGCAAGAGTGTACGAGGAAAATACAAATGTACAGAACTCGGGCATTTCATACAAGGCTCTTACTTATTTTTGAGCGAGCACGAAAGATAAATACCTCGTTGAAGCTTAAATGACTTACTATGGTGTAATTGAAAATATATTTAAATTGAACTATGTAAGCTTCGAAGAGGTTGTATTTTACTGTGGCTGGGTAAGAGTTGAGGATAAAAATGCTTGTAAAGTTTATCTTGGCACCAATTCGATCATGGTTAACTTTTCCAAGTTGAAGTGCAACGAACATATGAGTGATGTGCTGTTTGTTTGTGATTTTCAAAAGGTTAAGCAAGTGTTTTACTCAGAGTATATCAACAACGAGCCGTAATCAATCGTACTACATGCTCCAAAGCGTCTAAACAGTAGTGTGGATAACTCGACTGCTCCTACCAAAGATCAATCCATTTTTTATGATAACCCGAATTTGAAACATTTCTTAGATTTGTAATAAGTATTCCAATGATTTGTAATGACCAGTGGTTGTATTATTCTAGTGCTTTGTTATTATCGGATGACAATTTAATACTTTTTATTCATTTGTACTTGATCAGTTTAATGCTTGTAATAACCAGTGGGTGTATTCTTCTAGTGCTTTGTTATTATCAGATTTGAATCAAAATTAATTTTATAATTAGTGAATATGTTAATTAGGATTTTAATCAATTCAAGTATTAATTCAAAATCCATGGCCTGATGTTGAAACAATAATTAGATTAATAATGGCGATAACTTGTATTCTTTTAGTGCTTTGTTATTATCGAATTTGAGCATTAATTCAAAGTCCATATGCATGTTTGTACTAATAATAGCAATTTTTGCATAAATTTTCTACATCCCAGTGCGGTAGCGGAGGCGACGGGGGCTCCTCGGCCACTAGGCCCCCAAAATTGGGCTAATTGGGGTCCGTCGTTGAGAATAAGATGACATTATTGGCTAGATCCCTACATTTGCTGAAGGCAATCATCGGGCCGGAGTACACTAATTAGAGGGTCACCAAATGAGCTCGAAATGGACATCCGGGGGGAACTACAGGTAGTGTATTTATATTTATATTTATATTTATATTTATATTTATCACTACACCAAAACAGTCGAGACCGTGATAAGTGCAACTTATCAAGGTCAATGACCATGACAAGTATGGGGGTGATAACTTCTGTTGCACAAACTTGTCACGATCAATGACCGTGATAAGTTCATTAGACTTGTCACAGTTCTATCATGGTCTTTGACCGTGACAAGTAAAAAAAATGACACGATCAAAGACCGTGACAAGTCCATGACAAGTTTCTTTGTCACGATTTTTTATCATGATAATTTTAGGCAGAATTTAAAAAAAAATGATGGGCAGTATGGCCACTGCCACTGCCCAGGAGTATATTTGTACATGTTATAAAAAAATTGTACCTGTTCAAATAGCATATATATCCAAATAAAATACAAATCAAGCCATTTATAATCTATATCCAAATAAATAGAAATGCAAATATCCATCATATCTACCCCAAATTGTACCAAAATCAAAAGAATATAAATATAATCTAATTTTCAAAATCAAAAGACATAGAAATAATGTCAATCTTCAGCAGATCGGAGGAGGAAGGAAGGTCACACAACATATGAATTCACACACACCCAAATATGTGGAACGTCGCATTGTTCGCACAACCACACGGGTGAGTTCTCTTTTCCCTCCACCACACGCGTGACGCACACTCTTGACTCAATATCATTCAAGGGACATCCATGAACCGGCATACCCGGGATGAAGCTCGGACCCCTTAACCCTTCGCTATCTGTCGGCCAAAATATATGTCAAGTAGATTAATGCTCGACCAACCGAGTGTCGACATAGGCCGCTCGACGGGGGTCATAATGGGAAATGGATCATCATATGGCACTGAGTCCATGCATATCGACGATGACGCAATGTTGTCAACGTCGGTGTCCTCGTCCTCGTCCTCACCTTCCTCCTCTACCACCTTCCCTTCCCCCTGCCCTTGCCCTTGCCCAACTGACGCTTCATGAAGGCGTACATATCTAGGACTATCGCCTCTAACCTTGATAGATCATCGTCATGGTAGTCCACCTTATGGGCCAACCCACTATTGCTCGTCTCCATGCCGATGATCCTGGACTTCCCCACCAGCGAGCTCACCCCCTAGTCCCCTTGCGATTCGGGCCGAGCACTTGGCAGAGTGCGTCCGTAGCCAAAGATGCTTTGTCGGCATCAGACTACGACCCACTCAATTCCTTAAGCTTTGCCTAAAAAAATAAAAAGTACACGATTAGTCATATAAGTAAATAAAAAAATTATAACACAATTTAAAAAATTAAACACTTATAACTTACAATGGTAGCTGCAATGCTCGGGGGCCCCTCCTTCTCCTTCCCCTTTTTCGTCTGAATTGCCACATAGGCATCGAACCTGTGTGGCCTACCCCTAGCGACACTCCCCGTCTCATGAAATAAAATAATACATAATTAGTAAGTAATGCAAATTAAAGTTAAATTATAATAACTAAAATTATAGAAAATTATAAACTTACCATCTTGTACTCCAACTCAGCGTAAGACGTCCGCCTGGAGTAGTGCTCATCCAACTTTTTCGCCCGGTTCTCCCTCCCCGATTGGCGAGATGCCAATTTCCTCTCATTGGTCTCATTGTCGATAAATTTCTGCCATTATGCCAATGAGATTGACTCATTGGGGGGACGATATCACGAAGTCTCAGAATGGACTCCCGGGTCTTCCCAAAGTACCGTGCCCATAAATTACTCTTCCATGTCTTATATTGATCCCTCAATTGCTCCAACATGGGGTCACGGAGATATGCGGGCAGGCCGAATTGTTCCTGTCAAACAAATACAAACCATCATGTACGTAATTCTTACAGTTATGAATATAAATATTAAATATTCAACTTGTAGCGCCCCCCATATATTCATCTTGAGGTCAATAGGGAAGCCTCTCTAATCAGTGTAGCCCGGGCCGACAATTTCCTTCAATAACTCTAGATCTCTAGTTAATAATGCCGTCTTATTCTCGACGACAATCCCTAATTTTCCCCATTTTCGCCTACGCTTCGAGGAGTACTCATCGCCTCCGCTACAACGTCCTGATGAAGTCATTTTATGCAAAAATTGTTATTATTGGCACAAAGATGTATATGAAATTTCAATTAATGTTCAAATCTGATAATAACAGTACATACCAATACCAATACCAATACCTACCAATATCAATTTATACCAATACATAAATTTATACCAATACCGATATAAATTTATATCAATTTCAATATATACCAATACCAATACCAATACCAATTTCAATTTATACCAATACTTGCTTAGCATTAAAATGATATTTGTGCTTAAATTGATAAAAATTCTAATTAACATTAAATTATCATTCTATAATAATAGAACAATAAAACAATACAGCCATTGGTCATTACAAATAATTTGAATTCTTATTACAAATCAAAAAATTATTTCAGATTCGGGTTATCATAAAAAATGGATTGATATACGGTAGGAGCAGCCAAGTCATCGACATTACTGTTTAGACGCCTTGGCGCATGTAGGACGATTGACCATGACTCGTTGTTGATATACTCCAAGTAAAACACTTGCTTGACCTTTTGAAAGGAAAAAACAAATGGCTCATTGGTCACGTGTTCGTTGCTCTTCAACTTGGACAAGTCAACCATGATCAAATTGGTGTTAGGATCAACTTTACAAGCATTTGTATCCTTAACTCTTACCCAATCACAGTAAACTACAACCTCTTTGAAGTTTACATAGTCCAATTTAAATATATTTCGAATTATACAATAGTAAGTCATTTAATCTTCAACGAGATTTTTATCTTTCGTGCTCACTCGAAAAAACATAAGAGCCTTGTATGAAATGATCGAGTTCTGTACATTTGTATTTTCCTCATACACCCTTGCACCGAATACGTAACTGTTCAATCGATTCTTTTTGTACTCTTGTGCCATGAACAAGGGTCCAGTGTCTAGACGAGAAAGCCTCGATGTCGCATCACCCATCTTTAAGAGTTGAGAATATAGATAAACTAATTAGGTTAGTTGTAAAGCTTTCTTGTAATGTGACATTTGATAAGGGTCTATATTAACTATAATTACCTCGTGTGACAATCACAGCCTAAGCTCGCTATCTGATTGTGCCATTATTTGTCGTCGTTTATTATTCTCACGGGCTTCATATTTTCTGCATAGATCGTGATGAAAATATTGCAAAATTCATCATGTAAAAATTAAAATAATTTAAACTTACTGTTTCCATTCTTTGACATCTTCATGTGTATCAAGAAGATAACGAGTTACTTGTTCATGTTGCAAACTCGTTAATTTCACTCGTTTTATCCATCACATGGCCACCCTCATCGATGAACTCATTATTATCATCCACTCTGGCCGAGTCAGTAATATATTCCCGAGTGTAGATTGATGATTCCACGGCGATGTATTCCTCTGCAATTGATCCTTCAATGTATCATGTATTCTTGACGTGATCTTTGAAAACTTTTATCAATCTTTCTAACGGATACATCCACCGATATCTTACTGGGACGCAAAGAAGTGCCTCGTCGCATAGGTTTACCAACAAGTGAACACTTATGTCAAAGAAAGATGGGGCAAATTACTTCTCCAAGACACAAACTGCTTTGATCACCGCCAATTTTGCGGCCACTTTGTGATCTCGATTGACTACCTTCTCACATAAAAGTGAGAAGTAGATACTAATTTGCATAATAGCCCTCTGCAAATCCTTATGCTTAGAGAAACAGTGCTTAAATAATTGAGGAACTAATTGCATGATCACATGCCAATTGTGGACTTACACTTATGTAAATCATGGGTAGCATAATTCACAATCCTTTGCAAGTTGGACGAAAAAATAGATGGAACTTTTAAATTATATATTGTGTCTAAAAGCACCTTCCTTTTCTCAGTCGTCAAAGTAAATGCATCAGGGGGAATTATTGCCCTTCCCCTACTATGTTCTTTCCACCATAGTTATGGCTTAAGTTTCAACGCTTTAAGGTCTTTTTGTGTATTTTCTCTATCCTTCGAATGACTCCCCCCAAGGCTGTGCCCAAAATATGTTCAGTGATGTTCTTCTCTTTGTGCATCACATCCAATACTTGGCGTACCGGGTTATTCTTCCAATAAGGCAAGTAAAATAATATTGACCTCCTAGACCATGTCTTTCTTGTCTCAGTTTCATTCCCAGTTGGGGTCTTCTAATGCTTGACATTCTTAAATTTGGGATTCTTACTTGGCATATTAGGGCCATAATCAAAAGATTTACTTTTAATTTCTGAGCCTGAAAGTAGTATCGGTCGTATCCTATGTTCAACCCCACCCGGTAAAAAATTGGAACCTTTCTCAAATCTAAAACTATGAGAGGGGGTAAAACCTCTTATGGCAATGCTATTGTTTTTTGATCTAGCGGGGAGATGAAGAGATTCAGTCTTTTTTCCACAAATAGGACACCCGAAATAACCACATACTACACAACCGGATAATGTCCCATAAGCTGAAAAATTATGAATTTCCCACATCAACATAGCTTTCAGCGTAAACTCTTATTTTTTAAAATAGTCAAATGCTTGCACACCCTCTTTCCACAACTCATTAATTTCTTCTATCAGAGGAGCCAGGTAGACATCGATGTCCTCACTTAGTGCGTTTGGCCCAGGGATCAACAAAGACAGCATTTAAATATCAGGTCTCATACACTGTGAATGAGAGAGGTTTAGTGGGGCGAGGATCACTGGCCATACACTGTGATTGGCACTTAAATTTCTAAATGGATTGAGACCATTTGTTGATATTGCCAAATGAATATTACGCTGTTCTTGAGCAAAATTAGGATACTTAAAATTCATCATCTTCTAAACTGTAGAATCAATAGGATGGCGCATGAGATTTTCTCCTACTTCTGCCCTAGCATGCCAAGTTATTGCCTCCGCTATCCATGGTACTGTGAAAAACTGCTTTAATCTAAGCCCAATGGGAAAATATTTCAACACTTTTTAGGCACTTTTGAGTTTGTGACTTCTTTTCCAGTAGATTGGAGATATCTAGGTTCGTCGCATACCGGACACCGATCGAGATTTTCATACTCCTTTCATTATAGTATGCAATCATACACACAAGCATGAATTGATTTATAATTCAATCACAAACCTTTCAAACTATTTTTCATAGTAGGATAGCTATTTGAAAGCGTATTCTGCTTGGGTAGCAAGCCCTTCACCCAATTTAAAATTCCTGTCACGTTGGTGCCAGACAAACTATATTGAGTCTTCAAATTATGCAAACCAACCATGACATGTAAAGTTGTTTGATCTTTCTCACAACCAGAGTATAACGGCTGGTTCGACTTAAATTTTAAACTTTGGTAGTAATTGTCAAGGTTTATCCCGACATCTTCTTGAGCTCATGAATCTTGTACATCGCCACTGACCTCATTCTCTTCCACTTCATGACTCCATACGTGCCATCAACTAAATCCTCTAGCATATTATATTCTACATTGTCATCCTCCCCTTATACATATATCCTACTTATTTAAGGTTGTTGTGAAGGTTGCTCGGGGACAAAAGGAACTTTCGGTTCCCCATGAAAAACCCAACTTCGATAACTAGCTTGCATACCCGATCTTAACAAATGTAGTTCAACTATTTTCCACTCAAACACCTTACCATTCTTACACCTAGCACACGGACAAAAAACTCTTCATTATGATGGCATCTCTTTCCTCCATCTCCTCTAAAGGGTGAGCGGTCATATTCCATTCAAGACCGCATATTTCTGTAATATACTTAACAACCCATGATCATTGTTCCAATTTAAGGAAAATTCGGCAGCATATACATGACGTAGATTCGCAAGTATGAGTGTTATTTTAATTTATCAATTGAAATAACACTTAACATCGCATCATCAAGTATGTACCCAGAGAACATTAATATACGACTACAGAACTTCCTCCAAAAGTAAAAAGTTTAAGCCACTAAGAATATTATTAGACAAAATCTATGTAGTCCCAAACTGTCCAAACGGGACAGTTCGGGAGATCTCATTGCAGGAGCAATGACTCTCGAACGAGTCTAAGGGCTATTGAAGGCGTACGCATAAGAACTAGAAGGCTAGTATCTATGCGCACTATATGTAATTTCAAGTAGTTATAAATGTTACATAACCGTTATGTCATGTATTCAAATGAGAATACATGCGCGTGTTAGCTATTCAGCACCGCTTTATTTTTACCTTTGATTATGTGTGATGCGGGATAGTACCCTCATATATGTAATGCTTAGGATAAATAAAGACTGGGTTCAATCAAGTTTTTAATTCAAAAGCTAGTATTTTATCCGGTAAATATACTAGGGTTTGGGGGATTGTATCCTAACCTATCTTTCTCTTATTCATATTTACTTCACTGCAGTAGTTTATTTTTGTGCACTTAGTTAGTTAGTAGTTTTAATTTCCTTCGCACTTAGTTAGTAGTTATTCAGTGCACCTTAATCATCTTTTTCATTTCTTTTCGAGAATCAGTTTAGGGTAGTCTTTTATTCCTACGTCGTTACGATATTTCGTCCAAGTTTCCTGTGGAGACGATCCCGACTTATCGGATTATTACTTGAGCAACAGGCTTGCATTTGAGCCTATATAGCACGCACACTAGATACACATTTGTGATCACGTCAATAATCTAGTGGTCGTGCCACTTCCAAAATGAACCAATATAATTATTTAAGGAATTATTAGTGTGAATTAATAAATTAAGGATTTTAAAAAAATAAAACAACCAACTTCCATATCCAACCACATTCGTTCGATATAATCCAACAGCAACAACAAACCAACAAATGTGTATCTCGTACTCCTTCTAATTCATCTACTCAATTAATTCAAATGTATCGCGTTCCACAATTCTAGGCTCCACTTCCTACCCTCCAAACTCCATCACGAGTCACACACTGAGTCACACGTCTAGAACACTGAGTGAGGATTTTAAGTCCATTGGAGATAAAGCCATGTCGAATATCGCTAGTTTCGGTACGGGTGAGGGAAACCTACCGTATCGTCCTATGAAGGAACTCCTATTTCCTGAGCGAACTGTCACACCTGGATGCATTTTACTTACATATAATGCCAGACATTTCCACTTCCGTAATGGGATAATACATGTCCTTCCAACTTTCACGGTATGGATTCGAAGAAACCATGTCATCATATCGAAAGTTCGAAGAGGCGTACAAAACCTTTAGTGATCAATCTTGCATACAAGATGTCGTTCGCCTAAAGCCTTTTCCTTTATCCTTAAAGGATAAAGCTAAGACCTGGCTTTGGTCTTTACCACCGAACTCGATCATATCATGGAAGGATATACAATCCCAGTTTCTTTCAAAGTTCTTTCCACAACATAAAACTAACTCTATCAAAGCTCAAATTTAAGCTTTTTGACAACAAGATCATGAGTCATTTGATAATTGTTGGGAATTATTCCAAGAGTTGGTTAATGCTTGCCTCCACCATGGATTTGAGAAACACCACCTTATCTCTTTCTTCCATCACGAGCTTACTATAGCATCTAAAAAAATTGTTTAAACAATGTGTGAAAGACCATTTTGGGAATTAGATGTGAGTGACGCTGAGGCTCATCATAAGTATGTCGCCGAGATAACTCGAGCATGGGACACATCTGATCCTAATGCCCCAAACCAACCTTCATAAGTCTACACCACTCCTGCTGCGTCTAGTCTATATCAATTGAATCATAATACCTTGGTTGACTGTTGACTTGATGAATTTGAGAAAAGTATGAGAGACCTACTCGAGGTATCACTCAGATAAATTATCAAATCCACCCGTGCTGTGAAAGAGGAGGTGTATGCTATTTGCAAGGCGGGCCATCCAACAAGGGCATGTCCGACGATACTCGCCTACAGAGCCATGCATAACGAGCAAGTAGAAGCAATAGGAGGGTTTAAGGGAAATTTTAATGCCCCTCACGAGAATGCATACAACCCTTCGTGGAGGAACCATACTGGTTTCAGCTATGGGCAACAACAAGCTGCGTTGAATCCACATTCACATGTTGCCCTACCTCTACCCCCTCCTCAATTTTAACAAGCGCCACCTATGTAGACATAAATGCAAGAACCACCTTCAAGCCCATACATTACCCCACCGCGAAGGTCTCGTGAGGATAATTTAAACCAATTCATCCAATCTTAAAGCGCAACCAATGCTAAGTTTGAGCGCATGTTCGCTGAGATGAACACGAGTATCTCTAGGTTACAAGCATCCTTAAGTGTCCAAGACAAGGGTAAGTTTTCGACCCAAGGCCAAAGACTGTCCCAAGGTCAATATAGTGTTACCGCTACATTCCATGGGCATCCTGAACAATGTAGTGCGATTACCACTCCGCGTAGTGGGAGAATAGTTAACTTGTCACCTCTTCCACGCCCTAAGCAAAATGAAAAGGAGATTTTGCCTGGTAAGAAAGAGGCCGAAGATGTCCCCGTGAAAAAAGAGTGGTAATGATGACACCGGAGGGACAAAAGTGGTGGTAACACCTCCCAATGCAGCCCCATATCCTTAACGTTTAATCCATCAATCCAAAGAGACTTCTCGGAACGATGTCCTTGATGTTATTAAGCAAGTAAAGATTAATTTACCTTTTCTTGAGAACATAAATCAGATTCCCGCTTATGCTAAGTTCCTTAAGGACTTACTCACGGTGAAATGAAGGCTAAAGTTAAAGAAAAATGTGTTTGTAACATAGAACGTCAGCTCATTACTGTTGAGTGATCTTCCACTAAAATATAAAGATCCAGATGCACCCACCATCTCGTGCATCATGGGGAATAATCGAATCCAACGAATGTTAATAGATTTAGGGGCGAGTGTTAACATTCTTCCCTATTCCATTTATAAACAATTAGATATATGGGCCCTCAAGCCCACGGCCATGACTCTTCAACTCGTGGATCGCTCTGAAGATGTCTCGATGAATTATTGAAGATGTAATCGTCCAAATTGACACTTTTCTATTTCCGAGTGGATTTTGTTATTTGGGATAAGGAGCCATCCATTCTCCCAAGCAATCATGTTCCCATCATCCTTGGTCGCCCATTATTAGCTACGACTAATGCACTCATTAATACTCGGAATGGGCAAATGCAATTAACGTTTGGTAACATCACCCTCGAGACAAATGTCTTTAATAACACTAAGAACGAGGGCGACGAAAGTGAACCTCGAGAAATGAATCTTATCGAGGAAGCACATGAGCATGAGAGGACTCACAAGCGAGAGCCGTTAGGGGTAGGTCTTGATGCGCAAAGTGAGAGCGAAAATTATGATGTTAAGAAAGGAGTAAGAGGAGGTGTGCTTAGTGACCGCAATTGAGAGCGAGATTGAGCAAGTAAGCAACAACGGGGCAGAGAGATTTGAGCAAAATAAGAAGGAGGATGTGAACGTTAGTCATAAGAGAGAACTAGGAGATATGAGTCTAGAGGACTTTGAAAAAGAATTTGGGTCAGTGGATGAGAGACTTAATGTCGAAGTCCAACCTTTAACGGACTCATTTAGCTACTTAGACAACAGCGAATGGCAAGAAACGATCGATGAACTCCTGTTTATTAACCATCCACCCATGCTGCTTGAGTCCTTTAATGCGATTGAGGAAAAGGCTCAAGTCTCATCTGAATTAGAGCCCGACCCATGCACTCCTAAAATTAAAAGAAATCAAGATGCCCCTTCCAAGTCAGTGCACGCAGGCAAAGAACAAGTTAGGGACAACGAGGATCCCTTCCCAGTGAGTCAGCTCGAGGTCAAGGGTCTATCCCTTATCTATGGGATGGGGCCTAACTTTTTCCAATTATTTACTTACGACGGGAAAATGGGGGAATTGGGAGAGCAACAAACCCCGTTCTTCGGGTCGGGTGACTTTTTAAGACAGAGAGAGAGAGAGGCCATCGTACTTCCAACACGTGTGGGGTGATTCATGTGTATAGTAGTTGTCAGTCGGTATGTTTAGGTCACGAAAGATAGGCACGGGAGAACTCACGTCAAGAGCGAGTCTGGGTTTTCAAAGCAGGCAGTGGGAGATTTTAGGTCAATTATGTGTCGGTAAAGTTGTTGAACATCCAAAAATTGGGAGATAATAGTGAATTATGTAATTTGAGGAAGATATTAATTTCATGGATTCGGACCGATCCGCCCCTAGGGATCCGGATCGGTTCATTTTTAAGGAAAATTAAAAAAATAAGACAGGACCGGTTCGTTCCTGTGAACCCGAATCGGTTTGGCGTTTGGGTAATTTTGTTCCTTCCCAAGATGCACCCCCCCCCCCCCCCACATTCCTAAACCCCCATTCTTCCCTCCCAATCCGTTTTCCCTCTTCCCTATCCACCATTTCCCTCCCAAATCCACCCCCCTTCCCTCCAAAACCAACCCTTCCATCCCCCCCACCTATAAATACACCCTTATCCTCCCTACTTCCACCACCACTCTACCCAAATCTCTTACTCTCTCTCTTTAAAGATTTCTACCTTCCACCCACTGCTGTCATCATGGCCAACCACGCTCTCCCTTAAAAGTATAACTTCGTCGAGGTCATCAACCATGGCAATGACGTACACCACTCCAATCAAGAACAAATATGGTGCGAATGATTTTTCATCCACTCATGGAAGTTGCATATGGGGCTCCAAGTTTGCTGGAATGAATTGCCAAATCCCGTTACCAACCTCTTCCTTCCATGGGGTTGGTGTCGTTTTCTTAATGAGCCCCACAGAAAGGTGTGGGCAACCAAGGTGCGAGTTTTTTATGGATCCCTTGTCCGCACCGCTGACTTTATTTTTGAGGTGTGTGTTGACGGCATACGCGTTCCATTATCCCTCAAAAGTCTCACCAGAAAACTAGCGGAAAAGGATGTTCCGAGCCCCGCCCAGTTCAACTATCCAAACAATCTCGCCCCTCTCGACAAAACCGTTTGCATGTCATGCATAGAACTAGGAGAGCTTTTGGCACCGAAAAATTTTTGATGGGCCGGATGAGTGACAAGGCGAGCGTCACATTCCAAATCGTATGCTCAAATGATTCTGCTATGCTCCCCCGTCAGGCGACTATCGTGTATCATCTTTTTGACCCCACCACCCGGATCTATTTGGCCCGTACCATCTACAAAGACATATTCTTTGCGGCCTTTGACAAAAAGGGGAGCGCTCCTCCCCCATATGTCCGGATCATCACATCCATTCTAGCCAACGCGAGCATTAAACCTCCCATCGAGTTTCCTCGCCTTCCCAATCCTCTTAGGCAGGGCACCCGTACCAAAAGTGAGCGGCAATGGAAGATCATCCGGGAACGGAAGGAGGAAGATGAATCGGATGATGACGAGTCGGATGAAGATGAGGACGATGACGAGGAAGAGGCGACTGGGGTTGCTGATGTTGAGATGGGCGAAGGAGAAGCAGAAGAGTATGATGAGGACGTAGATTCTGATTTTGAGCTTTCGGGAGCAAATTTGGATTGACGCATCACCGTGCTCGAATCGCGCTTCGACGGGTTCATCAATGAATATCGCACTGACCGTGATGTGGATCGTCGGGCTTACCAGAGCGGCACTAGTATGATGCATCGCTTTCAGGCGGAGCTATATCGTATGACCATGGGTGCGCTACCACCGAGCTACTTCTACGACCCATATGACCCGAATGCTCCCAGTTCTTCTCACCCGCCCCCACAGTAACATGTTTGAGTGGTTGTTTGATGTATTTTCCTCCATTTTGCTCTTTATACATTCCTGCACTTTTAATATATAATGGAAGAATTGGTTTACCTATCATTGTGTTCTTATACCTGCTTATTTATTCTTGCACTTTGTCCTTTGTTCCTTTTTATGCCTTCTCTCTTAAATTTTGAATTTAGTCCTTTTGCATCGGGACTTTCAAAAGTCTAAGTTAGGGGGGTACGCATGAGCTTCAAAAATTTCACAAAGTTCAAAATGCCCCAAAGCCAAAAAAATTAGAAAATTTCCCAAAAAAAGAATTGAAAATTTTCCAAAAATCCAAAAATATTTTTCTTCAAAGTAAATAAAAACTGGGATTTAAATTTTTCAAAAATATCATCGAAGTTTTATTTAAAGTCTCAAATTTGTAAAAAATCAAAAATGCACTGAGGCGAAATTGATCAAAGATGGAAATTGAGCAAAAGTTGATGACTTAACGAATAAGTGTGGAGATTAATCAACCCAGTGAGATTTCGAGCTTATCGATTTTTCTGAGCAATTAAATCAATCTGAGTTAATGATTAACTTAAAGTTCAATTCAGCATTGAAATAAGTCGCTGTGATCTCAAAATTTTTATTTTGATCGGTTAGGGGGGGTGATGTTGCCTCGAAAAGCGGGCTAAAACATCTCTAATTTAAATCAATCTCGAGACACATATGGTAATATGATTAGTAATTTGGATAAATGAAGTTAGGTCATCGTTTGTTACCCAAAAAGATTAGCCATAAAAAGTTGAGTAAAATTATCCTTTTACTAGCCACTCTGAGCCGAAGAAAATTTTTCCTTTCGTTTGGTAGCCCTAAAAATCCAAATAGCCCGGAATTGTGAAAAAGGAAAATCCAGAAATTGAGACCAAACAGTGCAATAAAACGGGGCAAGAAAAAAAAGAGGGAAAAATGCTCAACGGAAATAGCAATAAGAGAAAAATGAAAAAATAGAAAAAATAGAAAAAGAAAAGAAAATGAGCAACAGCCCGAAAAGGCACTAATGGACATTATAAGGGCATTCTCCAATTTTGAACTTCCCGATTATTCCCAATGTACCCAATGCACCTTATAACCCGAAAAAGTCCTAACCGAGTTCGGATTGCGAAATTAATTACCGTGTGGAGAGTTAAAACACGAAAATATAATAGAAGAGATTAATTGTTGTGTATAAGAGGCAATGTTCCCGTTTCCCAACGACCATAACCCGATGAAGAGATCTTTTCACCCATAAATTTTCGTCTTTCAATTTTTTGTGTGAATTCGTGTTCCAATGCATTTACTCTTTATTTCACGCACACTGAGTGAAATAACCACATTCCGAGTGATTCATTTGTGAGAGTATACTGTGAGCATTTGACTCAAAACGAATTTTTGAAAAAGTAACGTAATGATCAATCAGTGGACGTTTACCATTAAATTTTTGGCTTCGCACACACACATGGCAAATAGAGACTTTTGAATATAAATATATCGTGATTATTTTTCAAAAAGTTTGAATTATAAAATTTTTAGGTAATTTGATTTTTGTTTGAGTCAAAACTGATTTTTGTGGGTATATTCACTACAAACCCTCACGAGACACAACTCGTCCTACTAGGGTAACCTAGGGGTTCAAAGGCCTGTTGCATATGCTAAAAGCAATCACTTGCCCGCGAAAGAGGTATTATATCTTAATAAAATGATTTTCAAGATTTGAGCCTTGGTTAAGTTCTTTTACATTGCTCGGGACACGCAACGTTCTAAGTTAGGAGGGTTTGATAAGGCATAAATTCTTTCGAATTTATCCCCTTAATTTAGAGACTTTTAGCACCTAGGACGATGTAAATTGTGTTGATTTATCTCATATATATGCTACTGACAGTTGTTATATAGTTCCTCAAGTTTTGTGTATTTTTCGTGCTTTTTACAGTTATTTTATAAAAGTGAAGAGAAGAAGAATTCAAGACCAAGAAATCAGGAATGAAAGAAAATTCAAAGGGCCAAATGGTCACTTTACATCTGGAGTTCGGATGAGGGACCAACATGAAAATTGAACACCTCGCATCAAAAAGTACGTAGGAAGAAACGGCATCCCCATCCGAGTCCCAAGTCAAAAGTTATGGAACTTCAAAAATGACAGAAAATTAAGAAAAATAAATAAAAATAAATTCTAGAGTCGGATCGGACTGGCCAAAGCCAACAGCGAACCGATCCGGGACAAATGCAGACTCTTAATAAATTTTACCATCGAACCGATCCGAAAATAGCTGAAAACGAACCGGTCCGATGCCTTGAAATCTTTGCATAAAATTAGTGACCTGACCGATCCATTATAAATGGAAAATGAACCGATTCGGGTGAGACCAGGCCGAACTAAAACACCAGCCGGACCGGTTCAGATGAGATTTCTTCTGAATTTTTTTTTCCAAATTAAGAGTTTTATCTTGCTCAAACTCTTGTAAGTTTCGTAGGGTATTTTATTTAACTCAATGCCAGACATTAAGAGGTTTGATTATTAGTAGTTTTAAAGGGCTCTTGCATTCAAGAACCCTAGGTTTTAAGTTTTGCTACAAGTATTCAAGATTCAAGCTTTAATTCCAGAATTTGTTCATTGCAAGTATTATTTAATTTCTGCTTTTAATTACATTCATAGTTTAGCTCGATTAGTCATTAAATTTTAGGTTGCAATTCATATTTCCAAATTTCTTCCTAAATATTCACATAGCTATGAATTTCTACAAATTTAATTCAGAGGTAGTGTTTACTTTAATCATGTTCGGCTAAGTTTTCAAGGGTTGGGATGCATGAACCCAATCCCATTATCTATGTAGAAAATAGGTTTTGAATTGAAAATTTATTGGATCATGTTGTGTAGTACGCACAACTATCATAGACCTTTTAACTTTGTTTTCCCTAGGTAACTGGGGTGTTTAAGGATGCGATGCACGTGTTAGCTATTCGACACCGCTTTATTTTTACCTTTGATTATGCATAATGCGGGCTAGTACCCTCATATGTAATGCTTAAGATTAATAAAGACTGGGTTCAATCAACTTTTTAATTCAAAAGCTAGTATTTTATCTGGTAAATTTACTACATTTTGGGGGATTGTATCCTGACCTCTCTTTCCCTTATTCATATTTACTTCACTGTAGTAGTTTATTTTTGTGCACTTAGTTAGTTAGTAGTTTAAATTTCCTCCGCACTTAGTTAGTAGCTATTCAGTGCACCTTAATCATCTTTTTCATTTCTTTTCGAGAATCAGTTTAGGGTAGTCTTTTATTCCTACGTCGTTACGATCTTTCGTCCTAGTTCCCTATGGAGACGATCCCGACTTATCGGATTAATACTTGAGCAACAGGCTTGCATTTGAGCCTATATAGCACGCACACTAGATACACATTTGTGATCGCGTCAATAATCTAGTGGTCGTGCCACTTCCAAAATGAACCAATATAATTATTTAAGGAATTATCAATGTGAATTAATAAATTAAGGATTTAAAAAAAATAAAACAACCAACTTCCATATCCAACCACATTCGTTCGATATAATCCAACAGCAACAACAAACCAACAAATGTGTATCTCGTACTCCTTCTAATTCATCTACTCAATTAATTCATTTCCAACAACATAAGAAATTAAATACATATGACTAATTAGCTTCAAGCCCTAAATAATAACACCCAATCAACATTAACAATTTCTAACCAATTTCAAATCTAAATAAGAATACACAAATAATATTTGGAAATTAAGGCAATATAGTTATTTAAGGATTTATTAATGTGAATTAATAAATTAACCCCCCCCACACACACCTGCCCCCTACCCCCCACCCTTGCCGCCCTTGCACACACATCCCCCCACCCCCTCCCATGCACACACATGAACACACACTTCCCCCCTCCCCCCCCCCCCCCCAACTGCACACACAAAAATAATTGAAAGATAATGGGAGAGAAAAACGTACATCTATTTACACATCTACACACGAATATACACACAATAATGGAAAGAGAGAGGGAGAGAAAAACATACCTTAGAGAGAGAGAGAGAGAGAGAGAGAGAGAGAGAGAGAGAGAGAGAAAATGTGAGAGAGGGAAAAAATGGAGGGAATGGAAATGGTGGGAAAAAAAGAAAGGACTGGGTTTTTTTACTTGGAAAATTATCACGGACCTGTCACGGTCTTTGTCCGTGACAACTTCTCTTGTCACGGTTATTGATTGTGATAAAAAATGCGTATTTTTTTGTCACAGTCAATGAATGTGGCAAGGCTGACCGACTCAAAGGTGATAATTTAGCCTTTTTGGTGTAGTGTATATTTATATTTATATTTATAAGCAACTAACACTTACTTTATTTTTGTTTGTATTTTTTTAACAGGATTAATTCGGCCTACCCCCACACGTCTGCAACACCATCTTGGAACGGTTGAGGGATCAATATAATATGTGGAAGAAAAACATGTGGGCACAGTACTTTGGGAAGACCCAAGAGTTCATTCTGAGAGTGTGTGACGTAGTCCCCTCGAAGGAGTCGATCTCATTGGCATAGTGGCAAAAGTTTGTCGACAATGAGATTGATGAGAGACAATTGGCATCTTGTCAACCGGGGAGGAAAAATCGGGAGAAAAAGGCGGGTGTGCACTATTCTCGATGGACGTCTTACTCGGAGGTGGAACATAGGACACAACATTACTTTGCGTTACTTACTAATTCCACATTATTTTATTTCAGGAAACGGGGAGTGGACCTAGGGGTAGGCCACATAGGCTCGATGCCTATGTGGTATTTCGGACAGAGAAGGGCAAGGACAAGGAGGTGTTCTCGAGTGTCGCAGCCACGATTGTAAGATATAAATGTTTAATTTTTTAATTACGTTATAATTTTTTTTATTTACTTAATTAACTAATTGTGTACTTTTTGTCGCTTCGAAAAAAGCTTAAGGAAGTGCATGAGTCACAGTCTGATGCCGACAAAGCATCTTTGGCTACAGACGCACTTAGCCAAGTGCTCGGAACATATCGTAAGGGGAGGACTAGGGGGTGAGCTCGCAGGTGGGGAAGTCGAGGATCATCGGAATGGAGACGCGGAACACCGGGTTGACCCATAAGGTGGACACCCATGACGATAAGCTATCAAGGTTGGAGGCGACGGTCCTAGATATGTACGCCTTCATAAAGCGTAAGTGGGGGTCCACCTTCTATTAGGGCAAGGGGAAGGGGAAGGGGAAGGAGGTGACGAGGATGTCACTGGTTAATCTTCGATACGCACAGACTCGTCGCCATTTGATCCATTTCCCATATTGACCCCCGTCGAACGACCTATGTCAATAATCGATCGTCTGAGTGTGTTTTTACTCGACATAGTTGGTGGGGAGCCGATAGCGAGAGGGTTGAGGGACCCGGGCACCCTCCGGGGTATGGTGGTTCATGAACGTCCCCTACAAGACATTGAGGCAAAGGTGTTCGTCACGCATGTTTTGGCCGGAAAGGAGAACTCACCTTTGTGGTTGCAAGAACAACGCGACGTTCGGCGAATTGATGGGTGTGCTAATGCATATGTCATGTGGCCTTCCTTTTGCCTCCGACCTGTTCAAGCCCTTATGCCATGACATTATTTCTATTTATTTCATTTCGATATTAGATTATATTTGTATTTTTTTAATTTGGTACATGTTGGCTTGGATATGGACATTTGTATTTAGTTATTGATATCTACATGTTGGTTATGGATATTTATATTTTTTGGGGTTTCTCTATATATATGTTATTTGGACAGGTACAATTTTACTATGACAGGTACAAATATACTGCTCGACAGTGGCAGTGGCCATACTACGAAATATTTTTTTTCCAAATCAGCCCAGAATTCTCACGGACTTTGACCGTGACAAAGAAAGTTGTCACAAACTTATCACGATCAAAGTCCGTGACAAATTTTTATATGTCACTGACTTTGATTGTGGCGGGTTTAAGGTTTTATCACAGTCTTGTCATGGTCTTTGACCCTGACAATATCACGGTCAAACCATAACAAGTCCATGACGAATTCATTTGTCACCCCCAAACTTATCACGATCAAAGACCATGACAAGTTTGACTTGTCAAGGTTTTTGACCATGGGAAGTTGGTAGTTTTGGTGTAGTATAGAGGAGGTGAGTTCAGAGAAGAGGAAGAAGGCTTGTTTTATCCAGAGCTTGACATGGCATATAAAGCAATTGATTGTGAGGAACCTGGCGTATACCACTTATAGTTAAGTGGTGGATTCTGCCTTGATGCAGTGTCATAATAGAAAAGAGCATAAGAGGAAGCTAAAGAAGATGGGTCACTCTAGTGAGAAGCTCCGGTAAAGATCGGAGGGGATTTTGGGACAAAAAAGTCTAGGGGACAATGGAAGAATTTTTAGCTAGGTAGTAGACCCCCAATAATAACTGTAGGGACCCTCTTAGATAATATAGGGACACCAATATCAACTGAGATAGTAGGGGCTCTTTTATCTCCATTTATGGGTGTTTTCTTTAGGTGTGGTGGCAGGGGACAAAGATCCCGAGCTTTCTTGGGCATAGGGGCACAAGGACGGTGGAATCATATCGAAGGTCAGTAGGGCTAGCACCAAGGTTATGGTTAGTAAGGCTTCAGGATAAAACAACACTAATATCGTCCTTAGCATCTTCCAGAACCGAGGCTACAACTGTTAGCGTCAATTCTAGAACCTCCAAATGCACAACCATAGCCCCAACTCCAGTATAATAAAGTTTACCAAGTTGTACAGCCTTAGCAAGAGGGGCATGAGTAGGTCCAGACAATGGACAATATGTTTTATATTTTTAGCACATTAGTTAGAATTTTATTTGACACGGGTATTACACACTCTTTCGCATCACATAGTTTTATAAAGACTTCTGGTTTGTTGCCTAAACCTTGTGATAGGGAATTATATATAACTACTCTTTTGGGTGTGTCGACTCGTATTTTATAAACATGTGAGGATGTTGGGATAAACATTAGTAGATTGCATTTTATGGCTGATTTGTGATTTTAGATGCCCACTCTTATGATGCGATCTTAGAAATGAACTGGTTGGTACGATATGAGGCTCGCACTGATTATAAGGGTTAAAAAATCATATTCACGATACAGGGTCAGGGAATCTATATAGTGGCCATGCTTAGGACAAGTGGTGGCACCATGACTTACTTATATTTTATAAATGAGTAGACTCATGAGGAAAAAGCATGTCGCCATGGGGACTCTAGTTCTCTTTCTGAAATGAGGGATGGTTCATAACGATTGTGCATTGACTATCGTAAGTTTAATAAGATGGAGGTAAAGAACGGTCAAGGACCGATGACATATTTGTTTAGTTGCAAGGTGCTTAATTCTTCTCAAAGACCACTTTGCACTCAGGTTATCATAAGTTCAGGGTACATGAGGAGGATGTACCAAAAAATACTTTCTTGACTCATTCAGGTTCATGCCATTTTGATTGACCAATACCCCAACCTTGTGCATGGATTTGATGAACTGGGTGTTCTAGCCATACATAAATCACTTTATCATCGTCTTTATTGATAACATCCTAATTTATTCATGGATAGAGGAGGAACATGCTAAAAATTTGAGGATTTCACTTCAGACCTTGCCTGAGCATACGTTGTATGCTAAGTTCAAGAAGTGCAAGGTTCGATTTTTAGGCCATATAGTCTTAAAGAAAGGTTTGTAAATGGATGAGAGAAATATGACAGCCATGTTGGTGTGAAACCCCGCCTAATAAAATACCGGGTGATTAGTACTATATCAAATTAAATAGGAATCTCATCTGGTTCACTCTTTGAATCACAGTCGAAAACTCTTTAAAACTTACTAACCACCTAGTATTCAAAAGATATAGTGCCAAAATTTATCTTTTTATTTAATATCCCAACAACAACATGCAAAAGAATATATCACTAACCAACATACAACCAATAAATCAGATAATATTAAAATGGAATAAATGTAATCCTTGCCGAGACAACCACCGGCTACAAACCAAGTACAAAAAATAAACCACAAGAGGAATAACTGAATACATCATCTAATTGAAATTAAATGGAAAAACTAGGGTCATGCCCAAATGGCATACTGACTACATCCAGCTCTAGGAATGAAATGACTAAAGTGACTAAGTTAAAGTCCTGCAACATCCACATGTGCCGCAGCTGCGTAACCCTGGAATAGAACAATTTTGGCGTCCCAGTGGCTGTACACCTAAAAGGTTTCGAAAACATTTTATAGCAAGGGTTAGAACCCAAAACATTTTGAAAATATTTAGCAAGTGAATTTAAATGCGGTAAATTAAATTGCATGAATGCTCTTCATATTTAAGTTACTGTCGCACACTCTCTTGAGGACACCACAACCCTTGACTAATGTGCACGCCTAACGTACCTATACATGACTCATCTAGCTATATACCCCGTAACTAGTCTTGTCATAAACATATATATCCATATCCTACTTTTCCCACTACTCTATCCCGAATGAGTTTGGTATACGTTTTATAAGATATTGATCACACTGACTTGTTTAAATCATTTCTCATTTAATACCATATAACATTCTCACGAGTTATATAATTTATACATTTCACATCATGTATTTACCAGTATATACATCTGCACCATATATACGTATCACCATATCACAACATTCACACGCAAGTCATAGATATGTAAATGATATCCCCAACGCGTAGGAGGCGTCCATAATTCCCTCTGAAAGTGCCCTCTCATACCATGACGGCTCACCCCTAATAATAGACACTGCGACCTCAGGATTATACTCACCTTACATTCGCTAGCCAGGGGACTCACCCATATCGTACAACCTCCTAAGATAGCATTAATATTGGTATGATTTATTATAAATATTATTCACGCAAATATTATAAATCATATATATATTACACATCACCGTATATATATATTAAATCCAGGCTGCCGGTGTACTAGGTCCATACACAAGCCTAAAACATACAAGCCTATAATCCGACTTAATTTCAATTAATGATACACAAATTGATTTCATTATCTTGGTGTCTCAATACCAAATATACTCGGACTATCTCTCTCTTGGCCCAAAATTCAAAATTCCCAATTCATTATTCAATTTCATTCAATTAAGTTTACCCACTTAATTAATAAGGTTCCAAATCACTCAATCATAAACCTTAATTCTCCAATTTAATTAATTCTCTAATTAGTCCAAAGGTGATTATTCACAAATTCAAACCCTAAATTAAACCCATAATTGTAGATCCAATCAATACAAAAACTATTCACCACAAAACACATAACAAGTCTGAATAAAGGGGGGGAGGAAATCTGACAGGATTCAACAGGTCGTTCAAGCGACCAGCCATGTCATTCGAACGTCACTGGTTGTCGTTTGAATGAGATACCATGTCGTTCGAATGACCATGGTATCCTTCTTCCTCTCCAATCTGCCCAGAAAAATCAGTCCACCATTAAAACAGTAAAAACCTCCATTCTGTACAGTTTCCCCCCTCCCCCCCCCCCCCCCCAAAAAAAAAAAAAAAAACTTCCCAATATTCATCCTAAGTCCACTCATTTGATGTATTCAATTTAACTACATCGTCTACACTAGTTGGGGCATCAAATCTACAAAATCTTATCATCTTTACAGATTCATAAATGCCAAACACGAAATCCCCAAATTCAATGTAGAATAAACCCTAACATTTTAATGAATTCACACCTTCTTTAATATGAATACGAAAATGCAATTTAACAAATGCAAGTTAACCACTTGCCTTAGGTTTGTAAAACCAATTCCTGTGATGAAGATGATGGGTTGATTCAAGGGTCCCCTCTCTTGTTCTTTAAGTAATCTCCCAAAATTTTCAAATTCTCTTCTAGTTATTCTCGTCTTAGGCTCTCCCTAATTTTGGTCTTCTAAAATGAATTAAAGTCCCCTCACCCTTTCAGAATCAGGGTTATTAACTCTAATCCCGTTTTTGGGCTCATGGGCCTTCTAAAAAGGGGGACCCAAACACTTATTTGAGAGCTCAAATATGTCTAGAACGGTCCCGAAACCCATATTATACCTATGGACACTCCTTTATAACTATTTCGACCCATCCCAACTCAACTGTGAGCTCAAAATCACCATCTGAATTAATTTATAACATTCTCCAAATTCTTGACCTCAAAATGCGACACACAAAATAGTCCAAATAATAAATCCTCAATTCGCCAAATTAATAAATTCCTCAAAATTAAAATTTTTCCCAACTCACGAATTTAATTCCTCATAATAAAATAAATTCTTTTTCCCCAAAATGTAATTTAATTAAAGGTTCTTGAATTTACGGGGTGGTACATACTTCCCCCCTTATAATGGAATTTCTTCCTCAAAATTCGGATAAGCCTTGTACTCCCAGTCTCAACTAGCTTCGTAATCACTTACCCTTAGCATTACTACACATGGTTCTTAAGCGAATGTAATCAACCAGAGCCTCCATACACCCTGTACTTGTATTGAACCGTATGAAATAAAATCCGACTTTTACCAACACTTAAACCATAATATAACTTAAACCCCACAGTTATAACACTCCAAATACCCCTCTATGGACATAAAAGTATACATAGCCACTCTTATGCTAAAAAGAACAACATACACTACTGGGCCCTTACTATCACTAGTTTTCTTGCGTGAAAATAAAACCCGAACTATATTTCCCCGCTCGACAATAAGTCCAACCACTCTGAATCACATCAGAAACGTCCCTACTCCCCGGGATTTTAATTAACAATATTAATATGCAACACATTTTAACATACATAACCGTATATCTATGCTAGACCCTATCTCGGGTGAGACCTAACAACGATACTTCATACCCTAGTACTGCGAACATCCAGTCTTACCGTAACTATCTACTATATCCCCAAAGTTGAAACTTGGAAAACAGCCACGCTACTCCCATAATTCTCGAAAGTAGGAATCTCTCGTATAATGCAACCATCCTCTTAGTGTAACCCCTCACTCTCACGTGGTTAACACCAAAGGATCCCGCTATCCCACGATACTTATATATATATATATATATATATATATATTATGGCTATTACGGCCAACACATCCACTAATATCCGTCTCACTCACGAATCCTAGTGATAATAAACCGTAGGTCATGACACACTCAACGTCACTTCCAAACACACCCACGCTCAATCATTCCATAATTCGAGGGACAACTTATTCCCATTCCTCCGAAATATATCCAAAATATTTACTTTTGCGTCTTCTCCACGAATCTGCTAAGTATCTGCAGCTTAAAGACTCTGGCTCCTCCCACGCTGACCATACACTCTATATCTAGTGCATAATTGCACAAACCTTCGATCATCACATACCCTATATAACACCCCGTAAATTCAAGGACCTTTAATTAAATTATATTTTGGGAAAAAATAATTTATTTTATTATGAGGAATTAAATTCGTGTGTTGGGAAGTTTTTTAAATTTGAGGAATTTATTAATTGGGCGAATTGATGATTTATTATTTGGACTATTTTGTGTGTCGTATTTTGAGGTCAAGAATTTGGAGAATGTTATAAATTAATCCGAATAGCAATTTTGAGCGCGCGATTGAGTCCGGATGGGTCAAAATAGTTAGAAAGGAGTGTCCATAGGTATAATATGGGTTTCGGGACCTTTTTAGACACATTTGAGCTCCCAAATAAGTGTTTTGTCCCTTTTTAGAAGGCCCATAAACCCAAAACGGGATTGGAGTTAATAACCCTAATTGTGAAAGGGTTAGGGGACTTTAATTCATTTTAGAAGACCAAAATGGGGGAGAACCTAAGAGGAGAATAACTCGAAGATAATTTGGAGATTTTGGGAGATTACTTCAAGAATAAGATAGAGGACCCTTGAATCAACCCATCATCTTCATCAAAGGACTTGGTTCTACAAACCTAAGGCAGGTGATTTAACTTGCATTTGTTAAATTGCATTTTTCTATTCATATTAAAGAACGTGTGAATTAATTAATATGTTAGGGTTTATTTTACATTGAATTTGGGGATTTCATGTTTGGGATTTATGAATTTGTAGAGATGATAAGATTTTGTGGATTTGATGTCCCAACTGGTGTAGATGATGTAGTTAAATTGAGTAAATTAAATGGGTGGATTTAGGATGAATCTTGAAAAGTTTTGGGGGTAAAATCTGTACAGAATGGAGGTTTTTACTATTTTAATAGCGGACTGATTTTTCTAGGCAGATTGGAGAGGAAGAAGGATACCAGGGTCATTCAAACAACATGGTATCTCATTCAAACGACAGCCAGTATCATTCGAATGACATGGCTGGTCAATTGAACGACCTGCTAAATCCTGTCAGATTTCCTTCCCTCCCTTTATTCAGACCTGTTATGTGTTTTGTGGTGAATAATTTCTGTATTGATTGAATCTACAATTATGGGTGTAATTTAGGGTTTGGATTTGTTAATAATCACCCTTGGACTAATTAGAGGATTAATTAAATTGCAGAATTAAGGTTTGTGATTGAGGGATTTGGAACCTTATTAATTAAGTGGGTAAACTTAATTGAATGAAATTGAATAATGAATTGGGAATTTTGAATTTCGGGCCAAGAGAGAGATAGTCCGGGTATATTTAGTAGGGAGACACGAAGATAATGAAATTAGTTAGTGTATGATTAATTGAAATTAAGTCGGATTGTAGGCTTGCATGTTTTAGGCTTGTGTATGGACCTAGTACAACGGCAGCCTGGATTTAATATATATATATATATATATATGATTTATAATATTTGTGTGAATAATATTTATAGTAAATCATACCAATATTAATGCTATCTTAGGAGGTTGTGCGATGTGGGTGAGTCTCCTGGCTAGCGAATGCAAGGTGGGTATAATCCTGAGGTCGTAACGTCTGTTATTAGGGGTGAGTCGTCATGGTATGAGACGAGCACTTTCAGGGGGAATTGCGTATGCCTCCTACGCGTTGGGGATATCATTTACATATATATGACTTGCGTGTGAATGTTGTGATATGGTGATATGTATATATGGTGCAGATTTATATACGGATAAATAGATGATGTGAAATGTATAAATTATATAACTCGTGAGAATGTTATATGGTATCAAATGAGAAATGATTTAAATAAGTTAGTGTGATCAATAACTTATAAAACGTATATATATATATATATATATATATATATATATATATATATATATATTAATCGAAAAATTTAAAGCACTAAAAACCGACCCAAAAACTGCTAAAACAAAACTAAATCTATTTTACTCTAAAGATGACATCTACAACAAAAAACAAATCAATATGAATAAAGATAAAAATAACGAAACAAAAGATAATAAAAATATCAAGAAAGTAACAAATTAACAAGAAAAGTTATTATATTAGGTAAAAAACTTTTAGATTTCTTAAAAAAGAGTAAGTATAAAAGAATAAGGCAGAATTTAAGTCTACAAGAAAGTACACAAGTAATTATCAGTGAACAAAAAGCAAGATTAATATCATTAGAAACCTATAAAACATGAAAATAAATTAATACTACATATTTACTATTAAAAGATTTTACGATACAGTTTGATTTTCTTCAATTTTTCTAATTCTTTCTAGTAAGTTACCAAAGTAAATTGGGTAAATTTATATTCACATTCTTCAATATTATAGCAAATATTTAAATTATCTAGGCATTGTTCTAAGATTTCTATATCATCGTCATTAGAGTCTATTGATTCTGTAGATTCTATACTATATATACTAATATTATCTATTTCTTCATATTCATCGTATATACTTTCTAATTCTATTGTGTCTCCTAAATCATCTTCAATGTCGTCTAAGATATTTATTTTTTCTTGTATTTTAGATATATTATTATTTTTATTTCGATATGGACAATTTGGTCTAATATGATTTGGGTCACCGCATATAAAACATTTGCAGTTTGTTACTTTCTTGATATTTTTATTATCTTTTGTTTCGTTATTATTATCTTTATTCATTTTTCGTTTTTTATACCATGGTCTTTTTCTTTTAAAGTTTTTATATTTGTAAGGTTTCTTAAATGTCTTACTAGGACGGATTTTATAACTTTTGTATTTTTTGTATTTCTTTTTAGTTTTATATTTATTGTTTTTACTGGTTATGATTCTTTTATTGTCACAACCATACTGAGGTGGTAAATCTAATTGTTGACATGTATGATAGTATTGTTTTCTAATTTCTTTACTTTCTTTTAATTTTCTACATTCAGATTTAAGTGTATTATATACTATATTAACTCTAGCTCCTATAGATGCGTCCGTTCTCCAGTCATCGGTTTTTTGCCAATTTTTCCATATTTTTTCACCTATTTTTCCTGGTATTTTTTGTATATATCTATCTAATAGGTTAATGTCAGTTGTTTTTCCCGTTTGTGTCCAATATTCTACGTATTTTCTTGTGTAATCTCCTATATATTCTAATCTACAAATTTGTAATTGTTCTAAGTTTCTACACAGCCATCAAGAGCAATACTCGAGCAATCAAGAAACCATAAATCCCTAGTTATCAATATCTATAATAGCTTTCAAGTTCTAGTATTCCAGCAACAATAAGTTTGTAATCTCTAAGTTTCATTGTAAGCTTTCTTTATATTCTGTATATTATGGCTTGCAACTTCAATAATCTGTAAATAACGCTTGTAATCATATGCTTTATTGTTAGTAATAATATTTCAAGTTTTATTTAGAGCTTTCGGGCAACCCACTCTAAGTACTTAGATAATATTCTTATTATGTTTAGATATATTATTGAAGGATCCTTGAGGATTTAATTTTTGGTTAATCTTGATATTAATAAATCATCATTGAACTCTGGAATGATCTTCTGTTTATAACTTTTCCGGTGTCCTGTGATTTGCCATTGTCGCCGTTATAGCCTTGATTAGGCGTTTGTTTGGCTTGACTGGGCTGCTACAGTTATCTGTAGTACTGTGGACTTGAGGATTTGTTATAAATTAGTGTCCATCCCTTGAGTTTGACGTTGAAATATCGTTATCACTGTTAACCAAAAAATAATGGTATCAGAGCTGCTTTAATATTATATCTTTAGATAATAAGATATATTATTTAACGAAAAGAGTGGAATTACAACTTATAAGTTTATCTCGTTTAAATAATTTTATGCTTATTGAAGGAAAATATCTTAGTGATAAAACCTGGTTTCAAATTAGACTACGTACTGAATATTCAAACCTAGACTATTCAACAAAAAATTATTTAAAATATAAAAATAAAAAACTTCATAAAGAACTTGCAAAATATTATAAAGATAATATAGAAGATATAAAAGAAAGGATCCATCAATATAAATTAGAAATAGAAATTCTAGGAGAAAAAGGACGTTTAGGATAATTTATGATAACTGAAAAAGAATTTTTAAGAAGAAAATTATTAGCTGAATATAAAATATTAGACGACGCTATAATTAAAAAAGAAGAAAATATAAAAAAGAAAAACCATATACAAGCTACTATTAATAGTTGGATAATTAGAATAGCTAACGAAAAAATTCACCAGTATAAGTTAGAATTAGAAATACTAAGTGAAAAGGGTAGATTTTAAGTGTTATGCTAACTAAAAAACAACTACTAAGAAACGAAATCGAATTTAGAAGAAGCATAATAAGAACTCAATATAACTTTCTAAGAATTATTATAAAATTTGAAGAGTATCATTTAGTCAACAGTACTATTTACGTAATCCAACAACAAGAAAAAATAGTTTTATCTTTAGAAATCAAATTAGGAATATTAAGCGAAAAAGGAAGATTTTAATGCAAACTGAGAGAGCAAGACTAAAAAATTCTATAGAACTAACAAGAAAAGTTATTATATTAGGTAAAAAACTTTTAGATTTCTTAAAAAAGAGTAAGTATAAAAGAATAAGGCAGAATTTAAGTCTACAAGAAAGTACACAAGTAATTATCAGTGAACAAAAAGCAAGATTAATATCATTAGAAACCCAAATAGGAGTATTAGCAGAAAAAGGCAGACTAGGATAAATATATGAACAATAGTAACTTACTAGAAAGAATTAGAAAAATTGAAGAAAATCAAGACTACATAAAAGGATTTTTAGACGTCATAAATACCAATATTACTATCATAAAAACTGAATTAGAAAAATTCATAAAATACGTACAAAGGAAAGAAGAAAAACAAAACATACAAGATACACCTGAAATAAACGAATTAATCGAAAAATTTAAAGCACTAAAAACCGACCCAAAAACTGCTAAAACAAAACTAAATCTATTTTACTCTAAAGATGACATCTACAACAAAAAACAAATCAATATTCCGAATAGAAAGTCTATTTGACGACAATGAAGATACTAAAACATATATTGAAAAGGGCATTCAAAAAGCTAAAGGAAAACAGCTATATCAACAAAATATGTTAGAATTCACTAATAAAATATACAATCACACTAGTCAAAGAAAAATAGCAGCAGTTAATACTGAGAAAATATTAGATTTAATAACACCAGAATCTGCAACAGAATTAAATAAACTAAAATTAGAATTCATGCATCTAGGAATAATTATAATAGGAATCGTAGGATTAACCAGATTAGAAGCAGGAACTAAAATATTAGTATACATATATGATGATAGATGGAATAATCATAAACAGGCACAAATAGCCAGCGCTGAAGTAGATTTATCAAAAAACGCCGCCGTAATAGGATGTATACCTAACTTCTCTATAGATACTAATGAATTTAGCAAACATATAAAAATAGCAATAAGTACACGAGGATATAATATGACAGGACAATATAATAATCTGTTAGTATATACGCTTTTTATGGGAAAATTATTTAATCGATATAAAATAAATTTTAAAGCCGAATTTGACTGTATCGTAAAATCTTTTAATAGTAAATATGTAGAAATGATAGAAGCACAAAAAATAGATAGTAGTATTTATGAAGAATTAGAATGGAAACTACCTAATTTAATGATAACAAACTTAAAAAATCCAGAAAAAAATAAAATATATGAAAATCAAGTAGGACAAAGTAGCATTAAATTTAGTAAATATAAATCAATCGAGACAGAAAGTGAAGAATTATTAGAAGAAATTAATGTATTAATTATAGAAGAACAAATAGAAACGTTATTCACGGTATTAGAAGACAAGATATATGACATAATTATAAACGACTGTGATAATTTAACAACAGAACAATTAATAAACAAATATGGCAATGAAGAAAATAAAGAATTAATAATTTCAATATATTGCGCTGAAGGAACTAATGAAGATAATAAACAAAAAATAATTAACATATGATTAGATAAATTTTTAAACGAACAAGAAATTATAAAAACCTTAGAAGAAATAAACCCCGCCGAAGAAGTAACTGGAGAATCATCTACCACAAAAACACCTACTACTGACTATTCAACACATCAACACCTAGGAGCAACAAGAGAAAAATATAATGAAAATACTAAACCAACACCAGGTAATAAAAGTAGAAGCAGATATGTATTCGATACAAGTATGAATATAAATCAATACGGTAGTATACTAAATTTAGATAATGTAAATCCATTAGATTGGGAGACTGCAATAGAAATATGGGAAAAAGGATGCTTTAGAGCTACTACACTTATAGAATTTACTAACCTAAGTGAATGTGAATCATATTTTGAAAACACTTTACAAGGAAGCGTATCTAATTGGTATTTAACATATAAATTAGGAAATGAATATCTAAAATTTAAAGAATCTTTTACTATAGAAAAATTTACTAATTTAATCAAAGCTTCTTTCTTAGGAGGTAATAGGCTTATAACAATCACAGAGAAACAAACAGAAGCACTTAGAAACTTAGAACAATTACAAATTTGTAGATTAGAATATATAGGAGATTACACAAGAAAATACGTAGAATATTGGACACAAACGGGAAAAACAACTGACATTAACCTATTAGATAGATATATACAAAAAATACCAGGAAAAATAGGTGAAAAAATATGGAAAAATTGGCAAAAAACCGATGACTGGAGAACGGACGCATCTATAGGAGCTAGAGTTAATATAGTATATAATACACTTAAATCTGAATGTAGAAAATTAAAAGAAAGTCAAGAAATTAGAAAACAATACTATCATACATGTCAACAATTAGATTTACCACCTCAGTATGGTTGTGACAATAAAAGAATCATAACCAGTAAAAACAATAAATATAAAACTAAAAAGAAATACAAAAAATACAAAAGTTATAAAATCCGTCCTAGTAAGACATTTAAGAAACCTTACAAATATAAAAACTTTAAAAGAAAAAGACCATGGTATAAAAAACGAAAAATGAATAAAGATAATAATAACGAAACAAAAGATAATAAAAATATCAAGAAAGTAACAAACTGCAAATGTTTTATATGCGGTGACCCAAATCATATTAAACCAAATTGTCCATATCGAAATAAAAATAATAATATATCTAAAATACAAGAAAAAATAAATATCTTAGACGACATTGAAGATGATTTAGGAGACACAATAGAATTAGAAAGTATATACGATGAATATGAAGAAATAGATAATATTAGTATATATAGTATAGAATCTACAGAATCAATAGACTCTAATGACGATGATATAGAAATCTTAGAACAATGCCTAGATAATTTAAATATTTGCTATAATATTGAAGAATGTGAATATAAATTTACCCAATTTACTTTATTACAGTTAGATTGTGCTAAATGTAAAAAAGAATATAAAAAATTATATATATGTGAAAATTGTAAACAAAATCTATGTACAAAATGTTATACTGAAGAAATAATTAATAAACCTAAAGAACAAATAAACAATACTAACAAATCTGCTTTAATTACCTTCCCTACGAAAATAAAATTTGCAAATAGAACTATAGAAACTACAGCTATGTTAGATACAGGAGCAACTAAAAGTCTAATTCACATAGATTTAGTAGCAAAAGAAGATGCTAAAGATTTAAATTACCCTGTTTATATACATCAATTCAATAAAGACGCCTATAACACAGTGTATACAAAATATACCTATATATATAAATGAAGAACAATTTATTTTGCCCCAAACATACATAACTAATGTAAAAAGTCATCACCCTTTTATCTTAGGATTAAATTTTATTCAATCTTTAACAGGAGGATTTATGTATACGCCTTCTGGTATACAATTATTTAAAAAAGGAACACATATTATACCTAATAATCAATCTAACATATTAAAACATGAAAATAAATTAATACTTAATAATAATATAATTTTAGAACCAATTGAAGACATAAAATTAAATAATAATGAACTAGATATTGAAGAAGATTATTTAAAAGATTACTTACAATATCTCGAAAAAAGTGAAAGTCTTAAAATTGAATGTAATAATTTAAATAAAATCATGTTTAAAAATACTAAATTAGAACTAGAAGACTTAATTAGATTAGCTGAAAAAACTGAAATAATAGGAGAAGACCCTCAAAAACATTGGAATAAAAATAAAATAGAAGCAAAATTAATTATAATAAATCCAGATATAACTATAGACATCGCTTGTGAATTAATAGACCAAGAAGAATTTAAAATTCAAATAAGAGAATTATTAAATCTAGGAGTAGTAAAAAAGAGTATAAGTAGACACAGAAGCCCTGCATTTATGGTAAGAAATCATAGCGAAATAAAAAGAGACAAAGCAAGAATGGTTATTAATTATAAAAGATTAAATGATAATACCTATGACGATAGTTACAAAATACCTAATAAAGACGAATTAATTAATAAAATTCAGAATAAAAAATATTTTTCTAAATTTGATTGTAAATCTGGCTTTTGGCAAATAAAGATGCAAAAAGAATCAATAGAATGGACAGCATTTACTTGTCCAGAAGGACATTTTGAATGGTTAGTCATGCCGTTTGACTTAAAAAATGCACCACAGATATTTCAAAATAAAATGGACATTATCTTTAAAAGACATTCTGATTTCTGTATAGTCTATATTGATGATATACTTGTCTTTAGTAATAATAAACAAGAACATAGAAATCATTTACAAATAGTTTTTAAAGAATTTATAAATCAAGGACTAATAATTAGTAGTAAAAAGATGCAATTAGAAAAACAAGAAATAGAATTTTTAGGACTTTTTATTAAAGGAGGAAAAATAGAATTACAAGAACATATAGTAAAAAAGGTTTTAGAATTTCCAGATAAAATAGAAGAAACTAAAAAACTACAAGCCTTTTTAGGATTACTAAATTATTGTAGGTCTTTTATACCAAATTTATCCAAACTAGTAGGACCATTATATAGTAAATTAGGAAAGAATGGACAAAAATACTTTAATAATGAAGATATAAAATTAGTACAAAAAATAAAACAAATTGTTAGTACATTAGAACCTCTAAATTTACCATTAGAAAATAATTACAAAATAATTCAAACTGACGCATCAGCCTTAGGATGGGCAGGTATACTATTACAAAAATCTAATAAAGATAGTAATAAAAGTGAAGAAGAAATATGTAAATATTGTTCTGGAAATTTTAACGAAACACAAAGTAGATTACCATCAACAGATTTAGAAATATTAGGAGTCATAAATACTATAGATAGATTTCAATTATTTTTAGGAAAAACCTTTTTAATAAGAACTGATTGTGATAATATAGTGAAACATTTTAACAAAACTAACCAAAGTAAATCAGCGACAAAAAGATGGTTAAACTTTATTGACAATATTACAGGAAAAGGATTTACACCACAATTTGAACATATTAAAGGTAAAGATAATCAATTAGCCGATATTTTATCTAGATTAATTACTAACTCTTCTTAATGTTCTGCATATGTCTTATCAAGGATCTTCCTCAGGAACACAAGAGCATACTAATCAATTGTTTACTGTTCTTAATGCAAAACAAAAATTTAGGTCAAAGCTACCAGTCAATGAAGACCAGCAGAAGATGCTAGATAACCTCTGGTTCAATAGAGAATACAATAAAGGATCTTTTATCCACACAATGAACTACGTAAATACTTTTTTTCACAATATGAATAATTATGTGAAAACTTTAGAAGCACAAGTTAAATATTATAAAAGCAAAAGCAGTCCACAACTCATTAAGGACCATGAAACTGTTATTAAATATTATAAAGTATTAAATCTTAAAAATCAAGAAAATGAAAAGAAAATGAAAACGGTAGACCTCTACTCTAATAATAATTTTTTATCTTCCTTTGACCCTTATCATAGATATATATTAAAAACAAAAGTAGAAATCATATTACCAAATGATATATCCGATAAAATAATTAGATTTGCACAAGAAAAAGATGTCTCAAATTGGCTTTTTATTCAAAATTATTTCCGTTTTAATCCCGAACCTCTGGGATGTACATATAAATACGAACATGTCCATCTAAATGCTATAAATAAATATGAAACAATGATATTTATAGAAATAGACTATAAAAAATTTAAAAATTTTATAATAACTAGACCCAACGTAATATTCCAGACTAATCCTGAGATTGCAATAGAAGTTACTATAAGTTTATTATTAGAATATGGAATGATTAGTAGTATTTTAATACCTCCTCCATGGGATAATATTAATTGCAACTTTCCAAAATGTTTAATAGATGCAATAGCTGAACAACAGCCTAAAAGGGTGAATTCACCTTATCTTTTATTAATAATCGAAAGTATACCACCAGAATGGATAGGAACTCGTCAAATAATTCATAGTAGGCACAATATATTTATTGAACACAGGCAAGATAAAATTTCAAACTATTATGCTCAAGCAAGTAACGATGACTCATTAATTCAAGGAAAAGAGGCAACAGCTGATTTATTATTAATGTATAAAGTTTATAATATAATGAATGAAATTCCAGCTGACCCCTGGTATATGATTAAAGAAAATTTTAACATAAGAATATTTATACCAAAACATCCTTTTAATAGAAATGTAACTTATTTTAACAAAACTCAAAATTCTACAGACACTGAAGAAGCACTATTTAATGAACGAGAAAGTAATTATCATTATTTGACTTATAGACACACCGACTCAGATAATGACTCAATGGACTCAGTAACCGGGCACAATATTGATAATATGATAGAACCATAAAAATAGATGCAATAAATATGTCAGCACTACCACGACAAAAACAGACGCAAGAGATGACGTATGCATTACTATACAAACAGTAAATGACCTTTACTATGCAAACAGTAGACGACCCTTACTGTTCACGCAAACAGTAGATGACCCTTACTGTTCACCCACTGTGCGCCCTTTACTATTTACCACTGTTCATATCAGTCACTGTACACTCACGCGGCTTCTACTGTACAAAGATTCTATCCGAGGCTCTTCGATCTCCTATATAAGAAAGCTTCCTCTTCTTCTCTCGACACAGCCTACACAGCCATCAAGAGCAATACTCGAGCAATCAAGAAACCATAAATCCCTAGTTATCAATATCTATAATAGCTTTCAAGTTCTAGTATTCCAGCAACAATAAGTTTGTAATCTCTAAGTTTCATTGTAAGTTTTCTTTATATTCTGTATATTATGGCTTGCAACTTCAATAATCTGTAAATAACGCTTGTAATCATATGCTTTATTGTTAGTAATAATATTTCAAGTTTTATTTAGAGCTTTCGGGCAACCCACTCTAAGTACTTAGATAATATTCTTATTATGTTTAGATATATTATTGAAGGATCCTTGAGGATTTAATTTTTGGTTAATCTTGATATTAATAAATCATCATTGAACTCTGGAATGATCTTCTGTTTATAACTTTTCCGGTGTCCTGTGATTTGCCATTGTCGCCGTTATAGCCTTGATTAGGCGTTTGTTTGGCTTGACTGGGCTGCTACAGTTATCTGTAGTACTGTGGAATTTAATGATAACAAACTTAAAAAATCCAGAAAAAATAAAATATATGAAAATCAAGTAGGACAAAGTAGCATTAAATTTAGTAAATATAATCAATCGAGACAGAAAGTGAAGAATTATTAGAAGAAATTAATGATTAATTATAGAAGAACAAATAGAAACGTTATTCACAGTATTAGAAGACAAGATATATGACATAATTATAAACGACTGTGATAATTTAACAACAGAACAATTAATAAACAAATATGGCAATGAAGAAATAAAGAATTAATAATTTCAATATATTGCGCTGAAGGAACTAATGAAGATAATAAACAAAAAATAATTAACATAGGATTAGATAAATTTTTAAACGAACAAGAAATTATAAAAACCTTAGAAGAAATAAACCCCGCCGAAGAAGTAGCTGGAGAATCATCTACCACAAAAACACCTACTACTGACTATTCAACACATCAACACCTAGGAGCAACAAGAGAAAAATATAATGAAAATACTAAACCAACACCAGGTAATAAAAGTAGAAGCAGATATGTATTCGATACAAGTATGAATATAAATCAATACGGTAGTATACTAAATTTAGATAATGTAAATCCATTAGATTGTGAGACTGCAATAGAAATATGGGAAAAAGGATGCTTTAGAGCTACTACACTTATAGAATTTACTAACCTAAGTGAATGTGAATCATATTTTGAAAACACTTTACAAGGAAGCGTATCTAATTGGTATTTAACATATAAATTAGGAAATGAATATCTAAAATTTAAAGAATCTTTTACTATAGAAAAATTTA